>CM053790.1:161235165-161690165 GCA_028749045.1 Cupressus sempervirens | reverse complement strand
TTTTGCTCATTACCTTTTTCTACAAAGAGGAAATGCCATTACATTCTTGAATCCATTAGAGCCTCTTAACTATCTTGGATGATACATTAGAATATTTTAATTGTCATTTTTGTAGGGCACTAATATTTATAGTGTTCTATTCTTTTTTCCTTCCAGTCTCCTTTGAGATCCCTTCAGATGGGCTGAAATACTGCGAAAATGTTGATAGTTGAAGTTGAATCAGCATGTTAAAACTTGATAGTATGGTAACTGTCAACCGGAATTCTTTTTTTGCAATCGTTTTCATTTTATTATCCATATCATACTACTTAGTAACTCATGATGTCATTTATCTATGGTCTACTTTAGGGATGCAACATATATTTTCAAAGTAATATCATGCCTGGATTGAGCTAGATTGGATAATTCATTGATATTTGACCAACTCTGATTAAAAACTATTGAAGTCATATTTATGGGTTCTAGATTATTTTTAGCTTTAGATTGCCCTTTCCATACTTATTTTACTCTTTCCAATCATATGATACATTGAACATATCATTTTGCCTTAGATCTATGATTTCTATATTCTAGATGAAAGTAATATGTCCATCATTTTTTTTTTTAATATGACAAACCTACCTGGTTCAGTTTACTATCAATGACGTGATCTACATTATTTTCCTTCAATATTTGAATAAAATCTGTAAGTCTACTTTCATTGGGTGGGCTAGTTGTTTCAAAAGTTTTTCATAAAATTATAGGTTCTATGAACTCTCCAATCCTATTGCAAATTATTTCTTCATGATATGAGCTCTCTGAGCTCTGGACGACCTCCCTTGAAATGTCATGTTTATCATCCATCACTACATTCGCCATGCCACGGGCAATTTTTTTGTCATCTGTTAACTCTAGAAGTAATATTAGGCCTCTTTCATCATGATCATTCATGGTATTGAAAATTTGGAGCCCTTAATAATTCTCAATTCGGGAATTTATTTTGAGGAATGTTTTAATTTCTTATTCTTGCATTATGGCAGTCCTTGCTTTGTGTGTTCCCATTTTTGCAGTCAGTTTAATGCGATTATTCTATTTATCTATTTGCATTTCTCGACTGTGGTATTTGTCAGCTAGTTTGTTTGGCAGATGATGAATATTCCAACTTCCAACAATTCATGTTGGATTGGGGTCATGTACATAGAGCAACAACTCACTTTCTGTGTATGGATGAATGTAAAGGATTTCTTTCAATAACGAGAGATGTTAAATTGACTGAAGGTGAGCCTCTACAAAGGTAATATCAATTGTGGATTTCAATGATTGTAGAGAAAGAGGATGTGCTCAAATTTGTGGATAGAGGATGTGCTCAAATTTGGCACATTGAATTTCCTGGGCTTCATTATAAGGAGTGAAGTAGAAATGTTCAATGTGGAGAGATATCTTGAAGAAAAGAATCAGAGTGTGGAGCGGGGAGAATAATTAGGAATTTGTTGCATCTTAGGCTGAGTGGATTTTGGAGATAATAAGATTGACCAGAGTATATACCAATTCAAGAGTTTATTTTGAGGAATATTTTAATTTTGTATGGTATTGAAAACATGGCTCCATTGAACCCTAGGAAGCCCATAGGAATTCCAAGCATACTTCCTCTGTCATATGAAATACACGTGTTTGGTATGTGGGCATCTCTTCGTCTGAAACTGTCATATGCATTCTTTTAGAGAAGCATAAAGGGCAATTGTGTTCTCTATCACTATCTCTTGCTTCAATTTAATGAGAAAATGAGGTTTTTCTAAAGTTCTTTTGAGACCATCGCTATGCTTGTTGGCCAATTTTTCAGAAACAAGACTTTTTTTGGCATTGTTAGAAATTCATGCTTGAGGAAGTATTTTGCAGTCTTCTTGAACAATGTTTGGCCATGCCTGATGTTTTTTTTTTTGAGAAACACGAGTAGATACAAGAACAAATGAAGTAGTATTTTTTTGGACACCATTTCTTATTTCATTATAAAGATAACTGATATTTAACTATGCCAATAGTTGTTAAATTTATTAAGACTTGTAAAATTATTATAAATACTAATTGATGTACATCATTTTTTAAACTTAATTCTGATTGTATCTTTCTTGTACTATTACTTGTGCCATCATGTTTTTGTTTCATTTTTTTGTCTTGCATGTAAAAACATTAAAATCAGTGCCTTTGTGTCCTTAAAAGGTTGCACATCAATTGGCTCATATCTTGCCTCTTATGGTGCCATTGGTAACATAACTTTTCCCATGACATCAACAAGACTTTACCACTATCCATTCCAATTGTAGGCATAATGTGAGAATTGGCAATCAGTAATTTTACTAAATTCAGTCAAAAGTTGCAATAGACAACTTGCACGAGGATGGAAATATTTGTTAAATGCCTTCCTTCACTGTTCATAAAAAATGCCTTCCTTCACTGCCCCTATGATAAACAAATTTTCCTAATGTATTAATAAATGCATATAACCTTGCCCAGATCATTATCTAAGGTTCTTTTGGTTTAGATTCTCAATTATGATCAAGCTTTTAAGAAATGAGAATATGGAAGGTTTTAGTGATGAGCAATTTGATCGCTCAATTATTAGCAGTTTGATATTTCTGTTAACAAGACATTTTCAATTTATCTTAGAAATAAGATTGGCTGTCAAAACTATGATCAGCTTGATGGTCCAATGATGCTTGATTTTTTTTTTAAAAACTATTCTCTTAAAATGTTTTCAAGTGAATCTCATCAAAGCATTTAGGAATCTAATTTTTGATGAAAATTAGGGGTTAAATATGTCTAGTAAGCTTTGCTTGTTGCTAAATTCTTGACTTATGATTGCCTTTTGTGACAGTTCATCCTTAAGAGGTAAAAGTCAAATATAGACACTTTTTTCTACAGTCATAAGTTTTTAACTGTCTATTGGTATAATGTTAAACAACATGACCAGAAATAGCATCCAATTTTTGAACTGCTCTACAATATTGCTATTGTCTCCTTCAAACTATACTACTTCCAAATTGAGCCTCCCATGATGTCCTTTCTTACTGCTCACATAAATTATATGATAATGATACTCGTAATGTTGTTTCTATACTCATAATGTTGTTTCTAATCATCATGATATGCTTTCTACAGTGTGTGATAGTGTTATCTTTATATTCAGTGGCCAATTCTAACTTGATTTTACATTTCTAGTAATGTATGTTTTCATTTTTTTATTGACTCATGTTTGATTTTATTTTCTTGCAGAAACTTTGAAAAATATTGAGAACAGGGGAGTCCACGTTTGTAATTTCCTTTTTTCTTTTATAGCTCTATTTTTTTATTTCTGAAAATTATAGACATGTTCAAGTCAATGTGTTCCAACATATTCCCCATTGTTAGAATTTGAATGTCGGACTAATAATCAAGAGAATTTGTAGCTATCAGGATTGCACGCGTGTTATCATAGTATGGGGAAGCTAAAATCATTGAAGTTGACGTGCTTGGTAAGGTTTTGGCAAGAATAATTTAAAAATGTAGTTTGGGTATGTACAAAGTGTCTGATGTTATAGATTGTTTTGGTGACAGTCATTTTGGTCTATTTCTGATATTGGCTTTGTGTTTATTTTTATTTTCTTGCAGAAAAGACTCTGAAAAATATGATAGTATAAGGAGGGAGTCTAGGTTTGTGATTTCTTTTTTTCTTTAATACTCTATTTCTTTTAATTCTTTGTACCTTCGTTCTAAAAATCATTTACTTGTTCAGGCCATGATTGATAATCAAGAGAATTTTATAGCTATCAGGATTGCACATGGGTTATCATAATACAGGAGAAGCTGAAATCATTGAAGTTGACATGCTTGGTGAGATTTTGACAAGAAGAAAAAATAAATAGACTTGGTATGTACAAATCCTAATTCTATAGACTACTTTGATGACTATTTTCTTTAATGTTATCTCTTTTTTGTCTATTTTGAAAGAAATGAAAGGCTTTGGAGAACAATGACCCATACAAGACTAGAATTCTATCCAAAGCTAAACATTAAATGGCAGAGAGTCACGAAAATATACTACAAATAGTGGAAGTCAAATACTATGTACTATTTTTATAAAAATATTGAGAGTTTTACATTGTCCCCAAACTCAATTTTTACTAGATGCAATGAATTAATCTACTTCATATTGCATTAGGGCTTACAATGTTGTCAAGTCCAATACTGATGATATTTTGTGGTGACTGATTTATTTCTAAATTGATAATGACTTGGTGATGATAGGTTTACACACAATTCAAGCAAAAAATGCAAGCTCACAACAATCTTGACAAGGATCACAAAGAACTAAGCATTTTTTTAGTTGGCTATGTGAATTAAGAGTAGTAAAGGAGATGGGGTTTGTCCCTTGTCATTTTTTCAATAATGTTCTTGTCAATTGTATTGACCAAGTAGCCTTGTAACATGTAAAAATACAATGTTTAAATAAAAAGAAGTTATTGGAAGGGGTTAAAACCCCCTTCTAAAGACTGAAAGGAATGGTTGTTGGCCATGGCCATTCCTTAAGGTCTTTTTTTGACAACTTAAAGAATGGTCAATAGACCAAGACCATTCTTTAAGGTATGTCTCTTGTGTCCCCTAGCATTTTATTTTTATTTTTTATGAGTGATAAATTTATTTATAAAATAAATAAGATTTTGAAAAAAATAAAAAATAAACACAAGTCATTGCACTCAAAAAAATGACTTTCATTTAAGAAGAAAGTTGTAAAAGAAATTTATAGACATAATTGACATATGACATAAAACATGCCACCATAATGATAACTTGAATAACAATGGGATCAAAATTTTCCCTTATAGAGAAATATTAAATCAATTATTATAAACACCTCTTATGAATGCAATTCACATGACAATTGTGTTCACCTCCCTATGAAAGCAATTTATAGACTTAATTATAATGCAAAAATGCCACGATAATAAAAAATTAATATTTTGACCTCTCAACATTGTGCACAATGGATTATAAATAACATTAAAAAATAATTATAAACTCCTATCATGAATGCAATTCATGACTATTTTGACATTTGATATATTTTTCTATGGCCATAAATAGTTTCAGTATCTATTTTAAAAGTATGTTACAATGTTTATATTCCATTTCAGTTACATGTTTAGAAGTATGTTAATATATTATTTTTAATAAACAAAATAAATGTACATGTGATGTTTTGTATTATGTTTTGTTGTGTTGTGAAATGTCACGTTGTGTCATGGTTGTCTTGGGTCCAATTAGGAGCCATGGTTGTCTTAGGTCCATTGGGTGAGATTATTTTAGCTTCCACTTTCACATGGTTGGCCTCGTTAGTAGAGAATATTTAAATTAATAAATATTCTTGAAGCTAAGAAAAGCTTTATTATGTTTTTTAATGTATATTTTGAGCTCTCAACTTTGTGTACCATAATAGAACAACATTTTTAAAAATATTATAAATTCCTTTTATGAATGCAATTCTCATGAAAATTGTGTTCACCTCTCTATAAAAATTTTGCACCATAATAGAACAACATTTTTAAAATAATTATAAATTCCTTTTATGAACGCAATTCACATGACAATTGTGTTCACCTCCCTATAAAAATTGTGTTCCACAAGACTATTGTGTTCACTTCTCTAATGAAAGCAAATTATAGACACAATTCATATGATGTAAAACATGACACCATAATAAAAAATTGAATATTTTGACCTATCAACATTCGAAGGTTGTCTCTATGACAATTTTGATCAGAATGTTATTGCTGACTCGTCGCCTGTTGTTGTCTCTACGATGGTTTTGAATTAGAATGTTGTTTCTAACTCGTTGCCTGCTATTGCCTATATTGATTTGACTATTGTCCCTTTGATGGCTTTGGATCATAATGTTGCTGTTGTCTTTTTTTCTGTTGTTGACTCTATCAATGAGGGGTTTTGGGGGGTCAATTGAGATTGGTAGAAGGCTACTAAGAAGGTTGAGGATGGTTGGACATCAATGAAGAAAAAAAGGCAAATCCTTAGTTCCTTCTTTTGATATGTCTTTACGTTCTCAAAAGATTGGACCAAAATGTAAATCTCAATGGTCTATTACTTCTTGGGTTGTTTACCCTCTTGTTGGGAACTTTGGTGTGCCCCTCTATTTTTTCGAGTGGTTTTCCATAGTTGTATTTTGATTTTCATTGTTATATCTTTCGTGCCCTTTGTTAAAAGGTTTTGGGTCCTTTCAAAACCTATTTTTACTTAATCAAAACATTGTGCCTAATGTCATAAATTACCCTTATAAAATAACATTTAAAAAATAATTATAAACTCCTATTATTGTATTTCACATGAAAATTGTGGTTACATCCCTCATGAAAGAAATTTATAGACATAATCCATATGACATAAAACATGTTAACATAATGAAAAATTGAATATTTTGATCTCTCAACACTATGCACAATGGACCATAAATTATCCTCATATCATAACATTTAATTATAAACTCCCATTATGAATGTAATTCATGTGACAATTGTCTTTAGAAGTATGTAAATATGGTTTTTTAGCCATCAATACATAATTAGAAGTATGTAAATATGTTCTTTTAAATAAAAAAATATAAATTTACATGTGTTGTTGCTATGTGGTGTTTTGATGTTTTGTCATGTTAGGTCTATCTTAGGTGAGACCATTTTAACTTCCATTTCATGTGGCTAGCCTCATTTTTTAATATTAAAAACAACCAAAACAAGGGGGCTAACCCATTAGTACATGCATTCGGTAGAGCCTCTAAAAAGAAAATAACTGCAAAAAGATCAACACGTCCCCTTTTTCAATATTGAAAACCAATCACAACCAACAATGAACAACAAATTAACCCAACTATTCACAATAAAGCTATATCAAATTGTCAAAAATTATCGTCACACTGCTATAATGATTATCAACATAGTACTAAACTATGCATGTGGTTGGCCTCATTACTAGAGAATATTTTAATTAATAAATATTATTGAAGTTAAGAGAAGCTTTAGTATAAATATTTATGTAATTCAATTAGAGACTACTTTTAAAAAAATTAGTTCACATGACATGCATGGTGAGTTTATAAAAATAAAGAAAAACTTGAGTTTAAAGGTGAACTTTTAGAAACTAATTAATAAATTGAGCTACATTTTCTTAGTAATTATATATTTTTTCAAATAACCAAAATAAAATGTACATGTGGTGTTGTTGTGGCATTTTGTGCTATATTTTCTTGTGTTGTTTATTGCAATGTCATGTCGTTAATTCAAACTAATTTGGAAGAAATTAATTCCATGTCTTCATATTAAGAAAATCAACAAAATACTTGTAGAATTAGCATACTAACAAATCTAATTATAATATTCAACTCTTTATCCTAATTCAATCTTAAAGACATCTCTAGATCGAGCTTCCTAACCCTTATTTATTTATCGTCTTCTCTAGAGTGGATACCTTAAGATTCTTCTTTGAGAAGACATCCTTTATCCAAGGCCAATTACATACGCATATGTTGACATCATCATAATATTATGGTCATTATATAATTCTCATCTAGCCATTTATACAAGGTTGTACTAGTCTTTCGCAATGGCATGATAGTCATTTATGCGAGAATCACATTAAGCTCTTGCATTGGTATTATGAGATTATATTTATTTATCATCTAGCTATTTATGTGGGGTTGTATTAATCTCTTGCACTGATACGATAGCCATTTATAGAAGGATTGTAATAACCTCTCGCACTAACAAAATAACCATTCAAATGAGGATTGTAGTAACCTCTCACACTAGCACTATGAGATTCCATTTATCACTCATCTAGCCATTTATACGGGGTTGTAATAATCTCTCGCACTGACACAATAGCCATTCATACAAGAATTGTACTATCCATCCACACTAGCACTATTAGATTATGTTTATCCTATCTTATCCATTCATATACAGAGGATTCCAAATCCTACATTGACATGTAGACATTCATATAGAGATGAGGATGAGAGTGACAATATAGGAATTGGATAATTTCTTCTTCCATAAGAAATTATTGATGGTCTCCATTTAGAAGAGATACAAGCCCTACTAGAATTATGATGACCATATTATAACATATGAATTAATGTTTTATAATATCTAATTTTTAAATATTATTCTTTAAATTAAAATAATTTTTTAGAATACATAATATCAACTTAGGACCTCTCTCTCTCTCTCTCTCTCTCTCTCTCTCTCTCTCTCTCTCTCTCTCTCTCTCTCTCTCTCTCTCTCTCTCTCTCTCTCTCTCTCACACACACACACACACACACACACACACACACACACACCTCTTATATGTCTTCAATGGTTTTATTATGTCCACCTTGAATGATTTTTCCTTTGACTTATGTTCTTTTCCTTTTCCTTATAGGACTCTCTACTTTTTAAGGTGCCTAAGGAAAATTTTCTTGATTTAATCCTTGTTGCTAGATATAATTTATTGTTATTGGATGGTGGCATGTAAAGATAATCTTTGGTCATCTTGTGGAAAATGATGCTATTAAACTTATAAACTTTTTTTTAATTGCTCTTCTTTTTAATAGGCTGACACACTATCCACATTGGTTGCAAATCCTTCATGCTAGTCTCATTCTAATTGTATGTTTGCCTAGAAATTCTCCCCTTTTTCTATATGTTATGTTCCTCTCTTTTATACATGGTTCCTCTCTTTTATACATGGTTCATGATACATTATAAAGTGCATGGCCTTTCTATTGATCAACCCCTTAATAGAATTAACTAACATAAGTGATTGACTTTTTCACATTATAATTAATCTTATTTAATTCGTAAATATTATTAATATTTATATTGATATTTATTAACTATATCATTATTTGGATGATATACTCAATTTTGTTTATTAGGTAAATATATGTACTTAAAACTTTGACAAACAAGGGTAATTATTTGAATACATATATTTATATTGCTCATATGTCAATATGAGGTTACGACATGCACCCTTTTACAGTGCTCCTTTTAAAAAGTGCATTCTAATTATACATTGTGAAGGTGAATTTTTTAGTTGCTCACCTCCACCCTCAAAAATATCTTCTATGTTTTTTTTCATGAATATCAATTTTATAACTTATAAACATATTATTATACTAAAAATCACATTCCCAGGTTCTATATATGTGACCAAAGTTGGAATCATAGAGCATAAAAGTCAGAAATGGTAGTAATTATCATGTTTCTTTATATTTTAGTTTAGCTTTCATTTTATTTTTTAATAAATATATGACCTTTATATTTTGAGTTACAAAGTTTTTGATAAGAAAAATAGGTTTTACAGGGATCCTGAAACCCAAAAGTTGTTACATATCAATGGGCTGTAAATAAAACAACAAAAGCCCAAAAATAATACAACGGCTAGCCAAAAGGCCAGATCAAAAGACAAACAAAAAGTCAAGCAAAAAAACCTACAGAAACCAAAAAGCCAAAAGACAGATATTGATAGTCCTCAACTTACTCCTCTACTTTCCTTTCAAGGTCCTGCATTGTTTCTGCCGCTTCATAGGCTTTTTGACACTCCTTAGCCATTTGCTCTAGTTTCTTCAAGCAGTTCCTATCCAACTAGCTATGGGATATGTTCATGATGGTTTCATCATCCTCCCTATCTTCATCTTTTTCCTTTTCCTTATTATCCTCTAGAAGACCCTTGGATTTTAGCTTTCCAACAAGAGTAAAAATGCTTTCATTGAGAGAGTTTAGAATGGAGATCATCTAGTTAGCCATGTTATGTTTGTAAGTCTCCAAATTTTTCATCCTTTTTTTGACCAACTTGATAGCATCCCCCTGATTTGTCACATTCCCTTTCTCAAATTTCTTCCCTTGGCTTTCTAGCTGTCCCATTCTTTCTTTTACCTCCTCCAATTCATGAAACAACCATTTGATTGATCTGAAATTATCTATCATGCTATTTCTTGCATTGTTAAATAGGTTCATTCCCACTTCCCTCACGTTATTAGTTATAGCCACCAGCACTGGATCAATAAAATCCCCCATCTGGACCTTTCCCTCTTTTTCTTCTAGGATTTGTGGATTCATGGCTTCTCTTATAATCCCCATCTTTGAAGTTCTGACATTGAAATTTTTCCAAGCCAGACGCCTTTCGTTTATAACCACCTCACCACTTTCTTCCTCCATTTTCTCCTTTTCATGCTCCTAAGGAAGACTTGGAGAGGGAGGAAGCACCAAAATCTCTAGACTAGAAATAGTTTTCCCTTCTACAAGTGTGTCCTCCTCTTTCATCCTCCTTTGTTTCTTTCTAGGTTTTTCAACCAACTCCTCCTTATCTTCGTCTTCCTCACACTTATTCTCCTCATTTGTATCCATGTCTTCACCTTCTTCATTATATTCCTCTTCCCCCTTATCAGCAATTTTGGGCCCAAGGCCCCTGAGACATTTCCTACTCAACTCCTTTGAAGGAGTAGGTGTATCCATATTTTTACCCCTTGCCTTCTTTCTAGATGAATGCAAAGCTTCCTCCTCCTCCGAGCTTATACTCTAAACCTCTTCCAAGTTTGAGGAGAAGTTAGAACTCCCCATGTCCTTAGAGGTAGCCCCAACATGAGCCAAGGTTTTACTCCTAGATGGAGCTTTAAAATGCTTATAAATCAAGAGTAGTAAACGCTCATGTAGTGTCGAGTTAGAAGTAGACTTTTTCTTGTGCCCAAAAATGCTCTTGTGCATAGAAGAATACAAATAAAATAGAAAGGAAACCTCTAGAGTTTTTAAATTGAATCCACCTCATAGTAGGTCTCAGTCTTTACCAATTCCTTTTTCTCTTATGTATTCTTGGTGAAGTCCTTAACCACATTTGCAGACACCTTTTTTGTCTCTATAGAATTTTAACCCCTCGTCTGGAATTTCAATGACATGAGCAATAACTTCCAAAGTAATTTGATACGACACCCCATCCACTTTGACCCTACCATCCTTCCATGAATTTACCATAAGATTGGTTATCGTTGGGTCGTATCCATGAAGCTTGGCAATATAATTTGCAATTCCACCCTTTTCAGGCATCTCCTAGACTTTTCTTCTTTGCTTCCATTTGTCCACCTCACCTACTGGTTCTTTCCTACTCCTTTCACCCACCATCTCTGTAGCCTGAACATTTATAATTCTCATTAACGTCATCCTCTGCTTCCCTTTCACAATCTACTAGATACTTTGTTTAAAACCACTTTATTTTTCACCACTTTATCTTTTGATATCGAAAAAGTGGTAATGGAAATAGACAACCCACAAAGTGTTTCGATTTGACACAATAACCATCACCCACCTGTTCCATCTGTATTTACCATAATTGTAGTGGCTTTCACCCATAGTAATATTAATTTCTATTATTAACTTAGGATTACACATGTACCTCCCTGGATCCTCTCTAAATCGATTAGGCTTTTTGCATCCATCAAAATATTCCCATGGATATTCCATATCATCACCGTTTCTTTCTTTATTGCTTTTTTGGCAAACCAATCAACCATTGAGTTAGCCTCCCTATACTCATGGATAACATAAATGCATTCAAATTTTCCAAGTGTTATATAGATTTCTTCAATTATATTTTCAATTGTCTAAGCGAGATGAAGACTCCCTGTAATACATCTGATTATATTATTTGAATCCCCCTACAACCATAAGGGTAAGAGAGAGTAGCAACTCCACTGCCATGACAGTTTCTTATTATTCCTCCACATCAAGAAAGACTAGGATTTTCTTTAGCCGCTCCATCAAATTTGGATTTATGCCACGTAACATGTTTTAAGTCATAATAGTATCATGGCAAGAAGTAGGGGTAGAGGATTGGGAAGTGCGGCTTTTCAAAATTGAAAACTTGTCCTGGGCGAGATTCCTCTGGTTAGGCAGGATTAGAGTCATAGTCTGAGGCACAGATCACAGGGAAGTGGCAAATTTTCTCAAGGGAACTCAGAGATCAAAGATGCAACAGAGAATGGAGATGGGGACCCACATAACCATGGTAAGGATCCGAACAAGTCTTTTCCATCTTCCAAGGTGGGTTAGCCTCGGGCACATTATGCAAAATGGTCTTCTCTATTTGGAGTTAAACTAACTGGTAAGTCTTCTTTTCCACCGGTTAAGGTACTCACTAGATCAGAAAAGGGTTCATGTGCAATTGTAATTCTAGATGAGTTGGTAAATCATAGCATTGCTTCAATGGCCTCTACCCTGGTGGGTAAGTTCATTGGGCAAAGACTGAATATAGATATTGTTAGAGCTTTCACACAAAAGAAATGAAACCTTAAGGGGTAGGTTACTACAACAATGATGGCCAAAGGTTTCCTGTCTTTTGAATTTTTATGCAGTGAGGATTTGTCAAACATTTTGTGTGAAGGACCTTGGGTTATAGGTCGCTCGACACTGGTCCTCTAGAAGTGGACTTCGAAGCTAGATTCGAATGATTCTTTTTTTGTGCAAGCTCTAGTGTGGGTCAAACTTCCAAAGCTACCATTGGAGTTTTGGAATGAGGATGTGTTTGTGGTAGTGGTAAACTCCTTTGGTGAGCTTCTATCCATAGATTCGATAATTGCATCCAGAAGAAGACTCACGTATGCTCATATCTATATTGGATTTCGAGAAGGGGATGATATGCCCGAGGTTGTGTGCTTTCATTCTAAACTTGGTATGCATGTCCAAAAGCTAGTTTATGAAAGCATTCCTTTTGCATGCTTCCATTGTTTGAAATCAGGTCATAAGGTTAATCAATGCCCAAAAGCTAAAGAGGAAAAGAGTAGAAAAAAGGCAATTTTTAAGTTTGAAAAGGAGAAAAAGATGTGAAAAAATAAGGAAATTAAGAATAGTCCTAGGAATTAGGAGGTGAGGGTGGATATCCTTGTTAAAGAAGGGCATGAACCATACCAAATTGGATCAAAGGGGGCCAAGGAGGTTGAAGAATTGGTTCCCACAATGCTTGATTCTCAGGCCATAGAATCAGACTAGATTGGACCCAAGTTGGGTAAGGAGGATGAACATATAGTTTCTTAGACCACAGAGGGGGTTATCCTAGCAAAGGAATTGAGGGACACAGAGCTAGTTGTTCCTCAGATTAATGAGAGGATAAGTGAGTCATTAAAGGGAGATAAAGGGAACGATAAGGAGATATTCAAATCACCATCTCAAGAGGAAAGGGTTCAGTGTCTGATACCTCTATAGGAAATTATGATATCCTCTATAGCTTTGTTCTCTCTTCTAACAGATAAAGCCCCAGGGCTAGATGGTTTTCCTATGTTCTTCTTTCAGGTATATTGGGAGGTGGTTATGGCAGATATTGTCAAGGTGATGCAGGAATTTTTTGGGGCTAGGAATCTACTTAAGGAGCTCAACTCTACATTTTTGGTTCTCATTCCTAAAGTCCAGGGGCAAATTCAATGGATCAATTTAGTGCAATCAGTCTTTGTAATTCTTTCTACAAGACCATTTCAAAGGTGTTGACATCCAGAATTCTTAACATTCTGCCTTTGATCATATCCCAAAAGCAGATGGGTTTTGTCCCTAGAAGAAAAATCTTGGATTCTATCATGTTAGTTCATGAAGTCATTCATTCACTGGAAGTGGGTAAAAGAGAAGGACTCCTTCTCAAGTTGGACCTCTCCAAAGCCTATAGCCGGGTGGACTGGACTTTCCTTGGTTCTATTCTCCAGGCTTTTGGTTTTGATCACAAGGTGTGTAACCTCATTTCTCAACTTATTTCTGCTTCTTCGCTTGCCATTCTGATCAATGGAGCTCCTTCTGATTTTTTTCAAACCTTTAAGGGGCTTATAGTAGGGGGATCCCCTATCTCCTATTTTGTTCATTATCATGGCTGAGTGTATTGGTAGGTTGATTCAGAGAAAAAAATGGTATGGGATATTAAGAGGAATCAAGCCTTCTTCAGGACATGTTACTTTACTCATCAATAGTTTGTGGATGACACTATCATGGGAGGGGAAGCTTCGGTTCAAGAGGCTAAAGAGATGAAAAAATTATTGGATGTGTATGTCAAGGGATTAGGCCAGCTTAGTAATTGGGCAAGAAGCTCAATTTTCTTTATTAATACTCCTATTGAAAGACAAAGGAAGATTGTTGGGATTCTTAGGTGTGGGGTTGGAAACCTTCCAACTAACTATCTTGGTCTATTGTTGGGAACTAAGCAGCCAGATCAATTTTGGAATGGAATTCTTGATAGGTTTACTAAGAAGTTGGCAAGTTGGAAAGGTACAACTTTAAGCCAAGTTGGTAAATGTCTTTTGGTCAAATCCTCACTTTAGAATCTTCCAATGTACACTCTAAGTTTCTTTGGGATTCTGGCTAAACATGTTGATAAAATGGAAAAGATCTAGAGATATTTTCTTTGGTTTGGGCTTGAGGATCACAAAAGATACCTTGGGATAATGTTTGCCTCCCTAAGAGCTATGGAGGTCTTAGAATAAGGAAACTAAGATGCCTTAATAAGGTTGTTCTAGCTAAACAGATCTAGCGCATTCTCAATAGCTTGAGGGAATGGAGAGATGTTTTAGTGGAGAAGTACATTAGAAGGCCTTCTCTAAGGTTTTTGCTCAAAGATCCTCACATCCTGAATGGCTCTAGCATTTGGAATGGTATTCTTAAAGCAAGAGACCTAGCTAATTCTAAGACCAAGTGGAAAGTGGGAAAGGGTGAAGACATCCTCTTCTACTATGATAACTGGTTGATTCAAGGTCCTATCATTAACAATCTTATCTATGACAACTGGGCTAATTCCTACATTAGGCAATTTGGAGTGAAAGTTAGAGACTACAAAACATACCAAGGATGGAGGGACCTGTCTCTCATCTCAAATGATCTCAAGCCGATAATGGTGATGCTGAACACAATGATCTTGAACAATAAGAGGGATGGATTAATATGGGAGAATAATTCGAATGGTTGCTACTTGGTGGCATCGAGGTATAATTCCCTTTGGAGCTTGAAAGAGAAACCTCCTTGGGCTAAGGCTTGGTTGCTTGGCCTTACCCCTAAGATTAATATATTCTTCCGGTTGATGTTACAAGATAAAATTCTCACCTTGGATAATTTGGCAAAGAAAGGTCAGTATATCCCAAATAGATGTATTCTTTGTAAGCATCATTTGGAGTCGATTAATCATATTTTTATTCATTTCCCATACTCCATGGAGGTTTGGAAATTGCTCACAAAAATATGGGGTTAGTTGGTGCAAGCTAGATAATGTTTTGGAGTTCTTTTATCAATGAGATAGTATGCATAAAGGAGCTAATCTGCATACTATAAGCTCCTAGACTTTGCCTCACTTTTGCTGGGGAGTTTGGAAGGAGAGAAACAATCGAATGTTTAGAGATAGGGAGGAACTTTCTTATTTGTTGGCAGACAAAATCAAGAGCACTATGAAGGAAAATTTCCAGATAAGAAAGGGGGGAGATATTGAAGATATAGATAGGAATAAGGAAAAGGAAAAGGATAGGAGGACAAAAACATAGGAGGTATAGTGGAAGCTCCCACCTGAGGATTGACATAAAAGCTAACTTTGATGGAGTGCCTAAAGGGAATCCTAGTCTTTCCTAGAAGAAAAAGAGGGAAAGGTCTAGATGGAGGATCTTATTGATCATATGCTGGTGGCTATAACTGATAATGTGAGGGAAGTGGGAATGAACCTACTTAACAATGCAAGAAATAGCATGATAGATAATTTCAAATCAATCAAATGGTTGTTTCATGAACTGGAGGAGGTAAAAGAAAGAACAGGACAGCTAGAAAGCCAAGGGAAGAAATTTGAGAAAGGGAATGTAACAGATTAGGGGGATTCTATAAGGTTGGTCGAAAAAAGGATGAAAATTTTGGAGACATACAACCATAACATGACTAACTAGATGATCTCCATTCTGAATTCTCTCAATGATATGATATGATATGATAGATTTTAATGACGTCCATGAGACTAAAGTAGTCTATGGGACCCATCCAATCACCCTCCCAAGTCAGGAGTGGAACTAGTCAGTTGTAAAGTTTTGGTTAACTTGTCTCTCCTTCTTTGAAGTTTGGTAATCAAATCCACTGCTCTCTTCACTTGATCTTCCTCGAATAAATAGTTGAAGTCCTTGTTCTCTAATATTTTTGTATAATCAAATCTGATGTCATTGTAAGCCAGGCAGTCTTTGACAAAGTGTTGCTCTGTCTCAACTATTCCCATATTACAAAATAAACATGTTCTATCTGCCCACTCTTCCTTTGGAACTTGCCACCGACCAGTTTCACATCGCAATTGATGTGAACTAGTTTGAAGTTGTGCCATCAACATTTTTGCTTTCTAGTTAATAGGTGCTCTTATATAGGCCTTTTCATCATGACTAGAAGTGGGATTAAATTCTTTAATGTAATAAGATTTTTTTTGCCCTATGCATCTTGTCCACAGAATATTGCAAAATTTTTCATTGACAAACTTTTTTATTTCTATAATGTTATCCGGGCAAGTTTGGATGTTGATATGCCATTTTTGCATCCATTTGTCATTTTGCTTCATCCATGTGTTTTTCCACCTCACAATTTTTTCCTCTACGATCAACTTGGGCCAACAATGTGTTTCCAGCCCTTGGGTTTTCTTTAAGTAGCTTATCATCCAAACCAAAGAAATGGCTTCTAATGGAAAGGAACCCACCTCTACCAAAAGGATCTCATACGAAACTGTGGTCTTGACTTTAAGATTGCACGTGATGAAGTGTTTTTGAATTTTTTATACTTGCCGCCATTTTTGTTCGGACATACTACCTCCCCACACTTTCACATCCATATAGAATAACCGGAGTGACCATCAAACCAAAAAGAGTTTTCATGGTCGTCCAATCCCATAATTTTGCGTTCCTATTGTTAGAAAGGTTAATCTTTCCTTGGATATATTAATTGGGATATTCCAAGGGTCCCTAAATGTAGTTTGTCCTCTTGTACACATGTGGAGGACATGTCATTGTTTTTCCTTTATTCCACATGTAAGGACAACTCTTGTTTATTTCTTTATTTAGTTTATCCTCCTTAAGAGGATTGTGACACTTTGCACACACCTATTATGAATGTGGCATTCATAGAAATGGGAGTTACAAATGCAACTCCTCTCTCATCTCTATATAAGAGATGCTCCTCCTTCTTTCTTAAACACACTCTTAGCACTTGATGTTATTGTATTGAGCTACTTTTGCTCCAACACTCTCTCTGTCTCTTCTCTAGGCATTTGCCTTCATTCATAATACTCACAAGGGGTTTTCTTTGCTTTCCCCTTATAAATCCTTGTCTCCATTGTTGAACCATCTTGGTGTATGCTCTTGGAGTTTGCTTATCTTATGGTAATATTGTTTCACACTTAACTTACTTGGATTGCTTCTCTTTTCTTGCTCAATATTATCATTTCTTACACCTATACTTGTTTTGTAAAGAGTATAATGCCTTCCAGCCCCCTTGGATCCTTTTTGATCTACAAGTATCCCAATTGAGTTTGTTATGAAAATTGATGCCCAAGTATTTGTACTCTTCCACAATCTCAAGTGGTCTATTTTCAAATAGAAACTCGTCTTGTATGCTCCTATTCTTCTTCAGCGAGAAGATCATAATTTTGGTTTTGCTAGTGTTACCTTGCATTCCTACTTCATGACAAAAATTTTCTAGTGTTGTCAAGTGCTCTTTCAAACCTTTAGTTGTTCTAGCAAGAATTATGAGATCATCTGCATATAAGAGCAATCTTATCACAAAGTCGGCCAGCTGCACCCCCTCACCATTGGTCTTGTTTATCCACTCTTCTAACTTGTCAATATAGAGCCCGAACAATGTTGGAGATAGCGGACACCCTTGCTTAACCCCGATGTTGCTATCAAAACTTTCTGATAGCCCTTCTGTCGTTCTGATTTTAGCTTTGACCTGCTCATATAATCTGTAAACTGCTGACCTAAGTTATTTAGGAACTTCCAACTCTTCCATTCTATCCCATTATTTATTACGTGGCACTGTGTTGAATGCTTTTTTTAAATCCACGAAACAACAAAAAGCCTCGTTCCCCGGAGTGTCCCAAACTTTCTCAATCAAGTGTCTAAGAGTGATGCCATGATCTATAGTAGAGTGTTTTGGTCTAAAGCCTGCTTTCCCTATTGCACATTTGCCTTCCGTTTCAACCCAGTTGCTGATTTTTTGTTCTACCAAGCTGCCAAATAACTTGCCAAAAAGTGGATTGATCATGATTGTTTGGTAATTAGAAGGATTATTTATATCTCCACTTTTGTGGAGTGGGATCACCACACTTGTTGTCCATTTTATAGGGAAACCTTCTCTATTGACACTGTTGAAAATTTTAGTGATGTGTGGTGTGAGGGTTTCAGCACCCCATTTTAAGTATTCAGCTTGAAGCCCATCTATATCTTGTGCTTTACCAGTAGCTAACCTCCTTATGCCTTGGATAATATCCTTTTTGCTGAATAACTCCCCTGTAGTCTTTGTTTCCATAGTTCTACGTTCTCCTAGATCACACTCATAGAGAGTCTTGGCATATTCCAGCCATTTGGTTCTTGTTATGTTGTTCTCTATCTGAGTTTTTCTCTGCTGAAGTTCTTTCCAAAACTTTCTGGGGTTGTTTTTACCAAGATTAATCAACTCGATTCTTCTCTTGTTTACATACTCTCCTTTCTTCTTTTTAATCAACTAATCATACTCCTTTCTACTTTCTTTATTTATGTTCTTTTTCCAATTTCTTTTTGTTGTTTTGCATTCCTCATCAAACCACGGATTGGCCAAAAAAGTGTTCTTGGCTTTTCTTGTGGCCCTAGATCTTTTACACTCCTCCAGTGCTTTAATGATAGTAAGAACAAGATTATCCTTGTCCATGAAATGATGTTTATCAGACTCAGGATGGTTTCCTGGAAACCTAGACAGCCACAAAAGAGAGTTTTGGAAGGTAACATGGTTTTCTTGTGTCATTAAAACTTTGCCAATCGGAATCATCTTCCTCTTTTGTAAAAGTTTTGGGACAATATGTTGATCTTTAAAGTGAGTGGCCACCCTAATCAAGATGGGGTTATGATCAAATTTTAGCTCCATGGGCCAGTCCTCTATCTCAAAGTTAATAATCTTTGTGACATATTCTTGCAAGCATATTACATAGTCAACAATACTTTGTCCATTGTATCTTTTGCATGTGATTCCACCTGATTTAGGCCACTTTTCAAAACCATTACATATGACCATCTTATATAAGTAGCATAAACCTAATAATTTAGCACCAAAATGATTAATCTTTCCCATGCTATCCTGTGAAGATCTTTCCCATTTTTGTGTCCCTTCTTCTTCAAGTCAAACTGGGTCTCTGCTTTCATTGTAACTCTCCTTAAGATTGAGAGTTTGGTTGTTTTCTTTTCTAGCATTGAAATCCCTTATTATCATTATTTCCCCTAGAGAGCTAAAGGCTGCTATGTCTTTTTTGAGTGCAGCAAATGGGTCTTCTTGATCCAATCTATGCTTTTTATACATTTTTGAGCCTTTTGGGGTGAAGTAACAGACAACCACCCTTGTAAAAATTTGATTTTCTGTTATTTTAATCCAAATATATTGCTTGTTTACGTCTTCTTTCTCTAAGTTTACAAATTTGCCCCAAGTTTCTTTTATTAGAACGGTAATGCCTCCATGCCCCTTACCATTATCTATCTTCTCATTCCACAGTGATACCTTCTTATACCCTTCAAAATCTGGAACCCTACATCCATCATGCTCATGCGTCTCGGTAAGCATAATGATGTCATTATCTTTAGCTATCGGCCCTAACCCAGGTCCTCTTCTCCAAGGATGACCTCTACAGTTCCAGCTAACTATAGTTAAATGTTCCTGGGTGGGCCCGAGTTCTTATTTATTATGTGTAATTTTGTCGCTGATTTGGGCTTTGCCATTTTGTAGCCAAGCCCACTTGCCGTTACCTCTTGCTATTTTCACTTTTTCCCATTCCTGCCTCCTTTCTTCTTGCTGAGTTACGGTGAGGTCATCATCGAGATATATGTGTGTGCCTCTAAGAAACTTCCTCTTGCTGAAAATGTTGTTTTTATCTCCTGTATTCCTCATTGTCACTCTAACATGTCTATCTTTGCCTCCTCTAATCCATTTTTCGATTCTTTTTGCTTGTATGGTTGTTCTATGCCAGTCTAATTGGTCTTTAAAGAATTATTTAACTAAATCTATTGTTTTCTCCTGTTCTCCATGGTCTCATAGCCCTTTGATGACGATATTTGCTACTTTCTCATTTCTTTCTTTTTCCTCTCTAATCTGTCTTCGAACTTGCTTTTCTATGTTGTCAATAGGAGTGTTTGCTAGTCCCTTTACTATGTTAGCCCATGATCTAACTTCTTCAATTTGTTCTCTGAGTTGATTCTCTTTTATTTCCATATTGGCCATGGCATCTTGTATATTTTTCATTTGTGGATTTTTATCTCCTTCTGTAGCCTCTCCTTCTCCCGTAGTACTTGTTGTTGTCCTCTTTTCTCCTACTTCTTTCTTTAACAATATTAATTCATACTCTCCTTTTTCCATGTTAAATTGCAATTTTTGAATTTGTTCTCTAAGTGACTTGACCTCCGCTGCCAATTTCCAGTTATCCTCAGTAACTCTTTTCATTGTGATACTTTCTATCTGGCTCCTCTCTTCAAGTGCCCACACCCTTTCTTTCATAGCTACCAAATCGTTCACAAAGATGTCTGGATACCACGTCATAGGTATCCTTGTGGGGCTGTAATTATTTGGCAGCCCATCTTCCACTGTGTCTATCACCTGAGAATTATTTGTCTTCTCTTTACCATTAATATCTCTGATATTATCAAACCACTTAATTGTTTCAGAGATTTCAGTCGACCTCAGATTTATTTCTCCCTCCCTTGAGTTGTTTGAGGTATGTGGAATCGGTTTCAGAAGTAAAGCTGCTAACTTCCCTCTTTTTGCATTTTTAAACTTTCATATCTTTCTCTGCCTAATTATTCTTTTATATTGCTTGGCATTCACATAGGTGTAGTTTCCTCTTGTGGGTGTTCCACTGGCTTGTGAGAAGCTCAAAGTGTTTGTGGGTAAATTACCATTTGTCCCTCCAAGATTGAATGAACTCGCGTGTCCGGCTAAGGGTCCTGGAAGAATGAGGAAGCTCCCTTGATTCCACTTGATAATGTTGTTGTGCATTAAACTATCTCCGTATGTCAAGACCAAGGCACTGTTACCAGAGATGTCATTGTGTTTCGTAGCTTCTCCCAGATTAGTTTGTTGTTATGTTGTTATAGGTGCCCTAACTATCAAATTCTCTGCTACCCTGTTACTGACAAATCCTGTATTTTGCAAGGTGGACCCACCTAGTTCTGGATGTGCCTCGATTATCTTTGGTTGATCAATCAATGATACTTGTACAAGTATCTTCTCTGCAAGTGTTTCTATGATTTCCTCGTTTGTTCCTTCCATGGGAACCATATCGTACCCACTGGTGCCTTGATATAGATTCTTTATGTAGTTTTACCGTTGTAAATTTACCAAAGCCAGGAGAAGTAATACAGGAAGCCTGAACAGGTGTAGACTAAAATGTAAGAGGTAGGAATAAGGGAAAAGGCATACCTGGGATCTACCTTTGGAAGCCCGCAAATATAGACCCACTAGTAATAGCAAAGCCTTTAGCACTGGATGACTGGGCCCACTGGTTGCCAAAACTGTCGACCAAACCAAATCTACCCCTGCACTGATTGCCGCTGTTGCCGGCCCTACCTTGGCTGCTGCACACTCCACCTTCAACGAACTATTGCCGCCCTTGCCCAACTATAATGGTGAAGTCTTTGGGTACTGCGCAAACTAAAATAAAGCCAAACATATGTCGTACTGCTAACTATAGAATGTTAAACACAACTATTGTAGCTTAAATCGTAACAATATACTATTCTACGACTTTTTCGTTGCCTTGTTGATTCATTATTTTCAAGCCCCGCATCAAATTCATCCACACTTGCGCATATGACTCAAAATTCAAAATACTACTCCATATTCAATTGAAAAGAAATTTTTTCGCAAAACCGCCTAAATCCGACCGTCAAATTTGCCCATCACATACTGGCATACGGCCATCAAATGGTAAAGAAAGAAGTCACGTTCTGATCATTTGGTTCGTGCCAAAACTCAACTCTGCCATGAATTTGGCGCTACATTATGTAAATGGATTATTTGTCGGTGTGAATTGCCACGGGCACGACGGGCAAGGGCAAAGGCAAAGGCAACATTGTTACTCTTGCTGGAAAGTTGAGAGCCAGGGGTCTTCTAGAGGATAATGAGGAAAATGATAGAGATGAAGACAGGAAGGATGATGAAACCATCACAGACATATCCCATTGCCAGCTGGATAGGACCTACTTGAAGAAACATGAGCAAATGACAGAGGAGTGTCAGAAAGCCTATGAAGTGGCGAAAACAATGCAGGATCTTGAAAGGAAAGTAGAGGAGTAAGTTGAGGACTATCAATATCTGTCTTTTGGATTTTTGGTTTTTGTAGGTTTTTTTGATTGACTTTTTCTCTATCTTTCGATCTGGCCTTTTGGCTGGCCATAGTACTGTCTATGGGCTTCTGTTATTTTACTTACAACCCATTGATATGTAACAACTTTTGGGTTTTAGGATCCCTATAAAACCTATTTTTCTTGTCAAAAACAAGTTTTAAGTCGTAAGAATTATGTCTATAAATTTCTTTTGTGAGGGATGTAACCACAATTTTTATGTGAAATACAATAATAGGAGTTTATAATTATTTTTTAAATGTTATTTTATGAGGGTAATTTATGACATTAGGCACAATGTTAATAGTTCAAAATATTCAATTTTTCATTATGGTATCATGTTTTACATCATATGAATTGTGTCTATGATTTGCTTTCATTAGAGAGGTGAACACAATTGTCTTGTGAAACACAATTTTTATAGGGACGTGAACACAATTGTCATGTGAATTGCATTCATAAAAGGAATTTATAATTATTTTTTAAATGTTGTTCTATTATGGTGCACAATCTTTATAGGGAGGTGAACACAATTGTCATGAGAATTGCATTTATAAAAGGAATTTATAATATTTTTAAAAATGTTCTATTATGGTACACAAAGTTGAGAGCTCAAAATATACATTAAAAAACATACTAAAGCTTCTCTTAGCTTCAAGAATATTTATTAAGTTAAATATTCTCTACTAACAAGGCCAACCACATGAAGGTGGAAGCTAAAATGGTTCTCACCTAATGGACCTAAGACAACCATGACACAACACGACTTTACACAACACAAACACAAAAAAAATCACATGTACATTTATTTTATTTATTAAAAATAACATATTAACATACTTCTAAACATGCAACTGAAATAGAATATAAACATTGTAACACACTTTTAAAATATATACCCAAACTATTTATGGCCATAGAAAAATACATCAAATGTCAAAATAGTCATGAATTGCATTCATGATAGGAGTTTCTAATTATTTTTTAATGTTATTTATTATCCTTATGATCCATTGTGCACAATGTTGAGAGGTCAAAATATTAATTTTTTATTATAGTGGCATGTTTTGCATTATATTTATGTCTATAAATTGCTTTCATAGGGAGGTGAACACAATTGTCATGTGAATTGCATTCATAAGTGGAGTTCATAATTATTGATTTAATATTGCTTTATAAGGGCAAATTTTGATCTCATTGTTATTCAAGTTATCATTATGGTGGCATGTTTTATGTCATATGTCAATTATGTCTATAAATTTCTTTTACAACTTTCTTCTTAAATGAAAGTCATTTTTTTGAGTGCAATGACTTGTGTTTATTTTTTATTTTTATTTCAAAATCTTATTTATTTTATAAATAAATTTATCACTCGTTAAAAAAAAAAAAATTTGCTAGGGGACACAAGAGACATACCTTAAAGAATTGTCTTGGCCTATTGACCATTCTTTTAGTTGTCAAAAAAAGACCTTAAGGAATGACCATGGCCAATAACCATTCCTTTCAGTCTTTAGAAGGGGATTTTAACCCCTTCCAATAACACTTCTTTTTATTTAAAATTTGTATTTTTACATGTTACAAGGCTACTTGGTCAATACAATTGACAAGAACATTATTGAAAAAATGACAAGGTACCAACCCCATCTCCTTTACTACTCTTAACTCAAACAGCCAATTGAAAAAGATGCTTAGTTCTTTGTGATCCTTGTCGGGATTGCTATGAGCTTGCATTTTTTGCTTGAATTGTGTGTAAACCTGTCATCACCAAGTCATTATCAATTTAGAAATAAATCAGTCACCACAAAATATCATCAGTATTGGATTTGACAAAATTGTGAGCCCTAATGCAATCTAAAGTAGATTAATTAATTACATCTAGTAAAAATTGAGTTTGGAGACAATGTAAAACTCTCAATAGTTTTATAAAAATAGTACATAGTTTTTTATTTCCACTATTTGTAATATATTTTCATGACTCTCTGCCATTTAATGTTTAGTTTTGGACAGAATTCTAGTCTTGTATGGGTCACCGTTCTCCAAACCCTTTCATTTCTTTCAAAATAGACAAAAAAAAGATAGCATTAAAGAAAATAGTCATCAAAGCAGTCTATAGAATCAGGATTTGTACATACCAAGTCTTTTCATTTTTTCTTGTTGTCAAAACCTCACGGAGTATGTCAACTTCAATGATTTCAGCTTCTCCCTTATTATGATAACCCATGTGCGATCCTAATAGCTATAAAATTCTCTTGATTATCAGTCATGGCCTGAACAAGTCAAAATTTTCAGAATGAAGGTACAAAGAATTAAAAGAAATAGAGTATTAAAGAAAAAAAAGAAATCACAAACCTAGACTCCCTCCTCCTTGTTCTACCATATTTTTCAGAGTCTTTTCTACGAGAAAATAAAAATAAACACAAAGCCAATATCAAAAATTGACCAAAATGGCTGTCACCAAAACAATCTATAACATCAAACATTTTGTACATACCCAGTGTTCTTTTTAAAAATTATTCTTGCCAAAACCTTACCAAGCACGTCAACTTCAATGATTTTGGCTTCTCCATATTATGATAACCCACGTGCAATCTTGATAGCTATAAATTCTCTTGATTATTAGTCCGACATTCAAATTCTAACAAGGGAGAATATGTTGGAACACATTGACCTAAACATGTCAATAATTTTCAAAATTAAAAAAAATAGAGTTATAAAAGAAAAAAGGAAATTACAAACCTAGACTCCCCTGTTCTCGCATATTTTTCAAAGTCTTTGCAAGAAAATAAAATCAAACAGGAGTCATTAGAAAAAATGAAAACATACATTCTTGGAAATGTAAAATCAAGTTAATATTGGCCATTGAATATAAAGATAACACTTACACACGCTGTAGAAAGCATATCATGATGATTAGAAACAACATTATGAGTATCATTATCATATAATATACAAGATGATTAGAAACAACATTATGAGTATAATTATCATAAAATTTATGTGAGCAGTAAGAAAGAACAACATGGGAGGCTTAGTTTGGAAGTAGTACAGTTTGAAGGAGACAACAGCAATATTCTAGAGCAGTTCAAAAGAATTTGGTATTTTTGGTCATGGTGTTTAACAGTATACCAATAGACAGTTAAAAACTTAAGAGTGTAGAAAAATGTGTCTATATTTGACTTTTACCTCTTAAGGATGAACTGTCACAAAAGACAATCGTAAGTCGACAATTTAGCAACAAGCAAAGCTTACCAGACATATTTAACCCCTATTTTTTAATCAAAAATTAGATTCCCAAATGCTTTGATGACATTCACTCGGAAATATTTGAAGAAAAAAATAAAAAGAAACACTCAAGCATCATTGGACCATCAAGCTAATCACAGTTTTGATAGCCAATCTTATTTCTAAGATAAATTGAAAATGTCATGTTAACAGAAATATCAAAATGCTCAGAATTGAGCCATCAAATTGCTCATCGCTAAAACTTTCTGTATTCTCATTTCTTAAAAAGCTTCATCATAATTGAGAATCTAAAACAAAAGCATAAATTAAAGCTACACTACTCTAACCTTAGATAACAATCTGAGCAAGGTTATATGCATTTATTGATACATCAGGAAAATTTGTTTATCATAGGGGTAGTGAAGGAAGGCATTTTTTATGGACAGCAAAGGAAGGCATTTAACAAATATTTCCATCCTCATGCAAGTTGTCTATTGCAACTTTTGACTAAATTCAGTACAATTACTGATTGCCAATTCTCACATTATGCCTACAATTGGAATGGACACTGGTAAACTCTTGTTGACGTCACGGGAAAAGTTATGTCACCAATGGCATCCTAAGAGGCAAGATATGAGCCAATTGGTGTGCAACCTTTTAAGGATGTGAGGGCACCAATTTTAATGTTTTTACATACAAGACCAAAACATGAAACAAAAACATGATGGCACAAGTAATAGTACAAGAAAGATCCAATCAGAATTAAGTTTTAAAAATGACGTACATCAATGAGTATTTATAATAATTTTACAATTCTCAATAAATTTAACAACTATTGGCATAGTTAAATATCAGTTATCTTTATAATGAAATAAGAAATGGTGTCCAGAAACATACTATTTCACTTGTTCTTGTATCTGCTCATGTTTCTTAAAAAAAACATCAAGCATGGCCAAACATTGTTCAAGAAGACTGCAAAATACTTTCTCAAGCATGAATTTCTAACAATGCCAAAAAAGTCTTGTTTTTGAAAAATTGGCCAACAAGCACAGAGATGGTCTCAAAAGAACTTTAGAAAAACCTCATTTGCTCATTAAATTGAAGCAAGAGATAGTGACAGAGAACACAACTGCCCTTTATGCTTCTCTAAAAGAATGCATATGACAGTTTCAGACCAAGAGATGCCCACATACCAAACATGTGTATTTCATATGACAGAGGAAGTATGCTTGGAATTCCTATGGGCTTCCTAGGGTTCAATGGAGCCATGTTTTCAATACCATACAAAATTAAAATATTCCTCAAAATAAACTCCTGAATTAGTATATACTCTAGTCAATCTTATTATCTCCAAAATCCACTCAGCCTAAGATGCAACAAATTCCTAATTATTCTCCCCACTCTACACTTTGATTCTTTTCTTCTGTAACGCCCCACCAAGGGATCCAAAAGAATTAACCTAAAGTTTCACTAAGTTTGCTAAACATTTTTTTTTTTAAAGTAAGAAAGTATAACATACACATCAAACACATAGTAGTGGAAGCAATAACATGTAATCATCGACAAACATACATTGCAAGTTACATTTCTTAAAGTTCCCAAGACGTTGAGTCACGTTTAAATTTAATTAATTCTAAGTCTAACAAATATCACATAAATATGAAAGAATAATCAGAAGTCCCATGTCCATATTATACATTTGTTCTGAATGCCTCTTGGCAAATTAATTCGGAATGCTCAATCATCCACTGTACAAGTCACAGGGTATGAAAGGCTTAAAAGAATATACATATGTAAAGATCAAGATACAACATCCTCAAATCCATGATACAAAGTAAAGTAAAATATATGAAACTATTCACCATACATGATACATCCATAATGATAAAACATCTATCATAAAATCTAACCATCCATCATAATAATCCAAGAACATAGTGAAGGTAAATGCCAATCACGAAATCTCCAGCCACAGTGACCACGGAACGGATCTCAATGGTAAGAGTAAAAGCACTACCACCCGACCGCATGGAACCTAAATGGTCCACTCCCACCGCGCTGAGGAGATAGTCTCAAGTCCCAAATAGGATAACAAAACCTATAATCATAAATACTCTCTAAGTCCAGGAAATCCTATAAGTATGCTAACTCAAGGGTTCCTAAAAAAATCGACATCTAAATCCCAGAGGTACCACAAGACACGTAGGAAACCTAATATGCAAGCAGAAAAGTTTCATCGCAAAAGTCATGTAGAAGTTACCCGAGCAATCCCTTAGGAATCCCGGGTCCCTACTGATCCTGCGGCCACTAGTATCCTCTCGTACTGACGAGGCCTACTATGGAATGCAAGGTCGTAACCAAGCGTTCTCTCTACCCCATCCTAGTCTGTACTAGCACTCAAGGCATGGGAGAGAACATACAATTATCTTGTTAGGTTCATTTTCTCTCATTTAGTGTAAATGTTTTCACTTATTAAAAATGACTTACAATGGGTTTCTCAAGGCAGCCTCTTAGGGCTCCGACCCCCATTGCAAGCCACTTCCCGACTCTACACATAGATAACCTATCCTAGGCTCATGAAATCATAAATCAAAGAATCATAATAAAACCACCTCAATCCTATACAAGCAACTGAAAAACATCATAAAAGATAATCCACAAAATTACATCAGTTCTTCATGAGCAACAGATAATATCAAATAGTAATCATATGATCACGACAGTTCTCTATCAGCAACTGAAGGCATCAACGATAAGTCACAAAAACCAATAGTTCTCCAATGAGCAACCAGAAAGTATCTCAATAGTAAATTATAATATTGATCGAAGACTCCAAATGGTCAAGTCAACACATGACATCATCAAGAATATAACAAACATTTCAGTCTAAGAAACCAGAAGGTAATACAAGTATAACTGATTGAGACTCAGAAATGGTTATCAAATATAACTAATCGAGATTCAAAAATGGTTAAGTTAGGTATCTCAAATACATACACCTCAGCTTCACACAAGGAAACTGGAAAGCAATAACAAACAGTAAATACATCCATCATAGAGCATACTATCACATTACCTTGGTTGGTTTGAAAAGATCGAGAACAAATCATCCTAGCCTCACATTCACAAACCCCGAGCCTCTGGTAACATCCTAAACTGGTCAAAGCTAAACCAACCCCATAACACTAAAAGCATAGACAATATATAGAAAACATCATAGTCTCTCAATTGGTGTTGATTTGAAAACATACAGATGAGTTAAACAATAAGGTTTTAGTTTTCAGTGTTTATATTCAAGTAGAAAGTTTTATAGTTCAATTTGATTGATAATATACTACTGAGTTAATGTGAGATTTCCATTTCCAGTTGAACGTATGTTTTAAACAGATAGAATCCATAGTTCACTTTTACAAATTATCCCGTTCCTAACTCCAAATGAAACACTTAATTACCCCTAGTTGATTTAAGTCAAAGTCCTAAAACAATCTAAGGGTAATATTTAAATTAATAATAATACTTGTTGATCTTTGATTATAATGATCTACACTTTCATTAAAAATAGTATTATAATATTAAACTTGCTTAAACAAATTTTTGATTTAATTAAATCTTAATTTAAATCAAACTTTAAATAAAGATTAATTAATAATACATAAAGGACCATATTACATTTATTAATAATTTATTTATTTATAAAATTATTAATAAATATTAATAAAATTTCAATATAATTTAAAATTTAATAAAGTTTAAATTAAATAATAATTATATTAATTAAAACAATTTTAAAACATTTTTTTAAAAAAAACAATTAATAAAAATTAAATCGTTTTTTTTTTTTAAATAAAATATTGGCGTGTTTAAAGGCCCGCCAGCCTGCCATACCCTGCGGCCGCAGGTGTTACTGCTGCCGCAGGCAGCAGTACCACCTGCCGCGGCAGCGTGGGTGTGGGGCGTGGGAAGTGGTGGCCCCGCCCCACTCCAATATATATATTTTTTTTGTTTTAAATTTTCATCATTATTTTAAAAAACAAATTAAGTTTTATTTTTAATTAGTTTTGTTTAATTTTATATAAAAAAACAATTTCCTCCAAAGGATATATATATATATATATATATATTTTTTTTAATCTAGAATTTTCAATTTCAAAACAAAACCCTTACCAAATTAAGTCTTAATTTCTTAATCTAGAAAACAAGGGTTTCTAATAACTCATCCAGTCTCCATGGATATAGAAATTATTGAAGAGCAATTAATAAATTCGCAATATTGAAAAGTTAAAACTTTCATCATAGAGAATTCAGATCTACAAACCCTAGACACAAAGAAGACAGGAAAGGATAATTGCGTAATAAATCGATAATCGAAAACACAAGACCCTACCTGATCCTGATGCTATTATGCAATCTCCAGGAACTGTAAAGGAATTCGCTCCTCTCAATAACCTTCCTTTGGGAAACTTTCTTGGTATCAGCTTTCTGAAATTTGCTTCCAAAAATTGTCTCCCAAAAATTCTCGTCCAACTTCGTATATCCCAAAAATGAACCCCCAAAGTTGTGATAAGCAATTTCTCCTCAATTCGGGGCACTAATTGTGCGTTTACCCGAGAAGACTCTTTGCACAACTCAGTTAACTCTAAATTAACCTTTATTATCTTTTCTTATTCTTTTGCATTCAACTTTCATGCACATTAAGTTGAATTATTAAATAACTTTATTTAATATTCCACTTGACTTCTATTTTAAATTAATTTATTACTTTAATCTTATGTGCACTTTTAAGAAATTAAAATAACATTATTAATTTCTATAATTTAATCTTTTAATTTAATTCTCATATTTAAACTCATGCTTAGATCATGCGAACTAGAATTCTTAATAATTTAATATCTTTCAACTTTTAATTTATTTTAGAACTTAATTGATAACATATTTAATTAATTTAAATAACAATAATATTTAGCATTTATTTAAAAATGAACTCCAATTATATTATTATTAAATTAAATAAATATTACCCTGTTCTAGATTCATCTTTGAACTTTAATCTCCAAATTTAATTCTTTTATTTAATTAATTAATTAATTAAATATAAAGATATCATAATAATTCTCTATTAAATTAAATCATTAATTAATCTTTTTAATTAGACTTAATTAATAGAAAAACAACAAGAACTCATAAAGCAACATACGAAAACCCATCATAGAAAAATACATACCAAATCAACAAAAGGGTTATAATCACGAAATTACATCATTTGATGCATTCGGAGGGTACTTAACTCAGATACTTGTCCTAATTATCAATTAGGACAATTGGCTAAAGGGTTTAGGATTTGGACTTAAGAGTTTATCTCCCCTCTCTTACCATTGAGATAGTGCGATAGGGTACGCTCATCCTGACAATTCAGGAAAGTCGATACCCGGTACCTGCAACTTGCATAAAATCCACGCATGTACAAACACAATATTCTAAGCTAAATAGACAATGGCAGGAAGTGGTGCATCGTGTAGATCCCGACTAGCAGGTGACTACGACTCCCTTCCTTAACCACATCAGAAACACCATACATAAATAAAACAAACGCACACCATACACATGCAGTATGGGGTAAGTATCCATAAGAAGCACATGGAATAATAAACCATCTAACTAATCATCATCGATAACTGAAACCATTGAATAATCATCATACATGCATGAAATATAGAGTACCAAGTAATCTCATCATATAATAAACTGAGTGTAAAACAACATCTGATAATATCTAAAATAATAATACTAATCATCAAACATAATTTGGCCTAAAAGAGTTTGGCAATGATATCAGAAATGTAGCTCGAAAATGTAAACTAGGGGCAGGCACTACATGTTCAAGATATCTCTCCACATTGAACATTTCTACTTCACTCCTTATACTCTTAATGAAGCCCAGAAAATTCAATGTGCCAATTTTGAGCACATCCTCTGTCTCTACAATCATTGAAATTCACAATTGATGTTACCTCTATAGAGGCTCACCTTCAATCAATTTAACAGCTCTCGTTATTGAAAGCAATCCTTTACATTCATCCATACATAGAAAGTGAGTTGTTGCTCTATAAACATGACCCCAATCCAACATGAATCATTGGAAGTTGGAATATTCATCGTCTGCCAAACAAACTGGCTGACAAATACCACAGCTGAGAAATGCAAATAGATAAAATAGAATAATCGCACTAAACTGACTGCTAAAATGGGAACACACAAAGCAACGACTGCCACAACGCAGGAATAAGAAATTAAAACATTCCTCAAAATAAATTCCTGAATTGAGAATTATTGAGGGCTTCAAATTTTCAATACCATGAATGATCATGATGAAAGAGGCCTAATATTACTTCTGGAGTTACACAAATGACAAGAAACTTTCCTATTGCATGGCGAATGTAGTGATGGATGATAAACATGACATTTCAAGAGAGGTCATCCAGAGCTTAGAGAGCTCATATAAGGAAGAAATAATTTGCAGTAGGATTGGAGAGTTTATAGAATCTATCCTTTCAGGAAAATCTTTTGAAACAACTTGCCTGCTCAATGAATGTAGACTTACAGATTTTATTCAAATATTGAACGAAAATAATGTAGATCACCTCATCGACAATAAACTGAACTAGGTATGTTCGTCATATAATAATAATAAAATGATAGACATATTACTTTCATCTATAATATAGAAATCATAGATCTAAGGCAAAATGATATATTCAATTTATCATATGACTGGAAAGAGTAAAATAAGTATGGAAAGGGCAATCTAAAGCTGAAAATAATCTAGAACCCATAAATTTGACTTCAATAGTTTTTAATCAAAGTTGGTCGAATATCAATGAATTATCCAATCTAGCTCAATCCAGGTATGATATTACTCTGGAAATGTATCTTGCATCCCTAAAGTACACCATAGATAAATGACATCATGAGTTACCAAGTAGTATGATATGGATAATAAAATGAAAATGATTGCAAAACAAGAATTCTAGTTGACATTTACCATACTATCAAGTTTTATCATGTTGATTCAGCTTTAATTATCAACATTTTCCTAGTATTTCAACCCATCTGAAGGGATCTCAAAGGAGACTGGAAGGGAAAAAGAATAGAACACTATATATATTGGTACCATGCAAAAACGACAATTAAAATATTCTAATTTATCATTCAAGATAGTTAATTGGCATTTCCTCTTAGTAGAAAAAGGGAATGAGCAAAATATAAATTGACTTTCAAAGGCATTGAAAAAAGAGAGCAATCTTACCAGCATATTGAAATTTTGAAAAATAAAGGCTACTTGTAGCCATGGACAGAAGTAATAAAATCCTTTAGTTAGCTCCACGCCATATCACAAATAGGCTTTTGCCTTTTTGGTTTCAATATACTTAAAAGCAAAACTAGTAGAAGTTAAAAAATAAATAAAGATAGTCAAACGTAATAAAGATAGTCAAATCTTTCTGATATATTCAAAATTTTGAGAAGGCAATGTACTGTTGAATGATGGATGGAAAACAATACCACCCTTCTAGCATATCTAAAAAATACTCCAACTCAAACTTTTTCGATGTTTCCCATGGTAAAACCAGAAACTCAAATTACAAAGATTTGTTTGTTAAGGAAAAGGGTTTAGCAACTATTGATTAAAAAACATTTGAGTTTCTTATGCATGACCCATGTAAGGGTTTAACAACTATTGATTAAAAACATTTGAGTTTCTTATACATGACCCATGTATCCACCAGCCATCAAAACTTCTAGTTGCTTTCAAAATGAATGTTAAATACATTTGTAATTCACCTAATATGTTGTAATACGCATGTTGCAGGTGCCAAAGGATCAGCTCAAGGGCAAAGTGGTGGGCATCTTCATTAGTGATCTAAATATGCCTGAATATATGAAGTTGGAGCAAATGTATAAAGAACTCAAATCTGAAGGCCAAGATTTTGAAATGATATGGATTCCTCTACTTAAAAATGAATTATATGGGCTTGGTACTTACAAAAAATGAGCTGGACAGTTCTTCCTAATGCTAATATCGTTGTTTGTAGAGGAGAATGAGGTCAAGGGTTTTTGACACTTATGATTTTGGTGCAAGACAAGGTGAGAATTCCCTAGTCAAGACACCAAGTTGTTTCTATTGCAACCATGTTATTAATCATACAAATAATATGAGTACATATTATAATATCATCTTACAACAATAGATGCGATGACATCATTGTACAACAAAAGATATATAAAATTGAAAGAAAAAAGATAAACTAGGGTTTACAACTTCAAGTGTAGAACATTTTTTTAGCAAACTTACCTACAAAAAGAACACCCCACCACAACTCAATGGATTCCATTGCTGAAAACCACTTTATCTCCACTCTTTTCATCATCCTCTCAGCAGCCACTCTACTTCCTTGTTTCTCACTACTGGTGCTCTGCATCTTCATCTATCCTCCATTTTCTCTGCCTCTGCCTTTGCTCGGCCAAATCGCGAACCAATCACAAAAAAAACAAGAACAAAAAATCACAGAAAAATTAACCAAAATGAAAGCACAATCTACAGAAGAGAAGAAATCATTGATGAAAAGACATCACAAACATCACAGACAGAAAGAAGAAATCATAGAAATATCAAGACATCACAGACAATCCAGCGTGCACGCTGTACAAAACCCTGAAAAAACACAAAAATCAAAAGAGAAATAAACGAAGAAATCAAAAGAAAAGAGGTCATTTAAAATTCTTGGAATTCCTATTAAATAGGGATTTTCTCACCCGCAACGTTCATATTCCAAAAATTCAGGCATTTTCCCAGAACAACTGTCCATCTGAATTCAGATTTTTAAAATTGAAATGAAAGTCCAGATTTTTAGATATACGAATTGGAGATAAACTTGCATTTCAATCAAGGTAATTAGATTTTTTGCTATACAAAATAATTAGCCGATAGGCTGTCCCATTGGGATTGCCTCCAATCGGAAATTTTCTCACACTGGAAAAATGACTGCCGACAAATGATATCAGGTGCCAGAATGGTTTAATCACATCATAAAATCTATTTTTTAATCTCACACCTACAAGCCATCTTGACTCGCTAGATGGTATACCATCTTCAGTCCGTAGTTTTTTATCACTGACAAAAACATATGGTATAGTATACTTCACTTTCTTATTGCTCTTGATTTACAATCACTTGATGTTACATTTTGAGATGTAGAAGTGAGTTGGGCCGTCAGTTTCTGATTGTTGCATAATCTTGTCCGTTATGATTTGATATGTGAAACTCTAAAAATTTGTAATGAGAAAAATCTAACGAAAATCTTGTCCATTATTATTTGTGTCAGTAAAACAAGTACATTGCACTCGGCCATCTTAAGCTCATTATTTCCTAGCTTTATAAAGTCAGGCAAGAAACTCAAGTCTTCTAATGGGGACGGCGTATCTGGTTTTCCAGTCGATCATGGTGTTCTTCTTCTGGAACAGCCAGTTGTAAAGAGAGCCGCTTTCCATGAACTCGTAGACGAGCAGATGACGTGAATCCTCCACGCAGAGGCCATGCAACCATACAAGGTTCGAGTGGTTTCAGGATGCCAGTGCCGTCACTTCTGCTACGAATTCCTCCACCCCTTTGCCGGCTCTGTGAAGACATTTCACCGCCACTTTTTTCCCGTCGGCGAGATTTCCTCTGAAAACGGACCCGAATCCTCACCGGCCGATCTCCACCGTGAAATCGTTCGTGGCGGCTTTCAGATCGGTGTAGCGGAAGAGATGCGGGGCGTCGCTTACTTTCTTCAGGAAATCCTCGCTGATCGGAGAATCTCTGCAGCCGCTGAAGCCGTCGCTTACTCTGGCCATGGCGGCGGTTCTTTTCATGTGGAGGCATTCTCTCCTCCAGAGGCAGATCATGAGGAACAATGTCATTATTATCATCCCCACGCAGAGAGAGTAGAAGACGAATATGTTGGATGAATGGTCTAAAACAATGGCACCCACTAGGAACGCTGCAATGGCGGCTGCGAGAAGGAAGAGGATATATCTTGCTCATACCTTAAAATCTTGTACAAGACAACAGTTTGATGAGTAAAAACCTTCTGGTACTCTACGAATCTCACTGAAAAATGATAAAAATAAATAAATCAGTTAACATCTTCATTTCTCTGAACAATATCAGAAAAAAAAAATGTAAGTCAAGATAATAGAATTATATCTAACTTTGCAGTAGTCGAATGATCATAGAAGAATTGCGAAAACTACTTAAAGTGTGCTCTATAAAATGGCATTACCTATAAGTGCGTCTGTATTCTAAATGTAGTCTCCTTCAGAGGATATCCAATATTACAGTAGCTGATTGTTTGCAATCTATCGTATATCTCCAGTACATCCAATTTATAGGATTTTGCAGAGTATGCTGAGTGGACACTACAGTTACTGTTCTTGTAAAAAATAGTGAGTGCAGTTTAGTGGAGATGGCGAATAATATTGTATACATGAGCAGAGGGCAGTCGATGGTGAGTGGAAAAGTTTGAATGGTGCATTACAGTTAGTGCTCTCGCTGAATATGGCTGATCTTCGAATGTCATTCCACAAATTGCTTGATTCCTTATTTCTTTATCGCTTCCCTCCAAGTCATTGGTAATGATTCCATACTGTTTCAGCACTACAGCTCATCTCTACGTGTCAATCAATTTGTCCATCATGAAAATGCCATTCACGACACATTTAAAAGGTGCAAGATGTGGAAACTTTAGGAAGACATGTGGACAGATGAAACTTTGCCATAATCTCTATGGGAATTTTATACATCTTTTGATGCATATAAATTATTCATTAACACAAAATATAGGTAAGATATTGTCAAATATTAAAAATTATTATTTTATATTATCTTATACAAACTGAAAATATTTTCTTATCCAAGATGTATTGCCGTAGGCATATGTCCATTGGTTTTACTTTGAGCTTTCATTTTAATACTTAAAAAATATAGACTATAAAAACAATTCATTTCATGAAGGTGGAGGGGCCAACATTATAAGTAGACATGGTGAAGTCTAGACATATTAGGAATACTTATTTATATATCTAACTTCTATTTATTGAATAGATTTATATAATTCATATTATAAATTATTATTTTAATAAGAGTCATAATAGGTACAATAAAATTCTACTATTATATAAAAATAAATTATTAAGAAAAAATATTAATTAATATTTATAATGTTATTAGTCAAAATAACTATTAGTTTAATATTTATAAGATAGTAATGAATAAAATGATTATTAATAAAATATAATATTAGTAGTAATTTATTATTCATTTTTCAATATATTTCTTAAACAAACATTTTAGTTATTGCCATAGTACAATGTTTTATTCATTTAGGAATGTAATTATCATTTTATTTAATATGTTACAATATTTACATATAAGTGTAACAAATATAAAAAACATTTTGATTCTTTCCTTATCTAATACATTAAGCTAATATTTCATTATCTATTTGAAAAGATCCTTTTATTTAGTTTCAATACAATTAATCTTTAGAAAATAAACTAAAGTGTTTCTTGGTAATCCTAATAAACTAAAATATCCTATTCCATATGTTAAGTATAATGCACATATATGCATCTATTATTTGGGGTATAATATAGTTCCTCTTTTTCTAAATACAATGGCTAGGAAGATAAAAAGCACAACATTAACAAATAAGTTTTTAGATAAGTGAAATTATAGAGCCAAAATTTGGACTTAAATTTAATGATGACTTTGAAGGCATAAATGATGTGATCTATTCTCCAACTAGTCTTTTCCATCATACTAACCACTTATGGAAAACATTACTCCTCGTCCAGGAAAACACTTGGCACCAAAAAATGTGTATTTGAAAAAATTAAATTTGGATTGCACATTCCTGATATGCCTTCTTACCTATATTCCTTTTGCACATGTACATGTTTTTCTATATAAGTAAGAATCTCAGAGTATGCATTGTTTTAGCATGAAGTTACATTGATGTTACCTTCCATTTTATTTGGCTTATATTCATAGTGGGAGTCCACTATATTTACTAATTCATTTCCCTCCTACACTTCACCATAAGTATTCTTTCAACCATATCAAAGTCGCCTAGAACTACTCTTATTATACTATGACCACTTAACAAATAAGTTTTTAGATAAGTGAAATTATAAAGCCAAAATTTGGATTTAAATTTAATGATGATTTTGAAGGCACAAATGATGTGATCTATTCTCAAAAATCAACGATATTTATAATAACTAGTCTTAGAATAAGGCAAATTAATTTGTCTATCCTGGTGTCATTTTTAGTTTTAGTTGACAACAAATGTTATGGTACTATTAGTTATTATTCTATAGCTAATATTTTTGTATAAATAATTTAATTGGTATAAATTTAGTTGTTATAACTAAATTATTTGTACAAATGTTCTAATTGTTGTGTCCTATTGAACCAATATAGCTGCACAATTCTTCTAATTATTATTATTTTCTCATCTACTAGACAAATGAATACACAATATTGACACACTTGATAATAGTGTAGTGTCATTTTGATTGGTGAAATGCAATGGATAGACTGTACAACATGCAAAGGAATATCGAACATGAGTCATTTTCTTATCATTTAAATTTTTGCTATACTTGATCTACAACTTATCATTTGACATTTATCTCTACTCTTTAACATTACTAATAATAAATCATAAAGTGTGATAAAAATTGTTGACGAAATGTAATATAGACATTATCAATGACAATAATCATTTACAAACTACCCATCTAATAATAACAAAATAATAATCTCTTGGTTGAGAAAATCTCATAACAACACTTTTATCTTGTTTGACTATTATGATGAGCAAGAAAACTTCATAACAAACACTTAATATATGAGCACCTTGACCATAGATTGGCCTAAGAGTTTCTATCCAATAATAACATAACCATACTAGGCGAACATTGGAAGCTCAACAAGTTTTGGTCCTTTTTATATCTAAGATTTATAAACTTGAAAATTTGGTTAACAATATTTTTGATGTAAATGTATATTATGATTTTTCCACTTTCTCTCTTAAGGATCTACAAACCTACTTGTGTCATGTTGGAGTCCTCTTTGTTCCCACTTTTGAGCTTGTCACAATCTTTCCTTTTCAATGTCCTTGTATGCATAAATTTGAAGCTGAGAAATCATTTAGCAACATTTAGAAAAAAAAGGAAAAAGAAAAAAAAGAAACTAGCTCACAAAATAATGATGGAACTTATTTAAAATAATAAGTAGAGGGATACAAATTTATGTATGATTCATATGTAATATTATAGTATAAGATATAGTATTAATAAATATCCTTAACTAGATATCTCAAATAATATTTAATAGGGTATCCTATACTATAATAACTATTAATATCTTATAGAATATGAATAGTTTATTATATTCTATGAATATACTATTAATAATAATATACTAATAACTATGTCTCACTTATAATATTAGCTCCAGAAATATTAAAATGTGGGATACAAGAGAAGATTGTTTCATTATTAATAATATTAATATTAATAGAATGTTTTACTAATTACATTCTACATTTTACACCATTTAATCATATGTACTTCCTCTTTTTAATCAAAACCATTTTCTTTTTTCATACACATTTGTGTTGGCTAGTCATGAATATGACTCAAATTATGTGGGATACAAGAGAAGATTGTTTCATTATTAATAATATTAATATTAATAGAATTTTTTACTAATTACATTCTACATTTTACACCATTTAATCATATGTACTTCCTCTTTTTAATCAAAACCATTTTCCTTTTTCATACACATTTGTGTTGGCTAGTCATGAATATGACTCAAATTATGTGTGTATTTAAATGCAAAACAAATTGTTTCAACAATTGTACATTTCAGACCAATTCTTCAATTGGAATGTAGTACACTAAATAAAATATTAATGTTGTTCAACTTCTGAATAAGTAAATTGTACATTACCAAATTGAAATCTTTCTTTTGTTTTACATCTCTTTAATTTTGCTTTAAAAAGAAAAACCTATCGGCGTACCTCTTGCACCTCTTTCTGGTGCAAGTGCTAGTATAGTTTTTTATATGGAATTAGAGTTAAAGATATGTTTAGTGGTTAGTTTGGCCATTATAGTATGGTATGTGGAAGATGTATAAGAATACTACTTGCCATTTTCATTTGTAGAATGTTCAAAATTTTAGAACAAATTATTAAATGACTTTCTTATTATTCTAAATAACTTTTAAATATATATGCATTATAGGCATTAGCACTCTTTCTTAAATCTTCACAAGTCAACAAGTGTCATTTTGGCAATGGCAAGAAATCGATAAAGATTCAGCATGTGTTCTATTGTGTTATCATATGAGGAAGTGAAATACTTAGATATCACCAAAGATATTAAAAATAAATTATCAACTCTAAAATTAGACTATGTGTTGATTTCCTTAAGCCTAACTTTTCAATCAAATGGAATGTACACAAAGGTTGTACTAGATTAATTTTTGTCGCCATTGTTGGATTTCTTTTAATATAGAAGAATTTATATTAGGTCACAATGTGCAGTATTTTGGTTTTAGATTTTTTTTAGAGTAGTTTAAAAAATGCTTCAAAATAAACTTATGGTAGTGTGATAGGTGAAAGGTCCATTTTTTCCCTCCTCCTACCCTTTGTCCACATCCAATTTAATTGTGATCCATTATTATTGTTATGGCATATTAGATCATATTTTCATACATGATTTTATTTGAATATTGATTACACATAATTCTCAAACAACACCACCACATGATATTTATGGTTGTAAAGAATCATTAATAGACACACCTTGTCCATATGTTTTTATGTGTTATGATTACATTATGTATAATGAACCATGGTTAGGTCCTCTTGGAGAGAATAGTGAGCCACCTTGGACATATCTGTAAATGATGTATTCCATATGTCATCTTTTTTAGTTTCGGTTACAAGATCTAAAGAAAAAGTTGGGACTTCAAATATAAGACAAAAAATAGGGCATCAAGGGTAGATTAGAGTCGAAACAAGGAAAATATGTCTTTCAAATATAATTTATGTTATTTCATTATGTGTTCTTTTTGGATTTAATATGATAAATGATTAGTTCTAATTTATCTAAACAGGATGATAATCAATTATATAAGAGGATCTTTTAAAATTTCATCATAGTACTCTTTATGCCATTCAATTTTCCCTAGACTTGATGATATGCATTTTTCTACACATCTAACCTTTTTTAATTATATGCTTTTCAAATTTGCGACTGATGTATATTCATTTATATTTTGATGTTATTCTTTACAAGTTTATTCAAGAAATGACAACACAAACTCAAGGTAATATTATTAATTTTTTTATTTACTTGTTAACTTGGACAACTTATAATTGATTAAAGAGATTTTGATGTTACTTTAAAATTTATAATGAGTATATGTGTGTACTATCTTATATTATTATCATTATTCATCAATAAATTTTTAGTTGGTTCATCCATGATATATCCTTCTCAGTTAATGTAAGAAGCATCATCAATAGTATATGCTAAGTTTCTCTTAATTAGTATAGATTATTCATTTATATTTCTAACCTATTTTATTTTTTCAATAATTATATATTAAAGTTTCTAGTTATTTTACCATTATAGTCTAACTAGAAAGTGAATGATGTGGAACCTCTACCATCATCCTCACAAAGACTCTTGACATCCCAAGCAACCATGATTTTTGAAATGCATCATGAAATCAACAAAGATTGAGCAAAATTTAATTTTACTGTCATTAATAGTTAGAGAAATTATAATCGATTATACTAATTTAGATGATAATTTTGAAGTTCTAAATTGTACTTATAGATTCAAAGTTTATATTTTCTAAACTAAGCGTGCTCATGCTGGAGTAGGACTGGGATGGGTGACCTCCTAGGAAGTCCCAATGCTTCACCATTGTGAGCATCACCTAGATCAAATGAGTGCTAAGTGTTCCATTTATTCTAATGAGAGATGGATTCATGTTGAATCACTACTAATGAAACATAGGTCAATGAGTTTGACTCAAAATCACACAGTTAAATCCTGATAGCAATATGACAATTTGACTTGCTGTGGAAATTATCTCCTACTTATAAACTATTTACTTATCATTAAAGTAATTAATCAAGTTTATAGTTTGAATTATTATAACATTAATATTTGTTTCCATCAACTATTAAGAATCGATGTACCAAGAGACCACGATATGAGGGTTCATGATAGTTTGAGGATCAACCACCTTGCTATAAAATATAATGTATTCCTTGTGTATGTATATTCATAGCTTGAAGCTTGGAATTTGAATGTATGTTAAATTTAGGTTGGTTAAGTTATAAGAATAACATTTAATAAATGGATTCCTTGTTATGCATGGTTTCTCTACATAGTAGAAAGATCATATGGTATCTCCTACCTCAATACATGTATATCAATCATGATTGTCATGGTGCTAGTTAGATATGTGATTATCTTAAAATGACATGTGATCATTTTTTCTACATCAAATGAGTTGCTAATTATTTCTTTGTGAATACTCTAATTAATAACAAGTAATAAAAGGTCCTCATTAAATTAAGTACTTCTTTTATGTCCTCATTTTGGATGTATTAGCAATGCCAAAGATGTCTGCATTAGAACCAATATGCTATTGAATATTGATGGACTTAATTGCATATGAGTTGATCATTGATATAGATAGAGGTATATTGATTGACTTAATTGTATATGAGTCGATCATTGATATAGATAGAGGTATCGACATTTTCTTACCAAGAAAAGTGTGGTTTTATATAGGATTATCTTGAATATCCAATCATAGTGTATGTCTTAATCCATAAAAATATTTTCATATGTTATATTCTAAAGGGTCTCCAAACTTAGATTAATGAGTCGTCATTATTGCAAAAGTAGAGTCTCGAAAGTTGTATAGACAACACTAGGAGTTTACAAATAATTTTAAGAATCAATTTTGGATTTCATTTGACAAACCACCCAACCACAATCATCATGTACCTTTATATTTTCTTTATAAAGTGTATGTAGAATATATTTCACGTCACTACGTGAACTATAAATTGATTTTAGTTATTTTTAAAAAAAGGTTAAGGAATGCTTCAAGAAAAAGTTATGGAAATGTGATAAGTGAAATGTCCATTTGTTAGATCCTTGTCCTATCCATAATGCACCCAAAAATTAGATCCAAGATATTGTTTCGATTGTAACACATTGGATCATTTTTTTATCATGCATGCATTATTTTAGCATTTGATGACACAAAATTATTACCTAGCACTACAATGTCATATTGATGAACAAAGTTGATTAATTAATATTAATAGACTCTCCTATTCTACGCATGATTGTATGTACCATAACTATGAAATATGTGCAATGAACTATGCTTAGGTACCTTATATATCTTCTCTATTTAATCTAGCAAGATCTAGAATAAAAACTAGGGTATCAAACTTACACACACAAGTAGGGGCATTGAGGTCTAGAGTAGGATAGAAGCAAGGCTAGTCTTCTTCTTGGGGAAAATTTGTGTTGTTTCATTGTGTATTCCTATGTCCTAGTACAAAGAATGTTATATTCCTAATTGTTTATAGATTTGCTACCTTATTCCCTCTCTCTTTTAACCTTTAAGAAATCATATTTATATAAAAAGATGAGGTCATTCATTTTAATAATGATCTTTACAAGTAACCAGTACTGAAAGATCTTGAAATGGAAATAATTTTAATGCTAAATTTTTTTCTTTACTACTGTTGATTACAAAAAGATTCCTTGCATCTTGAAATGAGAAACTTTTTACCTACCTTACGTGGACTATCTCTATATGCATTTGGTTGTATCTCCATGAAAATATTGTGGAGTTTGATGTACCTTTCTTTTTCTTTTAGGATGAAGGTGACCCTGCAATGTTCCACATAACTAGTTTTCTCTTTCCATGTTATTGAGAGTAGAAGAGGGACAATATCAACATATTCTACTCAAGGATGAAACAAGTTGGATTAAAATTTGGTTCTTCATTCCAAATTGCATTGTTTGTAGGAAGCCATATTCTAAGAAATTATTTAGTCATCATTATGAAAAATATTGAGTTCAAAAATGTCACCACCTTTTCTCCAATCAAGCCTTTCAGCTTATTCAATTTTGATGGTAGATGATGTAGAAACTTAAATTTGATCAGTGATGTCATGATCATGTTTAGTTCTGTTCTAGGTATTTTAATTATTTAATTAAATTATTCTAATACCCTAAATAAGTTATTCAATTTTAATTAATTATAGCCCATTTAATTAAATATGTAACCTTTGGATATTTAATTAATTAATCCCCCTTCTCCTATTAATTAAAACAAATATCCCTATTTGGTTTAACTAATGCATTTTTTGTAGTTTACTTTTAGAATATATCCAAAAATGAGGTGGAGGAGGGTCTAAAGCAAAGTAATCTAGATAAATCTCTAGGACTGGAAGGGTTCCCTATTCTCTTTTTTAGAGAACATTGGAGCTTTATAGGGGACGAGGTTGTAGAAGTTCTAGAAATTATTAGGAATTCTAGAATATTGCTTAGAGAACTAAATCACATCTTCTTAGCAATTATCCCCAAAAAAGAGAACACTTCTTCTCTTGATAATTTTAGGCCTATTGCTCTATGCAACATTATCTATAAACTCTTTACTAAAGTTATGGAAAATAGGTTGAAACCTATTTTACCAAGCATACTTTCAGAGGAGTAAACATGCTTTAATGTTTCAAACAGGTCCATATTGGATGGGGTCATCATTGCTAAAGGAGTCATCCATTTGGTCAACTTTAACAAAGAAAAATCTATATTAATAAAATTATATAATAAAAAATCATATGACAAGGTTATTTGGTCCTTCCTATGTAGATGTCTCAAAGCATTCAATTTTTGCAAACAATGGATTATTGTGATGTGGAGCCTAATCAAACTTAGAGATTAATTTAACTCACTTTATTTAGCACAATTTCCCCCCATATTATTACTTTGGGGGCAACGCCCCTTGCAAGGTCTTGAGCAGAGGATACATACAGATGATAATCCAACATATATGTTTACTAAGGAATTGATGAGGGAGGAGATGAACTCCTCTTTAGCTTTAGTTGGTCTTCTAGACTACACAAAATAAAAGAACAACAAATTCCAGGATGGCTTGATGTTCAAGTGGGAGCTACGGGTTCAACAGTGTTATGACCAATCTCTAAGTGGGAGATTATTGGTGTGGAGTCTAATCAGTCTCCAAGTGGGATATTATTGTGATGTGGAGCCTAATCAAACTTAGAGATTAATTTCTCTCACTTTATTCGATGCAGTTATCCCCCATATTATTACTATGGGGGTTTTGGAGCAACATCCCCTACGAGGTCTTGGAGAAGAGCCCCAAGTGCAATCCCTATTGTAGTACGAGGTGGGGTCGAGGGGCAATGCCCCTGTGGGGATATTTGGGGGTAGCGCCCTTGAAGGCTCAAATGAATTTATGATTGTAAAAGGCACTGATTACTATTTTTCTATTAGGCGACTTATTATAGCCCTAATTTTGTAAGTGACAAAAAGCTTGTATACAAATGTCTTAGAGTTAGGGATTTTATAATGTATGATGAGATTGTAGCTTCTTATGGTAGGATTGAGTTGTAATGGATTTTGCATTGTAATCATTAGATAATAATAATATGGGACTTGTTGTTAATGGACATAGCTTAGGGATGGAGTGAACCATGTTAGATCTTTGTGTCTTGTTTTCTCTTATGTGTGATTTATTATTTCCTGATATTAGTTATATTTGTATGTAATTATTATTTATGTCTGTGGTTAATCCTAAAAAGTAGTATCAAAGCAAGGTGTCATTATCATTTTTTTTCTTTTGGCTATCCTTTGCAAGCAGGTCTCATGGTTGAGTGGGAGTCTCACAGTTGAGTGGGAGCAATGACAAATGAGGGAAAGTTGAAGGTTGAGAAGTGTAATGGGAAGAACTTTCAATTACGGAAGATGCAAATGGAGGACTATCTTTGTCAGAAGGATTTATGGTGGCCATTAGAAGAAAAATCCAAGAAACCGACCGCTATGACAGATGAGGACTAAGAAATTGTAGATCGAAAGGCACTATGAAGTATTCATGTATGCCTAGCACAATCGGTGGCATTTAATATTACGAAAGCTAAGACGATAGAAGAGTTGATGCAAACCTCAGTGAAACTATATGAAATGCCCTCCGCTTTAAACAAAGTATTTCTTATGAAGTGTTTATTTAATATGAAGATGGTTGTCATTCAATTATCTTCTATAAATGTCAATTTTGATGAAGAAATTAGGGCTCTCTTGATTTTGTGCTCTTTGCCTAAAAGCTTGAATGGCTTGGTAATGGTTGTGAGTAATTCTATTTCAGGATCTAATGCCCTAAAATTTGATGATGTGACTAGTATTATGTAATTGTAAAAATGTGTTTATCTTAAAGAGGTCCTATTATAATTAATCAAGAAATCCTTCACTACATATAATAACTTAATGTCAGGGAAACCATTTAAAGGACAAAATGTGGTGTGGTATCGCATGATAACTTTCATTAACAAATATTTTAAGTTAGAATTTATCTCAAGAATATTTGTGTGCGTGTGAAAGAGAGAGAGGGGGGTTGGGGGGGTGGGTGGGGAGAGAGAGAGCGAGAGAGCAAGCGAGAGAGAGATGTAAAAATATAATTGTATAATGATCTAGCATTATATCTTGGGTGTGGGGAGAAAATTGATATTTTATCAAATTTGTTACTCTCCTAAGTACAATGATTAAAATTTTTACCACTAATTATTAACTTAATGCTTCTAATATTTTGAGATGATTTCTGAAAAATGGATAATGGAAAAAGGGTTTCACATGAAAAAGTTGTGACCATTTATTGTTTTGAATATAAATTCTAAAATTGAATTAATTGTTAAATATTTTTTCATATACAATGCTAAAATAATGTCTATTGCATTGTGTAGAGCTTTGAATCACCTTTCAAATGCCTTTAAAAAAAAAAAATTTGGTAAAAAAGCAATAGTTGTGCTCATTTTACTAAAATGTGGTTTTAAGTTTTCTCAAAATGGATATCTATTTTAAAAATAAAATAGATATCCAACTTGGAAAACAAAATGGATATCTAATTTCTTTGGCATAATCTTCCCTCCCCTCCGACTTCAAATTGATGTTGGTTTTGGCTTGGTTATGCCAAACCTATAAAGTGAACACAAAAATTGTGTTTTTAGTATTTATTTAGTTTTTTAGACTTCATCCATGTGATTGATGACTTTTTAATGCATAATTTGTGAAACTAAAATGGTTTTTTAAGGAAATTCTTAGCTTTCCACCAACAAGGATTCTACCTTATTAAGAGTTGTATAAATAAATACTATCATTTTCTAATTGAATTATATCTAAAGTCTCTATTGATAGGTTGATTTTAAGTAAACATCCATAAATTCCAAATGATGAAACATATTTTGAAACCTAAACATGGGGCATCAGATTCATTTCTTTACATATTATAGGATTCAAAAAATGAATTTATAAACTTTTGACCAAGATATTATGGTTAGATGTAAAACTTTTTTATACTTCAAAAAACAATTGTGGTAAAAAGTAGTAATTAATTATTTACCTAGAAAAAATGTACAAAAAAAATGCTTCCCATTTTAACATGAGTTTTATACTTATATCTAGCTTATAAATAGAATATTATTAATAAATTATGATTAGGGATGTTAGACATACACATACTTTCATTTCTATATTTCATATCCCTTTCTACATTAGAGTTTTAAGGATTTAGTATTCTTTCAATTCTATAACCTTTATATTTTTTCTTGAATTAGTGATCCTTTATCACTTGGTACTAATATTATTAGATCTAGTTTCTTTAGAATTGGAAATGAAAGGATTAGATTCCTTGATTCCCATTGTAGGCATTAGGTTATCTAATGAACTTAGGTTTACTTCCTTGCTTCACATTTCCACCTACACAATTTTGGTGAACCCAACATCTTACCCCTATTCTTATTGGAGTTAAATCTTTCTATCTTGTGGAATTAGATTGATTTTCTCTTCTTTTTGTATCTATATCTACTCTTGTTTGCATTAGTAGCATTTAGATCTTCTAAGGTAGATCTCTTTTTCATTTATTTTGCAACATTGAGTGTTTACCTTTAGTGTTGCAAAATTTACTTAACACATTACCCAAACATAATTCCCTTATCTTTGACCTCCCTCTTATCACCTTAACATTACCTTATGATCTTTGTGGTTATGAATGGTTCAAAATAATATTATCCCTTCTCTTCATTTAGGACTTGACTTTGGAAAAAAAATGATTGAGGATTCTCTTATAACTTCTTTCAATCCTCCCCCCTTTATGGGTCTTCCTTTAACTTGGGATTTTTCTTCTTTCATGGTGTGCTTTATTGATAGAGATGTTCCCTTCATTGATAATATCACTATTTGGGATGAAACTCTAGAAAAGGATGTTGACTATTATCTTTCTCATAAGAAAGATAATATGAGGATTGATGCCCTTTATTTTCAAGTGACAAGATTGATGTTTCATGTTCTCCTAACACATATCTTACTCTTGGGAATATCTTAAAGAAAGAAGATTAAGACATTATCAATACTTTTATCAATATCACCTCGCCTTCATTTAATTATCCTAGCAGAGAGGAAATATTAGTGGAAATACCAAATCCCTATTCTAATGATTCATTAGGAAAAATAGAATCTCCTTAGTATCTCTCTTTTAGTTGCAGCTCTATGAAGATGCAAGCTCTTAATCAATTTAATATTTTTAAACCTATTCTCATTGTTAAGGCTTACCATTCTTCCAATGAACCTCTCCTCATAGTTAAGGGTTGTTCTCAAGTAACTATTGAGGGGAATGTTGGAATTAACAATGGGAAAGTAAGTTCTGAGGGGGGTTGGGGGGTGAATCAACACTTAAAACTTTTACCAATAAAACATTTCAACTTACATCCATCGCATAACTTAACATGTAAACTAAAATATGTATCCATTCATCACATCCAAAGCATGAAATAAATCCACACATAACACAATATTTTGGTTACCCATAAACCCTCCAAGGAGAAGGTATAACTATGGTGGGGATGACACCCAAAAATCTTCACTACTGCAGTTGTAAAGTGTGGCCTATTATGGCTACAATGTTTTGATCATAAACTATGATCTACCCTATGAAAGGCTTTCCCTATTAAAGTCTTACAAAGATTGTTAGGTCTCACCTTGCTAAAGGATTTAAACTCACAATGAAATAAGCACTCGATTAAGAGATTTATAAAAGCCTATTAAGACTACTTTGTTAAGAGATTTACTCAGTATCACCTATTAGAATGATTCAACACCTGATCTTTCGGTTAGCACCTTACTTCTTGATGTCAGATCTCCTCTTTGTTGGTTATTTCTTGATCCTCCTGATCAAATCTATCTTCTCTAACCTATCACTACTTGTCTCTATTCTTCTCAGACTAATTCTTTATTGCCAAACTTTATCTTAGCCATCTTCTCCATGTTTCTTTCATGCCATATACTCTCCTTAGTATCCTCCTTCGCAACATTTTTTACCCTTAGGGTTTACTTCTTTTATAAATATCATGGAGATGAAATTATGTTAGAATCAACGATTATTGTTGATCCATATTTCCGCATAATGCTTCCCTCAATTTGATTGGATGCATGCATAGCATATGGATGTGTAATATGACTCCCTCCTTATTTCTTCTAATCAAAAATTCATGTTCATGTCGGCCAAAAATGTTTTCAATAGAAATTTGTGCCATTACAAACATTTATGACATAAACTATTCACTTGACATCAATAGGCTCTGATGCTTGCCTTCACTGTGCTCTATATACTGCTACTCAGCTTCTGAATGGCTCAACACTCACTCTTGCTCGGCACCTGAATCACTCAGCACACTTTGTTTGCTTGGCTCCTTCTATTTTCTTGGCACCTAAGTGACATGACACACACTAGTTCTCAGCACTAACTATTATATTACTCGGCATGTATTGTCTGGAGACTTATGCTCAACATGCTTTGTTTTCTTTGCTCACATTGATCACTCAGATCGCATTATTCTTTGCTAGATAATGACTAAGTGTTTGTCACTGCCTTGCCAAAACCAAATTGAGATTAACAATCTCCCCCTTTGACATGAGTGGCAAAAACACTTTGTCATGGCATATACATTCCTTCATGCATAAGTCAAACAATGTATCTTCTCTGCTTGGCTTGTATGCAAAAAACTCTATAATTTCAAAATTTGCAAAATTTTTAAAGTTACCTTATTAATTTTACTCCCCCTGAGTAAATGTTTCACTTATGTTCTATAACTCCCTCTGAGTAGATATTTTCCTTGAAAACATCTTCAAAATTCAAAAATTAAGATAATCCCCCTTTTGACACTTATGTCGATTAGGTGGTACACTTAAAGTGTATTTGTCCATAAATGGCTTATGCACTTGCATTATGATTCCCAATGTGGAATCACAATTATCTCTTGCTGCATCTAGTGTTTGAATCTAGATTTCTTGTTTGGCAACCATATCAACTAAGCCTTCGTGAGTAGAAAGATGTGAATCTTTCTTAATCAATGCTTCTGCTTGGGCTTGATCCTTCTGTAAAACTTTCATGTGTGGAGTCAACATGGACAATATGCTTATCAGAGTGGATCTAATATTCTCATCTTTTTCTTGTAGCTCGGCAAGCCTACTCTGTGATAGCATCAATCTCTAAAAATGTAATTGGCTAGTTGTAGGAGATAGTTGTAATGAATTTCCAATTGATTTCAACTCTCCTTGCAACTTGTCAATTAATTGTTTAGTCTCTTGGGTAAAGAAATCAACAACACATATTTTTGTGTATAGAGAATAAATGTGTCCCAAAACTATCTTCACACCCTCTATCTTAGTTGCTAAATCAACTTGACTAAGTGCAATGGCACTAGATATCTTATCCATAACTTTTGTGTGAAATTTTCTCTCAAACCATTCTAATAACTTAACTTTGGTCTCTATATCTTCATCTTTTATTTTGTCAACTATGTGGACAAGTTGGTCTATAATAGGCTTATCAGATAATGAATCTGAGAGACTAAAAGCATCAATGAAAATTTCTTTAATGTCATACAAAACTTTCTTTTTCTTGTGCTCTCTCCTTAAAATTTCTTGCATTTTCTTCCTTCATAGAGCCTCTTGAAGAACATTCATTTCTTCAAGTGTGATTGTTGTTAGATCAAATTTTGGTAATACAATCACCTCATCTAAACTTACGTCCTCAAATGATGCAGCTTTAGCACTCTTGGGTGTTATGGTACTTGGCCTTGATATCTACAATAGTATAGCTTGAGTACTCAGTACATGAAGAGTCTGGCTATTGGGAGAAGGTGTAGTGATTGGTAAGGTAACCAATGTCTAAATGGGAATTTTCTCCTCTAGCTTAGTAGTCATCTTAACCTCTTCCTTTTATTCATTACTTTGTTATCTTCACTAGGTTTCAGTAGGGCTATTGTTGGGTTTTCTTCCTTATCATTTCCCTCTTCATCAACTTCCAATATAGCTAGTAATCTTGAACTTACTAGACTTGGTAGTGATGTGACATGTGGTACTTCCTCCTTCTCTTTCATCTTAATGACAATTGTTTGCATTAAAGATGGTACTTGATTGATCTCTTCTTTCTATTCAAGAGTTACACTTTGATATGTGGTCTATTCTTGTGGCTCATTTTCTTTCACCTCAGCAACACTTTTTTCTTGTACAAATTCTAATAAGTTTCTCTGATTTCCAAATCCCCAAACTCATTTACCTTGTAGGTATAACAAAAACACACATCTTGTATCATTAAAACCTTTGGTGGTATGGTTGATAGAGTACCAAATGGATCTCCTTTATAATAGATCTCAAGAATGACACAGAATGGAGGTTGTCTCACATCATTGCTAATTAACTGAACATTAAAAAAATTCTTCCCCTCTTTCCTTGGTGGTTTTGAAGAGGTTGCTACCATCTAGACTCTCTAGGGTTTACAAAATAGGAAACATTGTAACTCAACACAAGTTAAATATCTTTCAAATATGTTGTATGATGTTGAGTTGCAGTAGAATCTAGTTTGCAAACACTTGAATCTCCTTGCACAAATCACCTTTGTGCTCTTCAAACTTTGGTAAGTGCAAATGACTCAAAAAATCAAGTATATATCCTTTAAAACATTGCATTTGATGCTTAGTGCATATACAGTTGTTTACTTGGTTGCTATAGGGTTTTCCAACATGCTCGGCTATCATATCGAGCTTGGCTATCACTACCATACCTTCATTAATCAACAGTAACTATAAAACTTTCAATGCTTGATAGCAACAAAGAAAGTAACAAAACGATAGATTTTTCTCTTTGTTCTAATCACTTTATTGCATCTTAATACATGTTGATAGATCCTTTACATTGCTTAAATACTTTGATGCAAAATATATCATTTCAAATGTCAGTTCCATACATACCTTTGATTGCCTTGTTGGTGGTGATGTGATCACCTGATCCATTGAATGAAGTGACCTCATCTTTGCTTGATGTGTTGCAATATTCTTTCTTTTTCCATGTCTTGTTTATCTACATCTTTGTCTTTTCAATATCTATCTTTGCTTTTCCTTTCCTAAATTCATTCCTCAATGTAGGTGACTGAGTTGGACTATTTCTTCTCACATCACTAGTCTTAAGACAACTAAATCATACAACCTCATTCAACCATCTATTGTAATTACCTCTAAAATGTGTCCAAATACAATTTACAAAAACATGACCATACTCACCATAGTAATGACAATTGTACCTTGTATTGTAATCCCAATCATAACTATTCTCATGATTATGTACCTTGGTTTGCTTGTTTGATGTCCACTTGGGTTTAGATCTACATTCATATCCCTTGTGTCCTTACTTATGATAGTTGTAACAACATCCTTCAAATCTCAGAGTGTTGATGGTCTTAGTCCTGCATTCATGTGCCTGATGTCCTTTCTTTTTATAGTTATGGCAATGTCCCTTGAATTTTTGCTTAGGGTTATGATCTCCAGTGTTGCTTCTACAGACATTTGGTGTGTGACCCAATTTTCCACAATCATGACAAGTGGTCTTGTTGATCCGTCCCTTATAGTTCCTTTGTTCAACACTTCTAGATGCTTCTCCTTTCTCAGTAGTAGAATAGCCCAAACTAGCAGTGTCATTGTTTGACCTTGGTGCTTCCATCAGTTCTTCAAAATAATTTATGTCTTCACTAAGCTTGTTAAGATTTTATTTCTTAGTCTTCAATTCATTCTATAGTAAGGTATTATGTGCTTCCAAAGTTGTAATCTCAATGTCTTTCCTATTCAGTTATTGATTTGTAATAATCAGTTGATTCATCGGATCCGATAGAATATTTGATAACTTTTACACATCTAATGATTTTTCCTCAAGTCTATTATCTAGTAGTCTTTTATCTTCTTGAATCGTGACTCTATATTCTTTAGCTTTATTTTTCAATTCAGTTGTCTCACATAACAATATTGACTGAGTTTCTTGTTCCCTCTTCATATTCCTAACTTTTTCATTTATGGCACTATTCTTTTCCATCAGATCTGCAATAGTTGCATCAAATTCATTTGAGTTTTTGTCCTCAAACAATCTACTAGTGTCTTCTTCTTGATATTAAGTGTCATTTAGCTGAATGGTCAATTCCTTTCTTCTTTTCAATGAATATTGTAATTCATCTCTTGCCTCCTTGAGTTGATGTAGGGCAAGTTGTATTTCAATTTTTTGGTTCTCAATAGTCTTTCTCAATTTGTAGACTTCCCATCTTCAAGATCTTACCTCCAAAGTTGTCAAACCTTTTTTTTAGAGAATAAGGCTCTGATACGAATTGTTGGAATTAACAATGAGTAAGTTCATTCTAAGAGGGGGGTGAATTGACATTTAAAACTTTTACCACTAAAATATTTCACCTTACATCCATCTCATAACCTAACATGTAAGATGAAATATATGTAACCATTCATCACATCCAAAGCATGAAATAAATTAAAACATAACACATAAGATTTTGGTTACCCAGAAATTCTCATAGGAGAAGGTAAAACTGGGGTGGGGGTGACACCCACAAGTCTTCACTACTGCAATTGTAGAGTGTAGCCTATTATGGCTACAAATTTTTTATCATAAACTATGATCTACCCTATGAAAGGTTTTTCTTGTTAAAGGCTTACAAAGATGGTTAGATCACACCTTGCTAAAGGACTTAAACTCACAACGAAGTAAGAACTCAGTTAAGAGGTTTACAAAAACCTACTAAAAGTACCCTATTAAGATATTTACTCTGTATCACTTTGTATCCTCCTAGAGAGATTCAAGATCATTATGATGCTCTCATTGTAGTTGTGTCTATTAATAAAAGTACCATATGTAGGAGTTTGATTGGTAATGGATCTAGTTTTAATATTTATAGTATGGACATGTTAAAGGGCATGAATGTTCATATTTCTACTATACAACTAGATAACATTTATATTAGAGGATTTGATAGCATTGCTAGGAGAACTTTGAGTATTATATTACTACCTATGTGATTTGGTCTAGTATTATTGGAACTACTATACATGTTTCCTAGACCCCTTAGTTACAAAATTCTTTTATGAAGACCTTGGTTGTACTCTATGCATGTTGTTCCTTCTACTATTCACCGTAAAGACAAGTTTGTGTATAATAATATTATTTATTCTCTTCATGCTAGTGTTGCACATAACCCTGTTTTAAATGCATACTATGCTTAGGATTCTTAGGTCCTACATAGGGAGTGAAAAAACCTGAAACTAAAGAAGAACCTTCTTCTTTTTCTTTATGCAAAGATGATTGGGATAAATTATATTTTAATCCAACTTCTATTGGTGAGTATAGAGTTAATGACCTTTCATTCATGAAATCTTAACAAACTATCCCTTCTACTAAGATTCTTGCTACTTCCACTCATGATAAATTTCTTTGCAATATAGTTTCTCGATATAAACATTATATTCCCTTAGTAAATGGGAGGCATAAGAATTCTTTAAATACCCTTGCTGATCATATAGTAGGATGTGTGCAAAAAAGTGATTCTTTGTTCACATCCTCTCCTTTATCATCTTCTACTAATAAAGAACTTGATTTTCGTAAGCATCTTCATGCTAAGATAATTAGTAGACTTAAACATAGAAAGAAACATTCAACAACTTATGAACCTTATTTTTCTTGTATCATCCTTATCATGCTCACTCTACTAATGATTACCTGAATTTATATTACAAGATTCAATAACTCATTACTAATGGGTTTATTCACATAACTCCTTATGATGAGCTCTTTTTCAATCCTTGTTTGTATAAATAACTTTTAGTTTCCTATTATGTTACTCCACACCATGTACCATTGTTAACCTAACTCTTGGGGGCTCATTTTCATGCATGGTTGGCTTTGTGAGTATCATAACAAGTCATATTTTCCCTTTGTTCCTACACTTGTGGGGAAGGGGAACCTTATCCATCTTTTATTATTTTCTCAAGCATCCACTATTTCCTTTGGTTGTGTTTTAGCTATTTATCATGTGTCATTTGATCTTATATTATTTACAATTGAATTTCCATGTAAGATTGATCACTTACCTTAGAGCCTCATAATATTTTGTTATCCTTTCCAAGGATTTAATTTTTGACTTATGAAATGGTGTCTTGTTGCATCCTACCCTTCTATGAACTCATAGGAGTTGTTACCTCTTTGGTTTAGAATGGGTGTTTCATGTGGATACTATCTTGAAATGTGTTTATTTATCCTTATTCATCACTTCCTGAAGATGCCAAAATAAGAAATCATTTTTCCATCTTAAGGGAAGCATACATGTTCTCTTTATTTTCATACGTTTTTCATATAGAGTACACTATCGTAACAAAACTTGTTAGCGACAATTTTTCTTCCTCTTTCATGTCTTGAATTAGTTGACTAGTATGACATACACACTTTCTAGGTCATTTGACCTATCCTAGAACATTCTAAAATCATTCTCACGCAGTTGAAAATATGGATTCTAAGTGTGGCTTATAGTACATTAATTTGGGGGATTTGTATTCTTTCTTGGTTATCCTCAAATCTATGTAGTGGTTCTTCATCAACCTTTTTAATTTACATCTTCTAAATCCCTTTATAGATTATGCACAATCCTTTAAAAATGTATTCTCCATGCACACCTTCAATTTATGAAGTGAACATCCTTAAGATGGATCTCTCTTTATTTTGCGCACATTGAAATATGATAAATCTAATATATAGGTAACACAGAAATTATCTAAATATCATAAATTGGTAACTAATCCACATTCAATATGCTAAATCTCATACACAAGTAATGCATTCAAGCACATGATGAATCCATACATTGGTATCACTTTTTTTCATGTGTAATGCATAATGAGATGTGCATGTGCCATTGACAGATTAATCAAACCCCTCCTCGACTTTTTTCAATTAGTGATTCTCTCTATTATGATCTTGTAGCTAGCAAAGACTTAATCCCTTGGGGGCTTGATGAATTCTTTGTCTCCTTTATTGCGATAAGATTATTTTATGTCTTGTACTCTTGTTTACAAATAGTTTGGATTGATTCCATACTCTCACTAAAATGGGGAGTAAATGTAGCATCTTGAATTGGAAGCACTTCAATATAATGATGATTTAGCACCTATTTAGTGATACATAATGCTAGACTTAAATTTGATTTGCACTTCTCCCCTTTCTTCCTATTTTTCCTAGCTAGAATAGGGTAGGATCTAATAGATCCTCCTTGGTTTTCCTAATTTCATGGCACAAAGAATAACATAGGATCTATCCATTTGGGTCCTCTCTTGCATTCCTTTAATTAATTAGAATCTATATTCTACATTAAAAAAAAAAATCTCAATAATTACACCTAATTTCCCAAAATCATTATTTTTATAGGGCCTCAAGGGATTCCAAGAGATTGTGTGCTTGGTTAGCAGGGATGCACTGCATCCCTTATTGTGAGCTATTTTTGGTCCACTTCTCAATTCCCAAGTCTGGATTAATTCAAGGAGAAAAATTCAACATACAGTCAGCCTATGAGAGAAATTTTATTTTGAGACCTTTATAAACTCATCCATTTTCCTCATTTTGCATCTCATATCATACCCAAGAATCCATCACACACTAGCATTCAAGGACTCAAGTCTTCAAGTCTTCAAGCATTTAAGTGTTCAAACATTCAAGTCATCTTCAAGTACATTCAAGGATATTCTTTTGCAAGTCACTCGAGAGAAGATCTCTTCCATTCCATTCAATTGGTGAAATAAGAATATTGTATTTGACTTGAGAGATTTGTCTATTATAAGCTGAATTTGTGTATTTACTTAATTTTTAACATTAAGGTTTATGTTATTAATCTCCATAGTTCACATTTCCATTTTTGACATTCAAATTTTTTTTTTAAGGCAAAAAGTGGCAAGCCACTGTAATATTTTATTAAAACTTATTCAAAAAGGTGAACTGGGAAAGAATCAGTGAAGAAAACCCAGCTTCATCCCTTACATACATAGATTTTACATAATTTCATGGAACTATTGACAAAGTATAATTACAAAAGGGTGAAACAACTACCAGTTGATGATATACTTATCAGCGAACAAAGACTGATGGTCATCATTTTTCAAAGAAAAAAAAACCCAATAACAACTAATCCCTTAAGAAGTTAAGATTCAAAAAACATAGCGACCCAAAAAGATAAAACTAGGCCCAGAATCATTCTTTCATATCATCATAGCCACGGAGAGGTTGTCACATACAAAAGCATCATGAACACCAACTGGGTTGGTGACAGAAACATTTCAGTCCTCACCATAATCACACATAGGACCCCAATTGGAACATGCCCCCACTGAAGAGATAGGCGACCAGCCCGAACCAACATTAGACATTGAGAGTGAAGGGAGAGCAGGTGCAAAAAGTGAATTCCATTCATTATAGTCTTCAGTTCGAGGATTCACATTACCAATGCAAGGCCCCTGAGGATGAATCAAGGTCGAAACCCATTACAAGTCAGCAAGAGCATATCCAACTATCTTGACACGTTCTTCAAACTAAATACCCAAAGACCGAGAGGCAGCATGCAGAGTATTTTTCATGTGGATAGAGTTGTGGTTATGAATCTTGTGACACAGCCCACATGGAGTAGCAATATCCATCTCGTGCATCATTTTGAAGCAAGAGAAAACAACAATGCAGAGTTGTCAAGAACTTTTGAGATCATTAATTGCCCAAATATTGCCACATGAAATAGGGACGATAAGCCATAAGATATAATAAATGTGAGTGTAACAAAACACCCACGCCATGATCGAAGGTTAGTTTAGGCACGAGCAGGTAGTCTTATCAAGCTCAATTAAACTTTTAAAAGTATCATACTTTTCAATTATGGGTATCGAATGAAATGATGAGAGGAATAGCCCATCGCAACCCATGTTTGAAAGGGAGTCACCAACTTGATTTTCCTCCCTTAATGTATGCGATATGCAAACACCATGACAATTATCTAAGAGCCTCCAAATTTGGATGAGGATGTATTTTAATTTCCAAGAATAAATTTTTCTATGAATACAAGCATTTATAATTATAGAAGAGTCACCTTCAATATGCAGCAACTAAAAATTACTTTGTGTGGCTAAAATGAGACTGGCTAGTAGAGCCTGGGCTTCTGCAATATTATTTGTATCGGTAGGCAAAGGGGAAGTTGTAAGTGCCACAAATTCACCATTAGAGTCTCTAATGCATGCACCTAGACCAAAATTTCCAGGATTGCCTCTTGATGCACCATCAAAATTCAGTTTCCAATATCTCGCATTCGGGGGTCTCCAAGTTACATTTCTTCGAGATAAGGGAGAAGAAGTTGTGTTATTGATTTTCCAACCATCTAAAATAAATAATAATTTCCATTTTTGAATCAATTGTGAGTCCCAAGAGGTAACAATAGGGTTAAATTTTGAGTTTCTCAAACTTGTGTTTGTCACCTCCGATACAGATCTTTCAATTCTTTCCAAAACTTTTTCTAAGGAATGAGATTCTTTTTTGAAAATACGCTTATTCGGTTCCCACCATATAGCCCAAACAACTAATGCTAGAATACATTTCCATAGATTTGCAAATAAAGAGTTTGAGTAAAGAACTAGCCAAGCTTGAAAGAGATCCCAAAGATTATTTTGAAGTGGAGTACTATAATTTAATTTGTTCAAAATGAAGCTCCAACACTAATAAGAAAATGGGCATGAGACAAAGAGATGATCCATTGATTCTTCACACTCATTAGATTAAACATAGTTAAAAGATGGAGCAATATGCAGTCTATTCAATCTATCACTAGTCAAGATCCTATGTTTTAATGCAAGCCAAGAAAAGAAGCCCGCCTTTGGAAGCACAATATGGTTCTAGAAAAATGTATATGCTCTACTAACAACTTTATTCGATACATTTTGCTACAAGATCTTATAACCCTCCTTTACTAAATAATGGTCATCCTTAGCTAGACCCCAAATGATCCTATCATCAGATCCAGAGATGAATACTTGTCTAGAAGCCAATATGCCTTTGAATTGGTTAATATCCTTAGATGTCAAAGGCAGTAGATTCGAGTTCTTCCAAAACACTTTCCCAAAAAATTCACAAACATTATCAATAAATTGATCTAGTTGAGTACCCCAATGAAGTTCAAAAACCTTAATAATGTTAGTAGAGATCAAACAATTTGAGAGAGGAGTCTGACCATTCTAAGAATCCCTCCAAAAATTGACTCTACTATCATTACTAACTTCCCAAGAGACATATTTAACCACAATGTCATGTGAAGCTATCGTGAAATCCCAAATAACTAAACCTTTTGGGGAATCGAGCATGGAGAAAATTCTGGACGACTCATTATTGTCTAGGTATTTTTGTTGCATAATCTTACACCAAGTGGAATGAGGCTTGTTGTACATTTGCCAAACTAATTTTCCACCAAAAGCTTCATTTCTTTTGGTTAGATCATGCACACCACCACCTCCAACTACAGGGATATGTGACATATCTTGAAGAGAGATGAGTGGGATTTTGTGAGAATCATTCATGTTACCTGTCCAAAGGAATCCCTTAATCATTTTTTGAATTTGGAATAGTATTTGTGGGGGGGGCTTTGAGGACAAAAATGAAATAATTTGGGATTGCAGCAAGGAAGGACTTGATCAACAAAATTTTACCAGCCAAAGATAACCATCTTACTTTCCTAGCCACAATTCTGCACTGAATACGTTGAATGACTGAAGACCAATAGCAAGATTTATTTGAACCCATAAAGAAAGGAATTCCCAAATATATAGATGGTAGGAAATCTATTGTAAAATCCAAAATCATATTGATTTTGTCAGATATCATTTTGCTTGTATTGAAGAAATAGATTTTTGACTTATGTGCATTTATGGCTTGACCAAATACCACTGAGTAAAAATTGATAATATGTTTAATATGTTGAGCCTCCTGAACATTTGACAATCCAAATAATAATGTATCATCTGCAAATAAGGAATGTGTGATAGAAAATTTTGTACCTGAAATATGAGCCCCATGCCATTTACTGATCATGTGTTGGCGAGAAATGGTCTTGTTGAAAGCTTCTACCATAATGATGAAGAGAATTGGAGATAATGGATCTCCCTGTTTGACCCCTTGTGTAGATGCAAAAAATCCTACTGGTTTACCATTTATTAAAACATAGAACCAAGCACTTGAAATGCAAGCCATAATCCACTTGCACCAGCTTTTAGAGAAACCCATTTTGATAAGCACTTGAAACAAGAAATTCCAACAAACCCTATCATATTCTTTCATCATATCAAGTTTTATTACAAAATTTGAAGACTAGTTTGAATTTATAGAGTGGAGAACCTCATGTACCACTAAGGCTCCTTCCATAGTTTTTCTACCTGGGATAAAACCCCCTTGTTTCGGCAAAATGATGTGAGGGATAAGGTGTTGTAAGCATAGGTAAATAGCCTTAGTTATAATCTTGTAAGATAGATTAGATAGCGAAATTGGTCTAAAATTAGAAAATGTTTAAGGATCCCTGATCTTTGGAATAATTGAAATATTTGTAGTATTGAAATACTTAAGCATGCTCTTGCTCTTCCTAGATTCTTCAACAGCAACAAAAAAGTCCCAACCAATGATATCCCAACAACTTTGATAAAACAAGGCAGAGAAATCATCTGGGCCAGGGGCTTTGTCAGGAGAAAAGGAGAAAACCACCTTACGAATATCTTGGATGGTGAAAGGTGCCAACAACATGTCATTATATTGGGAAGATATCATAGTTGGTATGGATTCAAGGATCTCATCAACTTGTGAAGGAGTAGGAAAGGGTGAAGTAGCAGGGGCAAGAAGATTCTTGAAAAATTTAAGCCCTTCTTACTGAATGAGGTTTTCATTTGTAATGAGGTTTCCTGAATAGGTATCTTTGATTTGGAATATTGAATTAGAGACTCTCTTTTGCTTAGCTGAAGCATGGAAAAAAATTGTGTTTTTGTCACCATCTTGAAGCCATAGCTCTCTAGACTTTTGTCTCCAGTAAGTTTCCTCCCTAGTGCACAATTCATCCCACTCTTGCTAGAGATTTTTCTGAGACACATATGTTTCTTCAGTCATACCATTTTGGATGATATGATTATATGCATCTTCTAGCTACTGTTTCACTTCATATTTTTTAGAGAAGAAATTCTTAAATACCTGTTGATTCCAGATCTTTATTCGGGATTTCACAAACTTCAGTTTCATGGCAAACTGATGCATCTTAAATCCATCAACAGGTGAAGCGTCATTCCACCAATTCTGAACATTTTTCAAGAACTACGGATGCCGAAGCCACATTCTTTCAAACTTGAAAGAGGAGTTGAACTAATTATCAGAGCTTTTATCTAATTATATGAGACTTAAAGATATAGAAAAATGGTCTGAGCTTGGTTCAGAAAGAATATTTGAGGAGATGTCCAAGCAACTCAATTTCCAATCATGAGATAGAAGAAACCTATCCAGACATGCAGCAATATCTGTGAACCCAGAGCTTTTGTTTGTCCATGTAAAAGATCCATTTTTTGGGTGAATATCCATGAGATTATTATTATCTACAAAACAATTGAAATCTTGTAGAGTTTTAGGAGGAACAAGGCCCCCAATTTTTTCCTCCTGAGATAGTAAAGCATTAAAGTCACCACCAATGATAATTTTTTGTGGATCTTGGACCTGGACAAAATGAGTAATATTTTCCCACAAGCATGCTTTATCTAGTGATGATGAAGGACCATAGACATTAATCAAGATAAAATAGATGTCAAAAGCAGAAATATTCAACATTTGGCAATTATTATCTTGATGAATAAGTTGTGCAGTAATTGAAAGGGGATTCCAAAGAATTGCAAGGCCCCCAAATGTTTCCACTCCAAGAACATGCAGAGATTTCTATTTTTTTGCATTTTGCAACTGTTTTATCAAAATTTTCCTGAGATAACTTAGTCTCTTGTAACAAAATAATGTATGCCTGCATAGAATCAATCACTTGTTTAGCTATATGCCTTTTGTCAAAGGCATTAATGCCTCTGACATTCCATGAGTTTATTTTCATTATGGACAAGGAGAACACCTTGTTCTCCTTGTCAATAATTTGGAAACAATAAATTTGTTATCCAATGTGGTTTGTATTCCAGCTACAATTTCAGTTCTAGTATTAGATCCCTTTGGTATGCCTCTAGAATTAGGTGCTTTGGGATTGAAAGTAGCTTGAGACAGAGTTTGTAAGATTGATAAAGGCTAAAGGTTATTAGTAACTTGGTTTTCATTAATGGATACACAGTCCGGTGGAGTTTGTGAATACTCATGTTGGCAGTAATGGTCTTGAGAAATCAAATCAACAGATTGTTGTACTTGCTAATGTATATTGGATTCCAAACCCAAAGGGTCCTCCAAGTCTAAAGCATCACTCACATTAGGACTATTAAGATGAAATCCCTGATTGTAATTGGTAAGATTATATGCATGTTGTAGGTCCTCAAATGATTCTTTACCTATCCCCATATAGCTTTCATTAGCCGAATTTTGACCCTGAACCAAACTGTTCCAAAGCCAAAATTCTCTAAGCAGATTGTCAATCACAGGCGAATTATATTCCTCATCTATTATGTCGTCTTCTCTTGCAATGCCAAAGATGATGAATGTGGCTATTTCTGAGATAATTTGATCACCAATTTGATGGGACATCAATGCTGCAGAAGGTGGTTGAAGATGTAGCAGTCGAATAGGACTTATAGTTAGAGAGAAACACTTATTTTGGAAGTTAACAAGCTGAGGTGAGCTTAAGACCAAAGATGTGCAATACTCGGGCGAAGTTGTGAGCTTTGGAATTGATACTGAAATAGGGTACAAAGAAGAATATGGGGCATCCAACAAGTATAGTTTTGAACAATCAAAAACCTGATGAAAAAAGTCCCTAATCCAACAAAGAGTATGCACAAGGTTGATCATAATCGTTTGATTAGATGATAAGAAAAAACCTTGCATACTCGAATCTCTAGAATTTAGTTGACCTAGAGCATGAAGATAATTGGCTATCCCGCTGAGGTGCTTTTCGAGAACAACTCATTGGGTTAGAACAATGGTCTGGATATAAAACTATGTCATCAAGATCACCAGTTTGGCAAAGGGTGTTAAGATGACCAAGATTGTGTTGGAATTTATTTATTGTGCCTGCATATTGAATCTTAATTGACTGACACCAATTAGCCCATTGAGATATGAGGGATATTGAATTGGGGAAAGGTTTACGCATATCAATCAATAAATACACTCTAACTTCTAATTATGGGCATTCATAAGGAATAAGGTCATGCTTTAGGAAGATACCCAATTTGTTGGCTATAATTTCAATAATCTTTGGATCACGATATTCAAGTGGCAAATAAGGAAGGGAGATCCAATGTGGGAAAAACTGAATAGTTGTATCACATGGGTTAAAATTTTGAGTCCACATCATAGTATATAAACCAATCCCTTGACAAAACCAACCTTTCTGTTTATGAACAACATTTCTCTCATCCTTAGATGCAAATAAAGCAATAAAAAACTTAGATTCCAGATTACTGTAGAAGATGTCCTTAAGCCCAGGCCAAGAGCCGAATGACCATTTCTTAATATCCGAAAAAGATAGGGAAGGGGATGAAAACTTACCAATGAGAGCTAATTACTGAAGTGTATCAATCGAGCATTACAACATGTGACACGAGAAGCTAATATGCAATTGATTTGGATCATGTGTATGGTTTTGTGATTCTTGGACAACATTACCCTGAGTTTTCTTCTGCCAGATTTGTTTTGTATGAGTTGGACCCATGTAGCTACATTAGCTAGATTCATCATTCCACCTTCAACATCTTTACTCTGAGTAGTTAGTAAATTATCTTGCATTTGATTCAGCGATGTAGGAGGAGCCCCCTCACAAATATTGAAAATAGGTTGCTTGTGTTAGTGTAGTTTTTTATTTTTCCTATTTTGCTAGGTTTTTCCTACACTTTTTAATAATCTCGCTTAGGTTAATAAAGCATGTCTTATTAGGTGAATGGTTGTGAGGTGTCACCTTCCTACATGTGAGCATCCATTAGCTATCTTGGGAAGATACTTTGCTATTTTTAGTCCGATAGATGGTTGCTCCTCATTGGTTGGTGTTGACACCTCCTCCCTCTTCCTAGCCTATATAAGTATGCTACCTGGCCTGTATTTGCATCTCTTGTTTTTGCATCCTCTTAATGCTATTCTGCTTCCAGCATTTGCATTACTCTCTTGGAGACTAACTCTATGATGCTATTTTGATTTTGTATCATTTGCATTCATAGTTTAGATATTTACTCTTTGCACTAGTTTTCTGGGTTATTAATCTTTTCAGATTCTAACATGGTATCAAAGCTTTTCTATGTGCAAGAGTAGATTTTAGTTTCCTTATTTGAGAGATTCGGGGGGGGCAAATAAACTTTATTGTAGTTTTTTGAAAAACGAAGTATGCTCTTCTCTTGCATCTTTGGATGATCCTGAGAATCAGAAAAGTTTTGACAAAAACAGTTTTTCTCTGGGGTTTCAATCTCAAATCTAACAACCAACTTGCATATTTGGAGTTTTCAATCAGTTTTGCAGGTTCCAGCATGCCATTGATGGACTTAAGAAGCTAATCTAGCATTTGCATGTCAAATTTTGGTTGCTAGGGTCATTTTCTGATTTTTGGAGCCATTTTTTACTGTTAAAGGCGTTTGATTTACACTACAGCAACATCTTCTGTTCATTAGCAAGAAAAACGCTTTTTGGGTTTTGTTCGCATCCCCGAAAAACCATCTGGGTATCTTTCAGATTTTGCATGTAAGCTGTATATTTTTCATAATCGAGCATGCAAAGCTACAGCCATACCCCTCTCCGTTGGCAGCCGCAGATTTAAATGCAGTTTTCAAATGTCTCGTTCTTGCTCATACGGACTCTGATTTTGATGATTCTTTTTATGAACTTGGCTATTTTTTTGTGCTCTATCCACTAGTGGAGTTATTTTTTGATTTTCATGCATGAATTTTTCAGAAATTGCAGATTCTCAGCCGTGACTGTGTACAGTTCTCGTTTTGGAAACTTCGGAGGATCATAACTTTCTCATACGACCTCGTATCGAGGCGATTCTTTTTTTGAAAGTGCATGATTTTTTGAGTAGGTCACAGTGGTGCTATTTTTTTCCTTGATTATTGTGCCCAAGTTTCACTTTTAGCATATGCTCTTCATGAGGGTTTGTAATGCATTGAAATCAAGACCACTAAGTATGTATTCCTTCATCATGGATCAAACAAATATGCCCATCCTAACTCCATACAATTACTTTGAGTGGAAATCACACATGATAATTCACTTAAGGAAAGCTGGATTAAATAGGATAACTATGGGACTTGAAACTGAACCTGCTAAAGATGAAGACAAGCCTAAGTGGTTTAACAAATGTGATAAGGCATATGGAACATTGTGTTTGTCTGTTTCTCCTGACTTGCTATTTCACACTGAGTCTTTGGATACACCAAATGAAGTATGGACAAAGCTAGAAACATTATTTGGCACACAAGATTCAATGAGGGGTCATATGTTGGAAAATGAATTAATTAGTTTGAGTCCAGGCAATTTCAACACAATCCAAGATTTCTTCACCAAATTGAAATCACTAAGGCTGCAGTTAAAACAATGTGGAATTGAAAAGAAAGATGAACAACTAATTCTCAGTATTCTCTCTAAGCTAAGTTCAGAATATTCTGTGTTTGTCTCTACCTTCTATGCTACTAAGGGTGCACTTGGTACTCAATTCACCATGCCATCTCTAGATGATTTTGCTGTCAATCTCACTCGAGAACAGGACAAGCTAATCTAGATGGGCACTCTTAAGTCCTCTAAGTCACATGCCTTAGCAACCAACCAAGGCACAAAAGAACAAAAAGGACAAAGTAGTAACAACAATAGTAAGGATGAGAAACAAAATAATAGTGAGGAAAAGAAGGATCAGATACCAATTGCTTCAAAAGCAACTATTGATACCTCATCCTCTAAGGGCGATAAGCCTAAGAAAGAAAAGGTTAAATGTGCCTATTGTAAAAGACCCGATCATGATGAACATAAATGTTTGAAGAAACAAATTGATCACTTGACATACATTCTTGAGAAGAATAATATTAGTGTTCCTGAGTCTATCAAACAAAGTTCTAATCAAGAGTCTAACAAGGCAAAAGAAAACAACAAGGGAAAAGGAAAGGGCAAAGCTCTTGTTGCAATTGCTTCCTCACCATCCACTTGGGTTCTTGATTCGGGTGCTTTGCACCACATGGCTTCATCTAAGGAAGAACTTGCATCCTTGGAGCCATGTACTATGCCTTCTATTTTGATGGGTGATGACACTCCTATTGAGGTGTGTGGGAGAGGGTCTGTTGATGTGGGGGATGGCACATTCCATGATGTTCTTTGTGTACCCTCATTATCAACTAATCTCCTATCAATATACCAAATCACTCACACAGATTTAGGCAAGCAGGTTGAGTTCACTCCTGATTCAGTGGAGATACGTGAGTTGCATAGTGATTCTGTAGTTGCAGTTGGGAGAGCAGATCATTAGTCACGGCTCTATCTGTTTTCTCACTTTGTTCCTGATCCTCCTTCATCTGTTTTGCTCACTCACTCTAATGATGTGAGTAAATTATGGCATGAGCAGTTTGGCCATCTTAATTTCCGCTATTTGCATCAGCTCAACCAGCAAAGCATGGTCACAGGGTTGCCTTCAGTTCAATTCTCAGGAGGTGTTTGTCAAGGTTGCATTCTTGGTAAGCATCCTAAGGAAAAGTTTGACAAAAGTAAGGCATGGAGAGCTTCACAGATACTAGAGTTAGTTCACAGTGATTTGGCTGGTCCATTTCAACATCCTTCTTTCAGCAGGGCCCGATATGTCCTCACATTCATTGATGACCTTTCTCGATGTACATGGGTGTACTTTCTCAAACAGAAGTCAGAGGTATTTGATCATTTTCAAGACTTCAAAAATTTTGTAGAAAAGCAATCTGGGAAAGCCATTAAGGTTTTGCGCATAGACAATGGTGGTGAGTATGTCAACCATCGGTTTGAAAGATTTTGCACTTCAGAGGGGATTGATTTACAGCATTCAGTTCCATACAATCCTCAGCAAAATGGTGTTGCAGAACAGAAGAATAGATCCTTGAAGGAAATGGCAAACTGTATGATTCACTCTAGATCTCTTGCACCACAGTATTGGGCAGAAGCCATTAACTGTGCTTGTTATATCCAGAATTGTGTTCCTCACCAAGCCTTGAAGGGAGTTACTCCTTTTGAAGCTTGGTGCGGTCGAAAACCATCAGTTAAGCACTTTCGAGTTTTTGGCTCCCCTGCATGGGCCCACATTCCTACAAAGAAACGTAAGGCCTTGGATCCGCAAAGCAGACCTTGCATATTTGTAGGTTATCCTGATGGTGTGAAGGGTTATCGATTGCTCCACCCTACTACACATGAGTTATTCATTGAGAGGAGTGTTCAGTTTGAGGAGGGATCTTCAAGCTCACTTTCTATCATTTCTCCAACTCCTTCTACCTTGACATTAAAGTCACTTGGAATACATGACAGATCTTCTGATGAGTCAGATTCACCTGAACAGTCTTCTACCTCTACTTTTGATGCAGAAAGTGATTCAGAGAACTCACCTCCTTCCTCTCCTAGTCATCATTCAGAGGTTAATGATTCCCCTCCAGTTTCTCCATCTTCTTGCCCACTTTGGGCTAGACAGACCTTGCAGTCTGCAGGTGATTGGGTTGGGGATCCATCAGACACCAGGCAAACTCGTTCACAATTCCAAGATGCTCCACACGTCTTCATTGCTACTGCCTCTTCATTGCTACTGCCTCAGATCCACAGTCCTTTCATGAGGCTTATGGTATTTCTGAGTGGGATACAGCTATGCAGGAAGAGTATAGTTCCTTGATGAGGAACCACACTTGGGATCTTGTCCCTCTTCCTAAAGGAAGAAAACTTGTTCGATGTAAGTGGATCTATCGGACAAAATTTGCAGCAGATGGGTTAGTTGACAAACACAAGGCTCGCTTGGTCGCCAAAGGATTCTCCCAAGTTCCTGGGATTGACTACTCTGAGACTTTTGCGCCAGTTGCTCGAATGAATTCCATTCGAATTGTTCTTGCCATTACTGCAGCTAATTGTTGGGAAGTACATCAAATGGATGTGAAGAGTGCTTTTCTTTAGGGTGACCTTCATGAGGAGATCTACATGGAGCAGCCACAGGGCTTCCTTCAGGATTCTTCACTTGTGTGTCATCTTCGAAAGTCTCTCTATGGCCTCAAACAGGCTCCTCGGGCCTGGTATGCCAAGATGGACTCCTTCCTTCTATCAGTTGGGTTCACTCGGTACCATTCTGATCCTAATGTGTACATTTTGCAACAGGGTGATTCACTTCTATTTTTGGTTTTGTATGTTGATGACTTGCTGATCACAGGAAGTTCTTCACCCACCATTAAGGCTGTCAAAGTGGCCCTTCAAGATAGTTTTTTGATGACTGACTTGGGCTTGTTACATTACTTTCTTAGGATTGAGATCCTTCAGTCTCCTTCTGGGATCACCATCACATAATCCAAGTATGCTCTAGATTTACTCTCGAGGTTTCATATGGCTGACTGTAAGCCTGCTCCGACTCCCTTCCTTTTTGGAGTCAAACTTGAGGCTCAATGTTCTTCTCCACTTGTTGATGGCACTTTGTACCGCCAACTTGTTGGGAGTCTCATTTATCTGACTCATACGAGACCTGACATCTCTTATGCTGTAGGCATGGTCTCTCGATTCATGCAGGAGCCCCATGAGTTACACTGGAAAGCAGCCAAGCGGATCCTTCACTACATTCAGGGTTCTCATAGTTGTGGGATTCACTAGGCAGCAGGTATTGAGCTTGATTTTATGGGCTACACAGATTCAGATTGGGCAGGTGATTCTGAGGATCGCAAGTCTACTTCAGGGTATAGCTTCTCACTTGGGTCAGGTCCTGTTTGTTGGTCGAGCAAAAAGCAGTCTGCTATTGCTTTATCTTCTACTAAGGCTGAGTATCGGGGGGCTGTAAATGCCACCACTGAGGCCATTTGGATTCAACATCTTCTCACTGAGTTTGGTATCCAGATCAGACGGCCATCAGTCATATTTTGTGACAACCAGAGTGCCATTCAGATCTCACGAAATCCAGTTCATCATCAACGGACCAAACACATAGAGGTCCACATGCACTACATCCGGGAGCTCATCCATGGTCATGTCATTGACCTTCGCTATTGTCCAACTTCCGAGAAAGTTGTTGATATCTTCACCAAACCCTTCACTGAGAGCAAGTTCCTTCATTTGCGAGCTTTGCTGGGGGTGCGGGATGCTTCATCTTCTGGGGGGGCCTCTTCCTCTCACTCGGAGTCCTGACTTTTTTGTGGGGGGGTCTCTTTTCTGTCTCTTTTGAGAAATCTTATGTACATGGGTACCTCATCAGGCTTGACTTGTTGGGACCCATTTCTACATCCACCTAAGCTTCGCTTATGGGGGGGGTGTTAGTGTAGTTTTTTATTTTTCCTATTTTGCTAGGTTTTTCCTACACTTTTTAATAATCTCGCTTAGGTTAATAAAGCATGTCTTATTAGGTGAATGGTTATGAGGTGTCACCTTCCTACATGTGAGCATCCATTAGCTATCTTGGGAAGATACTTTGCTATCTTTAGTCCGATAGATGGTTGCTCCTCATTGGTTGGTGTTGACACCTCCTCCCTCTTCCTAGCCTATATAAGCATGCTACCTAGCTTGTATTTGCATCTCTTGTTTTTGCATCCTCTTAATGCTATTCTACTTCCAGCATTTTCATTACTCTCTTGGAGACTAACTCTATGATGCTATTTTGATTTTGTATCATTTGCATTCATAGTTTAGATATTTACTCTTTGGACTCGTTTTCTGGGTTATTAATCTTTTCAGATTCTAACAGCTTGTGGTTAGGTCTGCGAATGGGTTTTCTTTTGCCCTATTTTTCTTGCTTGTTTTGTATTGAGGTCCTCTATCACTTTTCTTCTAAAAGGGCCAATTTTCCCACCCAGTCTTGTTTCGATTCTGAGATTGATGCAAATCACAGTCTGACTTCCACAAGACCACATTTTCCCGCCCATAATTATATTGAACTTGAGATCAATAAGAAGATTCACCTATTTCAAAAGTTGAAGTGTCTTTCTAGGGCTTGCTACCTCTAGAATGTTGATTCCGTCCAGCTTGGGGTTTCAGATCTAATTGTCGATCATGAAATTGTGGGTTGAAGAAAAAGGGTTTTGCTGGTTGAACTATTGCTTTTCCCTTAAAAATTGATTTGCCACTTCCATGTTCAGAACTACTAATACTCATGTTTCTAAAGGAGCATCTCTGGAAAGGGAGATTATATTTTTTTAATTTATTACATCTCTTGTTTTTTGATTAAATGTATTTATCACCTAGTTTGCTTGATCTCATAGCTCACTAGAGAGATGGTTGAAATGAGGTGGCATGAGGGATATCTCATCCCTTGAGAATTTAACTAGTTAGAAGGTCATTGAATTTTCCATCCTCCACATTTTGGTGAACCTGACATAAGGCATTCATTTTAAGATCATGTGTTCATCTGGAATATGGATCCGAACAATCTTTTTGGATCTCATTTCTCCAAGGACATAATATTGGGACTAAATACCTCTCCCAAAATTGGGTCCAACCATACTACTTCACCAAACTCTCATCTTGAGTCCCTTGCTATAGTAGATAATAAATCTTCTTTTATCGTGAAATTGAATCATATTCAATCCCTAATGGAGGGAGGGATTTCTCAAAGATGAAGAGTCTCATCTTGAGATTAGTGTTGTCTTGCATTTTGTCACCACAAAATGTAGGTAACAGTATGAAACTTTTTCAACTTGGTTTCAAATTTCTCTGAGATAGTTCATTGATTGGCTAACATCGATCAATCAATTGACCCCAATTTGCATAATGAATATGTTTACTGAAGGCTTTCGTCAATTCCTTTTTGTTTTTCATTTTATTAAGCCTATGCTTGATTTTTTAAGCCTTTGATATCCTTTTTCGCATTCTTGGATGTGTGTTTGTTTTCTTTTGGTCTTTTGATTTTTTTCAAACCCTTGATTTTAGTTTTCCCTTTGATTCGATATATCTTAGGGCTTGATTAGACTTGGCAGTCAAAAGATATGACTAATTGAGTTTCCAAAAAGCAGACCCTCTATATGCAATTGCATAATTTAAAATATCATGTTATATTTTAATTTTGACATTCACTTTTGGAAAAGTATGAAATGTCCCTTTTCTGATTTTACATGATATTTCAAGCCTCAAATCAGATCTTTAAAATCAAACAACTAATATTCCAAAGATCCACCAAATTTCTCAAGAAACCCCAAATCGGGTATGTTGAAAATAGTGCCAAAAGCTTCACAACTTCACAAATTATTAATAAATCTGAAAATGGACATTTTTACAAAAATTTCAATAGCATAACAGCCTACAAATTGAAATTTCCAAATCCATATAGCCTTTACACAACAGCTCAAAAATGTAGGACAAAAACTATGCTCATCGGGCTCCCAAAATAGCACAAAATATGCCTGGAAACACCACAAAAACACTAATAATCTATCTCAGAAGTTTAATCATGTCCCAATACATATATTCAGCTCGATTTTAACATTTAAAAGTCTGATGTACAGCAGCAACCCAAACTGATATGAAATACTCAACTGAAAACACCAAACTCTTACAAAAAACACACCCAAAAATCCACAAATCTGCACTGTTCAGCACAAAGGAAAACTCTGTATGAGCATGCACATGGAATGGCTTCAAACTCCCATTCTTAGCCTTCCTGGAAACCTACAAACTCCCGTTCTTGGGTCTCCTTCTCCAGAAGTTTGGCAGCCTCTGAAGAACAACAAAGAAATGAGCAAAAATCAAGTTCTGGAATGAGCCCAAAATGCCTCCAAACCTCTTAATAGAGGGCATAACCCTAACTCACGTCCAAGAGGGGTTAATAAAATATAATTTAATAATAATTTTTATTTATTAGTCCATTGGTTTCCAAATATTAGCCCCTTTTGCCGAAACTTCACCTTTTTGGAGCCTGTCTGCCTTAACAAAGTTTATTATTTTTTAATTATTTGAAAAGGGTACATGACAAAGTACAACATAAATTCACTTTATGTTATATTTTTAAGTTACTTTATCACTTAAGTGACTATAGAGCACTTTATGTTGTATTTTCATGTTGAGTTGCTCTTTAATTTTTTATTCACTTACGTGACTTTATTAACTATATAGTTTGATTGAAAAAGAAAAAGAAAAAGACTGAGGGTGAAGGTAAAATCAAGAGAAAACCAAAGGTCAGACTTGAAGAAAATTTAGAAGATGACAAGGGCACTTTGGATGCAGAGAATGATGGAGAAAAGGAGGGAGAAATGAAGAGTGGAGATTATAGTTCAAACAATGATGGGTATTCAAGTAGTCAGGATGAGTCATTGGTGAAGTCTAGTGGCATGGGGAGAAATGTGGGTTCTCTACACCTGGGAAAGAAGGAACAAGACGTGTCTCTGAATTCTTCCAAGGGAAAAGACAAGAATGTGAAAGATAATATGTCTACCCCTAAAGCTAATGATGAGAAGGGGCATTCCATGTATACTAATAAAAAAGATAAAGATAGGAATAGGATCCTTATTACTCAAGAGCCAAAAATTGATGATATTACCTAGAAGAATGACACTGAGGAAAAGGCTTTGGCTGGGGAGAAAGACTCTATGCCTAAAGATGTCCACAATGATATTAATCATCCTAAGGATAACATTATCGATGAGGTTAATAAGGAGACGAATATTAGTAGGAGGCTTATGTTTCTTAACAAAGCCAAACTGAAGGAAAATGTGACTCTTCAGGTAGATACTTGGCTTTACAATGAAATCATGGCCCTAAAGAAAATTGTAAAAGATCTGCAGAAGATTTTAGATAATGAAAAAACCAGAAGGACAAAGCCAGAGAGAAAAGTCAGGAATATTCTTGAAAAACTGGTAATCTATGAAGCTGGGCTGAGGCAATCGGTAAAGGATAGTGGCCAACATATGGACATGATTACTTACAGTCTATGTGCAGTGGTGATTAGCATTGGAAGGAGCAATGAGGAAATCATTTCCCCTATGCCTGCCCAGATGACTAGTGAACCAAGTAGAAGGACTAGGTTGACTACAAAAAAGGCCATTGAAGATGCTTTTGTCTCAACTGTTGAAGGTTTTCTTCAAGAGGTTGATGATACTGCTAAAGACTTGACTAAGGCTACAAAGGATTTGGAGTAATTTCATGTTTTTTTGTTGCAAGTTCTAGTTGTTGATATGGATATATGGTCCTAGCTCTATTTACTAGTTGTTTCTTTTGTCTTTTCCTTTTCCAACTTTATTATGTATGTTTGCTACTATTTAGCTTCCAGGTCCTTGTAAAACCTAGTGGACTATTTATTTGATATCTTTTTTATTTTTTGTATGGAGTTTCGAGTCCCATCAAAACCTATTTTTACCGTAATCCAAAAATATATAGCTCAATTTATTTTTGAGTTACTTAATATTATATTTAAAACATCTATGTTAAATATTTCTTTTTGAAATAACATTTGCACATGATATATTAATTATATAGTGTAAATGTTATTTTTTACCCATTTAAGAGATATTTCCTCAAAAGTCAATTAAACACTTGCTTAATTGATCACTTAAGTTGTGCAAATGCAACTTTAAACTAATTTACATGTGTACATGTGAAGGGCCTCCAAAAGTGTGATTTACACTAAACAGACACTTCTTCAAAACATGTAATAAACCTCCAAGATAGTGATTTGCATTAAAATGGTCTTTTACATGTTAAGTGTCACATGTAAATGCATTTAGAGTCCATGATTTTTCCTTCTAAGGCCAAAATTGCCAAATGCATATTACATATTGCATGTTTTAAAAATATGTAATGGAGGATGGAGAGTACAATTTGCATTGTTTGTCCATATTTGCAAGTTTTAAAATATGTAATGAAGCTTGGAGAGTGCAATTTGCATTGGATAACCAAAAGACATTCAATTTAAAACATGCAAAGGGCCTCCAAGAGTGTGATTTGCACTTCTTTCCTTTACATGCAAATGAGTTCATGTGTTTGGCCTCCAAGAGTGTGATCTGTCCTCTAACTCCCCAAATGTATTGATTTTAAACATGTAAAGGCTCCAAGAGAGTGTGATTTGGCACCCAACACATGTAAATGCTATTAGAGACCACGATTTTGCATTCCCAAGACAGAAAGGGCTCAAATAGATGCATTTTAAGGCATGTTTTTGCTATAAACCCATAAATTTGTGTTTTTCATTCACATTTTCACATTTTGGACCCAAGTTATTGCATTTGTATCCATGTTTTAGCATTTAGGGAAGACATTTTTGCATTCACAAGTCAAAAACATCCAATATGTGTGCATTTTTAGGGCACAATTTTTTGCATTTCCAGCTCACGTTTTGGTTCAATATGAGGTAGTTTGGAGTTGTGATCCATGCTATTGATATTGGAAATCATGTTGTTGCATTCCCTTGCAAAAAATATTTCATGTTAGTGCATCTAGAGACCACATTTATCCAAAAACAAGGTATTTGCTAAAAACGTTTTGCACATTGGAGTGTTGAGATCATGTTTTTGGGCATTTGCATATACAAAGTCATCATTTGCAAACATTGAAAAGGTCAAGAGAGTTTTTGAAGATTCAAATTTGGAGGAAAGTCAATCATTCAAACCTATTAATCTTCCACATTTGGCTCTTTGATCACCAAGTAAGTTGAAGTTTTCAATCCTGTGTTATTTCATTGCATGGTTTGGTTCATCCTTGTACATTTGTCCAAAGATATGCAATATATTTTGCAAATTTTCTCTAAATAAGAGGATAACTTTCTTTTTCAAGCGCTTGGAATTTCCCCAAATTCCAATTTCAAATTTTCATAAGAGAGTGTCTTGGTATTTGCCATGTTCGAGTCATAAACCAAAGGTATATTTTTGTTTTTTCATAGTTTTGCTTCTTGTTTGCTTGCTTGTTTGGAAGAAAGTTAAGGATTCTTTCCCAAGAATGCAAGAGCAAAAAACACCTTTTCACTTTCAACCTTTCCATGCAAATGCATCACATCTTTCCATATTTCACCAACACATGTCAAAGCATATTGCATCCATTTCCCAATATATGCAATTACATTCCAAGAGAATTTACATGTAATTCCATCCTCCGAACCTAATCACATGTTTTCGTCAAGCACAATTACATGTAAATCACTTTACATGTAATTATCTCTAAAGAAACCAATTTTGGTTAAAGGTCACACTTTTAAACACCAAAGTCATTATTTGCACACATCCATATGCATTCTAGCTTGCATTCTTAGTCATACCCACAAAAGTCCATCTTTGTCCACATGCAATCCACCCATGTGAGTTTGGTTCTGGCCCTTTTCACCCAAAAACATATGCTTTTTGATTCATTTTCAGCCATCATATGTGCTTCATAAGTGTCTACTCTATACTTCGAACACTCATCCCTCATGGATTCATCATTGCAACTCAAATCCCAAAATTTTCATGGATCCAATCTCAATGGAATATTTTTTCATCTCCATGTTATGTCACACTTTTCAAGATATGTGAAAACTTCTTTAAATAATAGAGGCATCCTATCAAGATGGTGTGATTCGAATCAAAAGAAGTAGTAATTGATTTGGTCTATATTTCCCGAATGGTTCTCTGAGAACTTGAGTTCATGTTGTAATGAGCCAAGCATATTGCTTAGAAAAAAGAGTTAAAGGTGGTAATGGAAAGTTGTTTTGAATTACATTGGACATTGAGAAGGTTTCAAAGTGTCAAGGACTTTAGAATCTCCCAATGTACAAAGGAGACTTCACAACAACTCAAACGAGAAAAAGCTTGATCACATCAAGTTTTCAAATGACAACTAGAAACTCATCAAGAGAATGCAATGGTGTAGTATACAGGAATCCCCGATCTCGTGATCATCACGAAGTACAAGGCTTTTGTTGATAGTCTAAAAAATTAATTCATTCAAAATCAACAACCTCAACTTTTTCTTCAAGTGTTTTTGTATTTATAGTAGGAGAGAATGGATTGCATGAAATCATGTAATTACATGTAATTAGATTGTATATCCTTATGACATGTAATCCAATAATTTCTCTCACCTAGTTTGATCGAGTCAAAATTGATTGAGTTGCTTACAGTTTTCCCTTCCCTTTTTTCTCAATTCCTTTGCCTATATAAAGGAATGTCCCCCCATTAAATCATCTTGTTGTATGCAAGAAAGCTTTGCCAAACTTGTGCAAGCATAATTTGATTGTGTAGTACCAAATTAGGAGAAAAGTGAATAAAAGAAGCAATTGGATTTGAAGCTTTGACTGAAAGCAATTGTGATAAATCAAATTAGAAGCTTTAACTGTATTTGTGCCTATTGTCTTTGATTCATTTTATTATTGTGCATTCAATAATAGAGCATAATGAATTAACAAGCAATAGGAATTGAAGTTTTGACTGGGAGCAGTTGTGGTAATACATAGACTAGAAGCTTTGATTGTAGCTTGTGTAACTATCTCAAATTCACGAAAAATAGTTAGAATTTCCCTCCTTTTGGAAGTCTTTGCGCCCCAATGGTAGATATTTTTCTTATAGAATAGATTAAAACTAAAAATAAATTATAGAATAGAAATCATCTACTTCTGGAATTTTTTGTGGCCCAGTGGTAGTGATTTTTCTTATAAATTAGACAAACCAAACTTAGAGCCAAATCAGTACGATTTCAACTATCCTTTGAGTTAGCGTTAGTTTATTGGTACAACTATTTCCAGCTTTAGATAGAAGTGTAGTTAGAGATTTCATCTTTCCCATTACTCGCTCTACGGTTAAGTGGTTTCTTTCCTGAAAGTTAAAGAAGAAATAATATTGGTAATACCCTTTTAGAATCTCTTAACTTCTTGCTTACCTTGAGTTGATCCAAGGAAAAGTGAGAAGGGGGAGCCTTCCCTTAAAAGTAGGAGAGACTCTATCTCATATGTTGTGGTTGGTCATCCTATTTTGCGACTAGGTTTTCACATAATTGTTAGTTAGAAAATGTACACCCAACAACTAGGATAGGTATTGGAAATCTAAGAGAGTCGTTAGTTTCAAATAGGTGAGGCCTTGAGGTGTTGATAGCACAAGGAAAAACCATGGATGACCATGCATATCTTCCTCATTTGAAATCTCAAGGAAACTAGATTTACACTGCAGGAGAACATGTTAGCTTTTCTATACCTAGGGTACCTATACACATGGTGGAGCCAACACTTAAGATGAACCCTTTATCTAGCTTGACTGGGCCTAGTGCTAATGTGGACACCCTTTAGGTTACAATTCACAAAAGATTAGTGCTAACCTTGGGTCTGTTCAAGGTGGCATTCAGATGGAGAAAAACTACCTCCACCTTCCTCACCTAGTGAACTTGTTCCCAATAAGATATTACAAAATGTGGGTTTATTGTAGGAACTTCTAGTGAGCTTATCCACCATGATTATCACCCACAAGAAAAAAAGAGGAAGGGTGTATGTGACTAAACCAATGGTTTACATGTTAGTGTCACCTCCTACTACATCATGACTCATATTTCTAACCATACCCAATCATGAGGACTTAATATTCATTAAAGAAAAAAACCAGATTAAAGAAAGCATGCATGAAAAATGAAAAGGAAATTGCTTAAAAGATTTGTGTTAGCAAGAAGAACAAATAACTTGACTCTTCTTGTGACAATGCCCCCTAGGGTAGTGATATATTGACTTGGATGCCTTTGTCCTGGTGGCCCAGACTTGTCCTATTGATGGTATAGTCCCCTCTAGTGATGCGAACCCTTCTCCTATTCCAATTTCTCTTGATTTGCTCATGTCTATGGTTATTGAGATTCAACAATGTCATCAATTTGTTCCATTTGTTGGTCTTGATTCTCTAACATTAAGTGTTGCACCACCTTCCCTTTATGGTGGAGACCCTTCTGCAAGTATCACCTAGATGATTAATCATCAAAAAGGGAAAAATTGCCCCTCGATCTTTGTTTTTCCTCCCCAAGTTGTGGATGATTTGGAAATCCCCACTTGATGTAAGTTACTAGTTGTGTTGCTAGTCTGTTGTTAATGGTTTGTTTTTTTCCTTGTAAATAGTTGGTTTAATTTGTTGCCTTAACACTTTCAAGTTGTGGATGTGTAAGGGATAACACCTTTTTCTGTTTTTAATTTAAAAACAAATTGAATACAAGATTTATATTATTTGCTAAAGGGTAAAGGACCTTAGAAAGAGTCATGGATTTCTAAAGTTGAATTAAAGGAACTTGTGTGGCTAAAAAAATATTTTGCACAAGCATAATTGTGAGCATTGTGAACAAAGTTTGTACACCTAAGGTCTTTGGTGGAAGACCATCTCAAGGGCAAAAATAAATCTTATATTTTGCACAAGCATAATTGTGAGCATTGCGAACAAAGTTTGTACACCTAAGGTCTTTGGTGGAAGACCATCTCAAGGGCAAAAATAAATCTTACATTGCCCAAAATATATCTTTGTTGATTTTTGGTTATTGTGCCCAAGTCTCACTTGCACCCACTATTTGTTTTCTTCCTAGTTTTGTGTATTGTATTTTGGGAAGTTTGTGGAGTTCAAAACACTTGTGTGTCTTGCTTGTGTTTTTTTTTTTTCCTATTGTCTCCCAATGTTTCCTCAATAATGTTATTTGCGCAATTTGTTCATCACTAGCAAGTCAAATTGATTATATTCAACCTTGGGCATTATGCAAACCTTAACATGCATTTGTGCAACCTACAAGTGGCAACTTTATAGATTAGATTGTTGGTTATAAGTTTTAGAATGCTTAGAGATTGAACTCAGCAATTTTTGCATAGGCTAGGTGTTCCTCTTTTGTTAAAAATATCCAATTATCAAGGTTCATTATGTAAATAGTCCAAACATGAGAAAAAATATATACAGATAATATAACATTTTTTCCTAAAAATAACTAAAACTATCTTTATTTATGTTGTGTCCATACGGTTGTTGTTTATTATTCATTTAACATATTACAATAATGAATAATTTATTTTCATAGTTTTTATAAAGTGGCTTTCAAATAGTGTCCTAGGAAGTCATTCTATGGTTAAAGTTATTAATGAAGTCTATAAGATGGTGGTCCATGTTGCCACAAACATTAGGGGTGTTTTTCATGTCCCCTTTTCAAATAATTAAAAATAATAATCTTTGCTAATGCAAGCAGGCTCAAAAAGGTAAAGTTTCGGCAGAAGGGGCTAATCTTTGGAAACCAATGGACTAATAAATGAAAATTATTATTAAAATATGTTTTATTAACCCCTCTTGGTCGTGAGTTAGGGTTATGCCCTCTTTTAAAGAGATTTGGAGGCATTGTGGGCTCATTCCAGAACTTGATTTTTTCTCATTGTTTTGTTGTTCTTCAGAGACTGTCAAACTTGTGGAGAAGGAGACCAAAGAACAGGAGTTTGCAAGTTTTCAGGAAGGCTAAGGATGGGAGTTTAAATTCATTCCATGTGCAAGCTCATGCAGAGTTTTCCCTTGTGCTGAACAGTGCAAATTTGTGAGTTTTCAGGTGCGTTTTTTGTAAGAGTTTGGCGTTTCCGGTTGAGTATTTCATATTAGTTTGGGTTGTTGTTGTATTTCAGACATTTAGATGTTAAAATAGAGCTGAATATATGTATTTGGTCATGGTTATACTTCTGTGATAGATTATTAGTGTCTTTGTGGTGTTTCCGAGCTATTTTGTGTTATTTTCGAGAGCCCGATGAGCATTGTTTTTGTCCTCCTTTCAGGAGCTGTTGTGTAAATGTTATACAGATCTGGAAATGTCATTTTGTAAGCCGTTATGCTGGTGAAATTTTTGTAAAAATGTCCACTTTCAAATTTATTAATAATATGTGAAGCTATGAAGTTTTTGTCACTATTTTAGGCATACCCAATTTGGGTTTTATTGAGAAATTGGTGGATCTTTGAAATATTGGTTGTTTGATTTTAAAAACTTGATTAGAGGCTTTAAATATCATATAAAATTAGAAAGGGGACATTGCAGTGGTATCAGAGCTATGATCTTGCCAGCTTGAGGGTTTGTAGAAGTTTGAATGCAACTAAGTGAAAGAGAAAAGAGATATTCACATCAAGAAAAGAATAAAGAAATTTTGATCAAACCTTTAGTTAAAAGTAAAAGTACAAAATCCAAAGAAAAAGTATGGCTGACCCAGATGAGATGACAAAGAAATTCTTCCAAGACATCCAGAATACTCAGAAGCAAACAGTGGATAGTTTGGCAGAAACTAGACAGGCTTTGCGAATATTGACAGAAAAACTGCAAAGAGTTGCATCTACTAATGAGAAAGGAAGCACTTCAGAGGAGACCAGAAATTTGAAACCCACACCCTCTAAATCAACAAAAACTATCTTCTTGCCTGCAGATGAGCCACCAGTACCAAATCCATCCCTTAATCCCGTGGAAGAGGTTACAGGTAACTTGATTGCATTAAGAGCTACTTACAATGGCTTAAATGATGACTTTCGCAGTTCCGTACATTTTAGAGAATATGTGGATATGATGAACACTTTGATGCCCAAGAAAGAGTACAAGAGGGAGCATGACATAAGTGGAAGAGAGCTCAAAAATAAAATAAGCAAGTTTACAGCACCTACTTTTGATGGAACAAATAAAATTTCAGCTAAAGCATGGCTACAAAAATTACAGACCTTCTTCACACTTAACCCCATGAAGGAGAGTGATGTTGTTCAATTTGCAAGTCTACATTTGGAAGATGCAACCTATGATTGGTGGTATCATGGAATGACTACTCAAGGTCATGATCAGGTAACTACATTTGATGATTTCAATCAAAGAGTGATAGAGATATTTGACCTCAAGGATGATGAAGAGTATTTTAAAAAATTGTCAAAGTTGAAGCAAACCAAATCAGTTAATGAGTATATAGAAGAGTTTCAAAAAGTGGCTATTATGGTACCTGATATGAGTGAAAAGATGATTGTTTATCTTTTTCTTGATGCTTTGGAAGATTCTGTTAAGGGTTTGGTTAAGGCTTTCTCACCCTCAACCTTACAGGAAGCTATCAAAAGAAGCTTGCAACTTGAAACTTGTGTGCCTATGAAACCAGTCACTAATCAAAAACCCCCAAATCTTTGGCAACATAATGGGAATTTTCAAAAAAAGACTTTTTCGACACTACCACCAAAAGATGTGATAAATGTGGCAAAAAAAAAAAGATAGATGAAGAGACTAGGAGTGAATTACGAAGGAAAAAGCATTGTTTCACTTGTAGAGAACCATGGGTTCCACGACACAGATGTTTGGAGAAAGGTCAAGTGCACTATATTGAAGTTGCTTTAGAATCTTATTCAAATGAGCATGAGGAATTTCATGACACTAAGGAGGAGGAAGAAGAAGAGAAAGAAAAAGAAATCAGCAAGGATGGCACTTTAGCAGCATTATCAGGAGTCCCAAGATACCATCCCTTTCGAATTCGAGGGGTACTAGCAGGGAAAAGGTTGACAGTTCTTCTTGATAGTGGGGCAACTCACAATTTTATTGATAAGGGATTTGTCATGAAAAGAGGGCTTAAAGCAAAAGATTTTGAGGGGTTCAATGTTACTATACCTGATGGATTCACTATGCCTTGCACATGGCTGGTGAAACAACTCAAGATGACCTTAGGAGATTATGAGTTATGTGATGACTTCTATGTTGTTGGCATTGGGGAGACAGATCTTGTATTGGGTGTTCAATGGTTGCACTCTATTGGAGGCTATTACATGAATCATCAAACTATGGAGTTTAAATTTCATTCCAATGAGAAAGAAGTCTTATTGAGAGGCTTATCGAATGCAGCATCTAAGATGGTCTCTGCAAAGAGGATGGAGAGAACTTTTCGAAGAGGACAAGTAGCATGGGCAGCAAGAGTCATAATCCATCCAACAAGCTCTCCAAAGAATCAAGGTAATTTTCATTTTGAAATTCAAAATATTCTTGATAAGCATAGTATAGTTTTCAATGACTTGCCTCCGGGATTACCACCAAATAGAGGTTTTGAGCATGTTATAGAGTTAGAACAAGGTGCCAAACCAGTTATAACAACCCCATACCGCCATCCAAGAGGTTATAAGGAAGAAATTGAAAAAACTATTAAGGAACTCCTGGACATGGAATTCATAAGGCCTAGCTCTAGTCCATTTGCATCATGTGTGGTACTTGTCAAGAAAAAGGATGGTACAATGAGAATGTGTATAGACTACAGGGCTTTAAACAAGAAGACCATAAAAAATATGCATCCCATACCATGCATAGATGAACTCATTGATGAGTTATGTGGTGTTGTATACTTCTCAAAAATTGACTTAAGATCAGGGTACCATCAAATCCGAATAAGGAGTGAAGATGTGGAAAAGACTGCTTTCAGATGTCACTATGGGCACTTTGAATTTCTTGTTATGCCATTTGGCCTCACTAATGCACCCGCAACATTCCAATCTTGTATGAATAAGGTATTCAGCCAGCATCTTCGAAAAATTGTTTTGGTATTTTTTGATGATATCTTGATTTACAGTAAAACATGGGAAGAGCATTTAAAGCACATAGACACTATTTTGGGAATCTTGGAGCAGCAATCCCTCTATGCTAAGCTATCTAAATGTGAGTTTGGTTTGACAGAGATCCTATATTTGGGACATATTATAAGTTCTAAAGGAGTACAGGTTGATCAACAAAAAATCCAAGCAATTTTGGATTGGCCTCCACCCATTAATCTTACACAGTTGAGAGGTTTCTTCGGGTTGTGTAGCTACTATAGGAGATTTGCCAACAGATTTTCTCAACTTGTTGCCCCCTTGACTGATTTGACAAAGAAAAGAGCTTTTGTTTGGACAGAAGAGGCACAAAAAACATTTGATAAGCTTAAGGAGGTAATGAGTTCATGCCCTGTGCTTGCAATTCCAGATTTCTCTTTACCTTTTGTTGTTGAATGTGATGTTTCTGGAGAAGGTATAGAGGTTGTCCTACCTCAAAGGGAACATCCAATAGCATTTGAGAGTAGAAAATTAAATCAATCAAAGAAAGGTTACTCCATTTATGATAAGGAAATGTTGGCAATCATGCATGTACTTCATAAGTTTAGACAATATTTGGTATGTGGGAGATTCATTGTAAAGACAGACCACAATAGCCTCAGGTTCTTCTTGAACCAAAGGGATTTGAATGATCGTCAACAAAAATGGGTAAACAAATTGCAAGTGTATGATTTTGATATTGAATACATTAAAGGAAAGAATAATGTGGTTGCTGATGCTCTCTCAAGAAAGCCCACTTTGTGTTCCTTAACATCTATCTCTGCTGATTGGAAAGTCTCCATAATTTTAGAGTATGCTAAAGATTCCTTTGCCACCAAGATTTTAAATAAGTTAGTGGATGATAACAGGTACAAGGTTGTTGATGAATTGATTTATTACAAGAACTGGATCTTCTTAGTGCCAGGATCAAAAACTAAGGAGAGGATATTGAGGGCCTTTCATGACACACCTTTGGTTGGTCATCAAAGATACTTCAAGACATACAGGCAAATTCGAGAGTGGTTTTCATAGAAGGGTATGAAAGAGGATGCCCTCAAACACATTAAGGAATGTATGGTATGCCAACAAAGCAAGAGTGAGCAAAATTTTCCTGCAAGGTTGTTGTAGCCACTTCCTATTCTTGAACAAAAATGGGAAAGTATTTCCATGGACTTTATCACTGGGTTGCCCAAAGTTCAAAGTAAAGATTGCATATATGTGGTGGTAGATAGACTAAGTATGCACATTTCTTTCCTATCACATCTGATTTCAAGGCATCACAAGTGGCCGAATTGTTCTTCAAAGAAATTTTTAGATTACATGGCTTGCCTAGAAACATTGTCAGTGACTGAGATAGTAGATTCCTCGACTCTTTTTGGAAGGAGCTCTTTCATTTTGCAGGAACTGAACTCACTCCTAGTACTAGCTATCACCCTCAAACAGATGGACAAACAGAGATAGTTAATAAATGGATAGAGGGATATTGAGGAACTATGTTTCAAATCAACAACATGCTTAGGTGAAATCGTTGCACCTAGGAGAGTATTGTTACAATACATCTCATCACATGTCTATTGGTATGCCTCCTTTTCGTGCTCTTTATGGTTATGATGCCCTTTCCTTTGTTGATCTAGTACTTTCGAATAGCAGAGTACCTACAACAAGTGATTTCGTCAAGCAAAGCCAAGACATAATAAAATCCTTCGAGGATAATCTACAACATGCATAGAACCAACAGAAGTTGTATGCTGATAGGAAAAGGACTAAAAGATCTTTTGAGGTGGGAGATTTGGTATTTGTCAGGTTGCAGCCATATAGGAAAAGCACCTTGAAGAGGAGTGGGGCAGAGAAGCTCAAGCCAAGGTTCTATGGGCCTTATAAGATCATCAAAAAGGTAGGAGAGGTAGCTTATGAATCGGAGCTTCCACCAAACAGCAAAATACATAATGTTTTCCATGTATCTTGCCTGAAGAAGGTTCTAGGCCAGCAAACCATAGTATCTACAAAATTACCACCTCTTGATGATGAAGGAAAATTAGTTTTGATACTAGAAGAGATTTTGGATACAAGAGAGAGAAGTTTGAGAAATAGGAGCATCATAGAGCATTTGGTCAAATGGAAAGGATTATCATTGGAGGATGCAACTTGGGAAGCAGCACATATCCTTGAGCATTCCAACCTTCATTACTTGAGGACAAGCAATATTTGGGAGGGGAGGACTTGTCATGTCCCCTTTTCAAATAATTAAAAATAATAATCTTTGCTAAGGCAGGCAGGCTCAAAAAGGTGAAGTTTCGGCAGAAGGGGCTAATCTTTGGAAACCAATGGACTAATAAATGAAAATTATTATTAAAATATGATTTATTAACCCCTCTTGGTCGTGAGTTAGGGTTATGCCCTCTTTTAGAGAAATTTGGAAGCATTTTAGGCTCATTCCAAAATTTGATTTTTGCTCATTGCTTTGTTGTTCTTCAGAGGCTGCCAAACCTGTGGAGAAGGAGACCCAAGAACGGGAGTTTGCAGGTTTCCAAGAAGGCTAAGGACGGGAGTTTAAAGCCATTCCATGTGCAAACTCATGCAGAGTTTGCCCTTGTGCTGAACAGTGAAAAATTGTGAATTTTCGAGTGCATTTTTTGTAAGAGTTTGATGTTTTCGATTGAGTATTTCATATCAGTTTGGGTTGCTGCTGTATTTCAAACATTTAGTTAAAATAGAGTTAAATATATGTATTTGATTGTGGTTATACTTCTGTGATAGATTATTAGTGTCTTTGTAGTGTTTCTGGGCTATTTTGTGTTATTTTTGGGAGCCCGATGAGCATTGTTTTTGTCTTCCGTTTGGGAGTTGTTGTATAAATGCTATACAGATCTAGAAATGACATTTTGTAGGTCGTTATGTTGGTGAAATTCTATAAAAATTTCCACTTTCAAATTTATTAATAATATGTGAAGATGTGAAGTTTTTGGCACTATTTCGAGCATACCCGATTTGAGTTTTATTGAGAAATTGGTGGATCTTTGAAATATTGGTTGTTTGATTTTAAAAACCTGATTAGAGGCTTTAAATATGATATAAAATTAGAAATGGGACATTGCAGTGTTAGATTGTGGTGATTGATTAGTAAAGTATTGTACATACTCCATAATTCCTCGGCAGGGTTTGAGGCCGAGCCGTCAGGCCACGATTGTCTGAGGGTTTTTTTTTTGGGGCTATTTTATTAGCATTTTATGGCCAATATGTTGTAACTAATTAACCTTAAAACGACAAAAATACTTGTATAAAAGGGCTTACAGTTCGGGATTGTTTCAGTGTGGGTGATGCAAAAATTGCTTCTTGTAGCGATATTGAACTGTAAGGGTTTACAGTTTGTAATCAGGTTGTAATCACTGGATCGTAATAATATTCGACTTGTTATTTGGTGGATGTAGCCCAAGAATTGGGTGAACCACGTTAAATCTTCGTGTTTTATGTTTTCTTTTGTGCGATCTAATTATTTTTTGTTATTGTTTATATTTGCATATAATTGTTATTTATATCTATGGTTTTATCCTAACAAGAGGTGGGATGATACAAGGTGATGGTAGGTTATAAATGGTCATACGAAGTTCAAATGGTTTGTTGGTGATCTATGTTTTAGATCAATATTTTACTAATAATTTAACACAAGAAAAGCATTTGAACAAAACTACATTTTTAGGTCAAGGGAACCATCTTGAGTTTCAACAAATAAATGAACGTGTTTTGACTTTCAAAATATATCAAGAAAAAATATCTAAATAAATGTGATAGTGCTAAGTGGGTTTACCCTCAGAGGAAACTTAATGGTTAAGCATGCTTGAGTGGAGTAGAAATGAGATGGGGCCCTCTCAAGAAGGCTGAATGATTCAACTATATGATCCAATGAGTGCGAAGTGTTCTATTCATTCTCATAAAATATGGGCTCTTATAAACCACTATTCATGAAATATGGGTCAATGTGTTTGACTTGAAACTTACATAGTTGAATTTTGACAACAATTTCAAAATCTGACTTGTTGTGGACAATATCTCCTACTTTGCAATTGATAAGCTAAAGGGCATTATAATGAACGATTCATAAGGCATAGCACTTGTTGAAGGCCTCACAAATGGGATAGCAAGCTAAGTAGGTTTAACCTTGTAGGAAACATTGTGGTTAGGCGCTTGAATTGGAGCCAAACTAAGAGGGGCCCAATGCTTCACTTGTGACATCACCTAGATGCAATGATTGCAAAGTGTTACATTCGTTCTCACAAAAGATGGGTTCTTATGAACTATTCATGAAACATGGATCAATGAGTTTGACTTGAAAACTACATAGTTAAATCCTAATAGCAATATCACAATTTGACTTCTTGTGGAAAATATCTCCTAGTGATCAATTGATGAGCTAAAGAGCCTCTATAATGAATGGTTCATCAGGGACAACACTTGTTGAAAGTTTTACTCCTAGTAACACAAGAACGCATCCCCCCCCCTCCCCCCCTTTTTTGCCCCTCGCACCGAGGACTTGGGGACTTTGTTCCCCCATCCCCAGCGGCACCACCAAATTCTAGCACCTCCGCCAAGGATGGGGGGACGTCCCGACGTTAATTATTTGTTAATTTAACTATTTATGTTCAATGCTCGATGTTCCAATTCAATGCAATGCTCAAGTATTTACTCTTTTACATCTTTATATCTTATATTGCAATACATATATTCATAACTAGCATTTTAAGTACCATGAGTATAGTATATACAACCCCCCCCCGATCACCCGCCGATGTCCCCCCATAGGCCCTGTGTCATCCCCAAATTAACGCCCCTCTGTCCCCTGTCCCAAAAACTTGTCCCCTCGTTCTGTCATCCCCTAGGGTGGTGTAACTATGGTTTTATTGAAGTGTGTTTAATCTAAATTTCATGGTTAAGCATGCTTGAGTTGGAGCTGAATTGGGATTGGTGACCTCCAGTGAAGGCCCAATGCTTCACCTCTATGATCATCACCTAAATGCGATGAGAGCTAAGTGTTCCATTCATTCTCATGAGAGTTGGGTTCTTATGAACTGCCATTCATGAAACATGGGTCAATGAGCTTGACTTGAAAACTACACGGTTGAATCCTAATACCAATATCACAAATATGGTTCTATTTTCTAATCTACAAATAATTTTATATATAATGTTCATAAAATAATTTCACTTTGTTCAAATTATCTCAAGATTTTCAATACAAGAAATTAACAATCCACGTTTGTAAGCATTTCTTTGAAGCGTAAGGCTATGAAATATTGTGTAGCTATGATATGCATGTCCAGCATTTCCACCACTGAAGCAAGACAGGCATTAGAAATGTGAAGAATAATTAGGGAAATATGGAAGAAAAAATTGAATCAAACTTTGTTGTCTGGGCAATAAATGAAGTACATAACAATACACACTAGAAATATGACTGGTAACATACCAATGGCCTCTCATGTTTTGACAAGTAAAGAGAACAGAAAGACGACATGGGGAATAAAATCTAACCTGCAATCTCTCGGTCCCAGAGAAACAAAGAGTGGGGTAGTCAAAGAAAAAAAAAAGTTTAACATTTATAATCTCTCATGTTAGCATATCATTTTTCATTTGCTCAATTCCTTTGTTTGCCTTGCATCTATGCTTTCTCTGAACTTGAGGGTAAATAATGTCCACAGCCAGAAAGAGATAATGTTGCAAGATCCAATCCAGGTGAATTGCTCGCCAAATCTATGACACTCAAATAGTCAGAGAGAATAATTATCATGTACCATGGCTCGACTATGTTCAGTAGTATACAAAATGCTAGAAGCTTCAAGTGCGCTTTTAATTTGACTGTGCAGCTTTGAATGTGTTTAAAGCTACGAAACCAAATGTGTCCACAATGCCAATGAATCAGGATTCAAAGGTCAGACAAGCAGAGACTGTTCTTTCCCTCTCTTTCATTACAATCCCCTCTAAAACTCCATCAGCACCAAAATTACCTGAAAATTCTCTGGGTTCAACAGGTCCTGGCAATTGAAATGAGACAGTAAAAGGACCCGGTGGACACAAGTGTTGAGTTTGCATTTGAAATGTTCGCGAGCTCTTCAAGACCTTTTGCTCTCCTGTTGTAGTGGTACCCCTAATAACCACTTTACCATCGCATTCAACCTCACAACTGAAATCACCTGCCACCAGACATAAAGATCATTAGGTCTCTATGTTGTTCATTTCTATTCCACCACAAATAAATGTCATCCATGCTTTAAAATTGAATTATAAGTAGTCCCACTTGTGAAATAGAAAATGAACCTACGTTGATCCTTCTTGACACCAGGAAGTGCTATGCGGAATAAATAAGCATCTTCACAAACACCAATGTCAACAAGTCCAATTATAGGACCAACTTGCCTAGCAGCTGCAGATCCTGTAAATGCAATTGAGGGTTTAGTAGCTTTCAGGATATTGCTCCATTGCTCTTCAGTTGGTGACAAAGGAAGAAGTATCATTGCCGGTCCAGTACTGTTACTTTGAGTTGAGTTTTCCTTTCCTTGCACAGCTTGAGGTGCCAGCGGTGCTGTCTGCACTGGTTCCTTTCTTCTTCTCTTTTGAGGTTCTTGTGTAGCATCTGAAATCAAAGGTGGCACCCCACCATTTTGAGCCTGCTGATGTGTCTCTTGAATAGCAATAAGTTGTGCCTTCTTTAATTCATCTCTATCCATCCTCCGTCCATGCCTATACAACCGTGCCTCATCTCTATCTAACCTTAATTCAGTTAATCCAGTTAGTTTCTTAAACCTTTCTATGTCCTCAGCTTTTATGTATGTGATATCTGGATCGTTTATAAAAACGATATTCTCAACAACTTTGTATGTTCCTTTCAATCTAGCCTGCCGATGTAAATCAGGAGGGAAGAGTGTTGTAAACTGTCGTTCATCATCAAGATTATCCTTTGTAGGAGGTCCCAGATGACCCTGAAGAAATTTGTAAAGAGACTGCAGCTTTGCTCCTACATTTGGGTGAGCTCTTCTTAGAATATAAAAATACACACTCTCAACTTCTGCAAGTCGGACAACCGAACCTCCAAGCTGATCATGAGTATATGGTGGAAGCTTCAGTGCTATTCTTTGCAAAGCTGACTTAGTTGGTACTTCATCTTTCACATCTGGCCCAAAGTATGTACCCGCAATAAAAATCAATAAGAAACGCTGATCATTTGATGCTCCTACCCTTGATTTAGGAAGAGTGATAGGTTCATCTACATGAACGTCTTGTGATCCTGAACCTTGGTCCATAAGCTCTGTGGGACAACGCAAATGTCTCTGCCTCTAGAGTTTCCAAACAACAGTAGAACTCCTTTTTCACTGTTGAGAAATAAAACTGTGATTCTGAATAAGATGTTTGTAGATTGGGAAAGTAAGGAAAGATGGACACCATATGAAAGAATACCCTTGGCCAACCATATGTACCCTATCAAAGAAAATACACCAAAAGAAAATTGTCATCAAGATTCGCACATCATTATTAGAGGCCTATGTCACACTTGGAATGTATTTGATTTCTTTTATTGATTTTTCCAGCATTGTGCAGATGCATCTGCAGAAAAAATTAATTAGCTATCCATTTGCTTAATGCATAACTTTTGCAAGAAAAGAATTAAGATTTGAATAACAACATAACAATGACAAGAATTTTCTTTAACTAACCCCGTGAACAACATTTAGTATTTACATTTGTTTCACAACAAATAAAATTGTTTAGAATGAAGTGTCTATTCTATTAATACTCTAACAAGAGAATGTCTAATTTCTAGAATGACATGTCATTATATGTTGACCCAATGGTTAACCTTACTCGTCATGGAATTTTGGCCACAGTAGGTTAAAGCATGGGAAACCTGAAAGATTGTCGTGTACATTAGAATTTTAGGTTCAAGTGGAGCCTGCTGTTGTTAAGATGATTATCACATATCACACAAGGATGCTACTGGGATTCCTAGAGAAATAGTCGTTTGGTGTACCACCTGTCTCAAACTGGGTAACATTGTAATTATCTCCACACTTGTCTGAAGCTGTTTTCCATCAATCTTGTCAATCTACCATCTTAGTCAGCATTTCACTTTTTGTAAAACTATTTTCCCTAAAAGACTTATATACTGACACTAGCAGAACTATAGACAAGCATTTAATACCTTTAAAAAGTCTTAAAGTTGGCGTCATATCTCTGTTTCAGGCTTTCAAAATTTCTTTATTAATGTCTGTACTTTTGCATGTTTTACACTTCCTATAAGTTTTGTTTGCCAATCATAGAAGTGATTGATTCATGTAAATTGTTCAAACCCAAGTCCCCATATATTTCAAAAAACTCAAATCTTTTTTCGGAATCATTCAATCTCTAGTTCTACCAAATTTATCCCTTTAATTACCTTAATCTTTTTACTGAGACTAGCAGAATTATAGAAATGATTGATTCCCAATCACAGAAGTGATTAATTCATGTAAATTGTTCGCTTTGGTTTGTAACAGTTCGGTATTGCTGCCCTAATTTTTTATTCAAACCCAGGTCCCCATCTTTTTCCAAAAACTTAATCTTTTTTGGAGTCATTCAATCTCTAGTTCTTCCAGATTTATCCTTTAATTCCCTTGTTCAGATTCTAGAAAGTTCTAGTTTTTCAGCCAAATCAGAGCTTTTATATTGATCAAAAACTCCTTAATCAGAGGTTCAGGCCCAACAGGAACTCTTGAATCGGCCATTGCCAATTCTTGCTACATTGAGAAATCTTCACTTTCATCTTCTCGAAAGCTTGTTGGTTTTCTCACATCAGAGTTTTTTTTGGCTCATGAACATTGTACCTACAATAGGTTCTGGTTCTTGTCTTACTCTTTAATACCTACAAAAATTACTCCAGCAAATAAGTAAGAGTTCCATAGCTTCCCAGAACCATATGAACTTCCAACCAGTTTTCAGTTCTATTCCCAATCTTCATCCCCACTGTTTAAGATATTTTTCATAGGCTTAAAGGAAATCGAAGGAAAATTGGTGAGATCATAGGTTCCGTGAACCTCTGACAAGTTCCTATTCCTGTCTCGGCCTTGATATCAACCTAATGACATAAAGAAAGAAATGAGAGGAACTAGGAGTTTCAATTAGTTCCAGAATAGGTTTGGTTTCAAATAAGGTTCAGTGCTCCAACACAAGCATTATAGAGAAGATCATTTACTTGAAGGTTCAAAATTGAAGATTTGTCAAAAAGAAGAGGAAAATAAAAGTCAGCAGGTTCCTTAGTAACCTCCAACAAGTTCCTTAAATGTTTAGTGGTTCTCGGTATTCTCATAAGCTCTGATATAGAGATCCATCAAAATGAAGCCTCAAAGTTTTTAGTTCTTGAGCAATCTTTAATCATCCACAATACATTGTAAATATTGGAGAAGCTCAAAAGCAAGAAAAAAAAGATTCAGAAAGATTGAAAGTTCCGAGAACACCGAAATCCTCCAACAATTCTAGATCCTAGTAAAAGTGTTGGCAAATCTTCCATTGTTCCTAGTGAAGAAGTAACCTCTAACAAGGGAAAAGTTTTTGCAAACATAGTGGAAGTTCTTGATGGGTGAGGACCCTCGACAAGAAAGAAGAGGAAATGGATATGTAAGTCATCTACAATTCATCTTAAAGAAGGGCTTTAAGTATGCCTCCAAGTCCAGTATGGTAAAGATTAGATCAAAATGGCCGAGAGTAATGTCTCCATTTTTAATAAAGTATTTTTATTAATTAATGGTCCCATAATTTATATTAATATTATAAATAGACCTTTAATTAATTAATAAGGGGCCCACTTGTATTTTAATTTTGTAGGTATTGGTCATGTCAGCAATATTTGTTATCCTTTAGGATGCTTCTCCAAAGCTCTTTGTAAGGCCAATTTGTAGGTTGTTGTAGGCATGCGGCTTAGATTTTATTTTGTAATTGTGAATTCCAATTGGAGTTCTTGTCTGTCATTTCGGAGGTGAAAGATCTTCCCTATTTGGAGAATGCAGTTTTGGTAGTTCACAACCACCATAGTCTGTTGTTGGAAATATCACTCTAGTATTTCACTTGTGCGCCAAATCGGTTGATTGTTTCATTTGGAGATTGATTTGTATTGCTCTGATTTTTATTTGCTCAGAAGTACTTTCATTATCTATAAATATATTTGAGTCATTGGTTTTGACGACCATCTAGAGTTTGTCTCTTATCTAGAGTGTTATTATCAATTACTTCAGGTATCTCTGGCACTCGGCACTCAGCACTCATCTTTGGTATCCATACAATTTGGCATTCTATTTGTCTATGCCTATGAATCCATATTTTTGTGCTATAATTCCTAGCATGTGTACCTCAAACTAAACCCCTCGCCGCACATCATTATGTCTTTCGACTCCAAACATTCTACACAACAAACCCCCCTCTAATCCTCACTGTACACCCACAGTTAACTGAAGTTTGTACACCCATTGTGCTTACCCTCGGGTGTTGCCCACAAGGACTTTCCCTCAAGTGTTTCCCTAGGCTACTTTCTACCAGGAGGTTGGTGCCTTTGTCCCCTCTAGCTGAAGGTATCATTAAACATAGACCGATGGATTTGTGACATGTGCTTAACCACCTTTTATAGATCCTTGTCTTTGGCTATTGTGGCATTCATTAACAACTCGAGCTTTTCGTATAATGGCAATGGTGACGTAACACTTTCCCTTGGGAATTTCCTTTGGGTGTTGCCCTCAAGTACTTTCCCTCAAGTTTTTCCCTCAAGTACTTTCTACAAGAGTTTTCCTCAAGAAAACTCAGGTATGCCATTGGGAACATTACAATGGTATTAGAGCTAGTGATCTTGCCAACCTGTCCAAGTGTGAGAGATTTTGGGATTTGGATCACAATATGGTGCTTAGCATTAATGGATAGTGGTGGTTGAAGGCACTACAAAAGATTGGCAAAGAGCTCAGCGAGGGTGTTGATCTTACATTAGATATATTGGAAGTATCTTCATCTTTGGTATCCATACGATTTGGCATTCTATTTTTCTATGCCTATGAATCCATATTTTTGTGTTATAATTCCTAGCACGTGTTCCTCAAACTAAACCTCTCACCACACACCATTGTGTCTTTCCACTCCAAACATTCTGCACAGTAAACCCCCCTCCAATCCTCACTATACACCCACAATTCATTGAAGTTTGTACGCTCATTGTGCTTGCCCTTGGGTGTAGCCCACAAGGACTTTTCCTTGGGCATTTCCTGTAAAAACCCTAGTTGGCTATATCCGTAACAATCATCAATTTTCCTTTGCTAATCAATAACATTTGGCAGTCTTTACTATTATTGTTGCAAATTTGAGAATCTGATTTTCAAAATTACACTAGAAAATGCAATTGGGCACTTACAATTTAAGATCAATTTAATACTAAGAACTTTGTATGAATGCCAACATTAATTCATAATTCTGCCCTACGAACTGTGCAATTATATAATTGTGAAAAGCAAACGATTTGTTGTAGCTTTAACTTATTACCAACAATGTTTCAAACAAATAGTAGCAACCATAATATTTAAAATGCCAAGAACCTCGAAATATAGATTGACTTTGACTTTTAATTTGCAGTGCAATGTGAATCTACTGCAGCCCTAGTAATATATATCGCAAGCCATATAAATTGAACGCAGCTCTTGAAAAGTGTAACACGGCCCCTCAGAAATGTGATGCAAACCCTGTTTAGGTGAACATGACCCTGCAATTGATAAACTGTTGCCTTATAGTGAAACGGCAGCCCTGTTACACTCATATTGAACTCCCAGCCGGGACGTAGAAGCATAAAATTAATAATTCAGCCTTCAATTCGTTTTGCAGAATCCAGTCTTCAACACTTGTTCAATCAACTTCTCAATAATAGTAGATACAGTAGAGAAGCAATTACAATTTGTTTTACCTCAGCAGCAAATTGCAAGATAAACTCATAATCTAACCCTTATACTTCAGCAAGGGTACAAAACCACAGACTCAAAATTGTCACAAAGACAAGCAGCAAAGAAATAAACAAATAATCGAATGTTTTTCTCATCAAATGTCCTCAAATTTATAATCTCCAAATGGCACCAGTTTCCCAAAATAACTCCACTTAAGAAGCTTCCTCTATACTGTTGTCCTGCATTTTGTCACCTCAAAATGTTGCTAACAGCACGAAACTTTTTCAAGCTAGTTTTGCATTTTTCTAAGCGTGAATTTGATATTCAATTGCTTAATGTTGGTCGATCGATCCATTTCAATTCGTATATCAAATTTTTTTACTGAAGCCCTTCGTCAAGTCTTTTTCGTTTTGCTTTTTGTCGAGCTTTCGCTTGATTTTTGAAGCCTTCATCTTCCTTTCTTTGCTTTTGAGTTTGCGTTTGTTGGTTTTTTGTCCTTTGGTTTTGCTCATGTCATGCCTTTCGCTTTTCCCTTCAATTCGGTCTAACCTAGAGCTCAATCGGAGTTGTCAATCAAGAGATATGCCCGTTTTAGTGTCTCAAAATTGGACCTTTTGGATGCAATAGCACAAATTAAAAATATGATGTTATATTTTCAATTTGACTTTCATTTTTTGATAAATATAACTTATATTCACTTTTTGTTATGTTTTTAAGTTACTTTAACTTTAAATTTTTAACTTAAAGTGACTATAGTGCACTTTATGTTATAATTTTAAGTTGAGTTACTTTTTAATTTTTCACTTAAAGTAACTATATAACTATATAGTTTCAGTTTTATTTTTTGTTTTAAAAATAAAATATTTATTTAAATGTTACTTTTTAAATGACGTTTATATGTTATATTTCTAGATATGATAAATAAATATTGCTTATGGCCCATTTTGTAACATTTTTTATAGTTTTAAGTGAATTAAATGACTTAAAGTCTTTAAAAGTGGACATTTTATATGCAATTACATGTACAATCCATCAAAAGTGGACATTTGACATGTCACTGCATATAGAGTTCATTTTGGTGGACTTTTTTGATGTCATTACACCAAAGATCTATCATAAGTGAACCTTTTCAATGCTACTGCATCAAAAGTGAAGTTTTCATGCTTTTACATCTAAAAATTGAGATGCATTTTAAAACATGCATCCTCCCCCAAAAGGTCTTATTTTGCTTATGAGCATATTTTAAAACATGTAATAGCACCCAAAAAGTGTGATTTTGATGAGATGCATATTTTAAAACATGCAAGTGACCAAAAAGGTCCGATTTTGATCAAAAACATGTTTTAATATATGCAATGACACTCAAAAAGTCCATTTTTGAAAATGTCTTTGCCCTCCAAGAACACGATTTTGATCATAAGTAGAGATTTTGTCAATGGATTTGCATGAGATTTCTCCTATTGGAGGCATTTTTGATTGGCAATAATTTATCTTGCATTTAAAATGGATTCAACAAGCTAAAAAATATTTTTGAAAGCTCCCACTTAGTGCACGTTTTTGGAAATAACTCCAAATAGATCCATTTTTGACCCACGTTTTTGCACAATGATTAATCGATTTGGTGTTTTATGGTGATTGCATTGCATGTTGATGCATGTTTTGACCTTTGATGATCAAAACATTTTGATCATGCTTCTTGGTTAAACACATTTTTCACCAAAAAAGTCCCACAAGCATGAGCATCCAAAAACATTGGATTATGGAGCATGAATAGGGCACATTTTGGCATTTTTTAACAAGAATTCCTTGTTTGTTGCCTTCTCCCATTCGAATTTGTAAAGTTGGAAAAAGTCTAGTGTTTTTGAAGAATTTTTCAAACATTGGAGCATCTTTTCCTTTCATTTTTGGCACATGTAAGTGGACTTTTTCTTTCTTGCTTTTAATTTGTGCTTATCTTGCTGATTTTATGCATGTAATTACTTGATGGTTGCCACTTGTTAAAATCTTTGCCATGGAAAGTGCATTTTTACTTTAAAAATGAAGTTTTTGTTCATTTTCATGTTTTTGGTTCTTTCCCAAGTCCCAATTTCAAATTTGAGTGTTGAAGTGTATTGCATCTTGGTATGTTTGAGTCACTTTCCAAAGGTACATTTTTTCTTTTGAGTTTTGTGTTTTGTGCTTGCTTGTCGATTTTCTCTCCTTGGAGAAATTGCAATTGCTTCATTACATACAAAAGCATCATCACATTCCACATGCAATTTCCATGTCACAACACCTCATCTCTCACTCAACAAATACGATTACATGTTTTCCATCTCATTTGCCATCCGCACATGCATGTAATCTCATTTTCCATTTCCATTTTCACTCATCTCACTTTTTGCATCCATTCGCATGACAATATTACACAAAATGTCTTACGTGTAATTGCATCCAAAAGGTCCAATTTTGGTTAGAAGTCAAATTTTGAAAAGTCAAAAAGATGTTATTTTCATCTCTCATGTACTTTGACTTCCGCTTTTCACCAAAAGTGACTATAAAACTCATTATCTCTCTTCCATTTTCCAATTTCCATTTCCATCCTTATGCATTTGCGCCTCCTGAGAAAATACATATTTTTGTTCTTTCCATGCTTTTCATCTCACCCTCCATTCGCACTTACACGTGAAGTGCATCCTCCACCCACGTCCGCATCTCATCTCACCTTCTATCTCCCGTTATATGTTGCACTTACGAGTATTCATTTTTCATGCAATAGTGCTTTGAAAACACTAAGTCGCTTTTGAAATCAGCAATTTTCATTTGCATGCATTCCCATGCATTTCACCATCACACTTTCTCATTCCATCTTCCATATTTTCACTTTCATATCATTTCATTCGGCGTTTCGTTCATTTCATTCTGCACTCCATTGCATATGCATATGCTTTCTCTTTAAAATCACTTGTCGGATTTGCGAAGTCTCCTTTCCATTTTCGAATCTTCATGCTGATCCAAAATCCACTTGTATGGGGATTCCTTCTGATGATGTATTTGTGTTTTGGGATTTCTGTGTTGCAACACAAGCACAAGAGATGTCCTCACCATCAAAATCCAAAGGCAAAATGAAATATCAATATGATAAAAAATTGGCCCATGCAACTCCTTCGTCAATCATATCTATTCTGGATAACATAATGGACACAAAGATTGGTCATGTGGACGTGGCTGATTTTCTACAAAGAGTTGAAGCTCCAGCTAGTCATGAAATGAAACGCATTAAGAGAAGCAATATTCGCCTGGTGTCTACATTTCCTATGGCGGCTATAGAACCTGACTTCATTTTTGGATGTACATGGCAGTTTACTCCAAAGATAAAGACTATCAAAGACACGAACGACAAGGTTATCATTAGCCTTGATCCTGAGGTCATTGAACCAATATTCAAGGTTCCACATAAAGTAGAATGTGCAAACTTGACTAAAGAATCATCTTTGACATGTTTGAATGGGCAAAAGGGCGATTATCAGAAGTATGGCAACCTTTACTAGTTAGACAATAAAAGAAGCAATTTCTCCAGATGGCCAAAGATTGTTCATCGATCTAATTTCAAACAAGAATATAAGGATCTCATTATCCTTCTCTACATGATTTGTGGCCTTAAAGATTCTACTGATTTCAAGTCATGGATGTATAAGTTCATGTTTCAAATTATGGAGAATAAAGAACACATCTTTTGAGGAGAACTCATCAGTACTACACTTTGCCAATAGATATACAATGTGAGAACATCAGTGCCCTTCTACATGAATTCTTATCCTATTTACATTGCTGCTGCCATGGGATCTTTCTCCGGTCTTTCTACCAAAGGAGATCGTCTTCAGGTTCTTATTTGGGATTACTATGACCAAATCACTTTGGCAAATAATAAATTCCATTATAGAAGAGTTCAAGATGCTTTCTTTGGGCATTTCCGATATTTGTTCAATAAACAGTTATCTATCAAAAGAGTATCTGATGCAGCATGGGAGAAGGTGAACCAATACGGCTGTATTTTTATTCAATTTCCCACTTTCACATACTTGAGAGTTGGATATTTCAAAGGTGAGTCGTATACCTTACCTAGATATGCTACAGATCAAATCATCTTGATGGAGCTAGCTAGACAACTCATGGACGTGCAGAGTGATCAGCATGCTTTGCATAGGCCTGGTTTCGACATTACCTCAACTAAACCTTTGTCTATTGGCAACTATCCGATCATTTTTGTGCCTAAAGCAAAGAACATGGAAGTAGGGTTGCAATTGATCACCTTGAAGAAGTTCAAGGCCAAATTCAATTTTGACTACCGAGAGATGAACTCTCAAATGAAAAGAGCCTACACTCATGCTCATCACATTGAGGACCTCTAGATTGATATGAGGACAGAACTTGACATCATGAAGATGGACTACTGCAGATTAACCCTGTAGCAGGTAATTGATTTTAACATGTTGGAAATTCCTTTAGATTTTCAAGTTGAAGATGATGGCAACATCCATGATCCGGAGTTTCATCAAGCCAACTTTGATAAGAAGTACCCTTTTCCTATTCAATGGCAACAAAACAATGGTACGTCTATCATGGATAGATTTCAATCCATCTTGGTAAACACCAACAAATGGTTGAAAAGTAAAAGTCTTAAAAGAGTAAATACTAAGAGGGGCTTGGATTGTAGAAGTTTTGGTCCTCCTTGCAAGAAGTCACAATTGGAAATCACAGGGAAAGATGGTGCCTCATCTTTTGATGTTAAGGGTTCCCTCCAATTCAAATTGAAAGGCGGAAAAGGAGCTAAATCATCTCAAGTTCCTAAACCAATTCAAAAATCAATGAAAGAATTAGAGAGGAATTGGAAACAAAATCTGATAAAGGAGATTCAGATGAAGGGGGGAAAATCATGATCATATCTCCTCCAAAGCCTGCACAAGCTTGTATATCTTTTATATATGAAGAGTCTTTTATGCATGAGGTTGATGATGATGTGGATTCATTCTCTATTGTTTTCACTCCTTCCATTCTAGTCTCGGAAGTTAATACCATGGCTCTTCCTATTTCCTCTATTGCTCCTCGTATTCCTGCAGATGAACAACAATACAATCATTTAGCAAATGTGTTTGAAGATTTTCGAACTCTTGCCAGTGGTCAAGTTTCCCAACTTGATACATCTTTGATAGGATTTGAGCTTTTCATGACGGAGTCTTCTCAACATGTTCCTATGCCTTCAGTTGTACAAACTGAATCTTGCTCAATCACTACAGAAATACAATCTGGATCAATGTCAATGGTTTCCATTGTACCTGCTTCTGCAGATGAAAATTTCAGCCTACCTGTATGGTTGAGGAAAAGAACAACGAAAAGGAGAAAAGTGGTTGTTCCTCTGGACAATCGTCCTATTAAGAAGACCAAATCCAAATCCTTGAAAGATAAGATTGTTTCCAGAATTTTGGTTGATTCTGATAAAACCAAATCTATTGAAGTTGTTGAGCCCCTGGTTGACAAATCTGTTGAAGAACTTACTCATTCTGATTACAAGTTTACAAAGGTTGAAATTGGAAAGCAATCACGTTTGAGTTGTTTGCAAGATGCTCAAGATGCATTGGCTAATGTATCAAAGAGCAATCATGAGCTTTGGAAAAAGAAAAATCAACTAAAACAAGAGGTCTCTAGTCTGAATGAGGTTATCCAGAAACAATCTTCTTAGAGTGTTGTTATGTCTCAAATGTTTAAAGAGAGAAGGCTGACTGAAGCCGTTAAGTCTTGGATAGAGGAAATCATTTCTGAAGGAATTTGAGCCATCACGGAAACATTTGCAATTCTTAGGTGTGTCAAAGAGATGAATGAAATGGAGCAAAACTTAATCTCTTCTTTAACTCAAAAAGCAGATAACTTGAAGGAAATCCTTGATGATTGGGATGAATGTAATGTTCCTGTTGTAAAATAAATTTTAATTAAGCTATTATACTTGGGCCGATTGATTTAATATATCTCAGACCCATTTTTATTTTGGTTTCTATAGTTTGTGTTGCCGTCGACTATCTTTGGACACCCTTAAAAAGTTTTCCTCAACGAGTATTTGAGCACAGCTTATAGGTAGTCATTAGGTATGCAATTTGGATTATTTTCTCTGTACTGCAAATTCTTGTTGGAGTTCTTTGTTGTTTACCATTTTGGAAGTGAAAGACCTTCCCTATTTGGTTTATCCGGTTTCGGTGGGACTTAACCCTCACCCTATTTTGTCGCCTGTAACACTTCGTTCGGATCTGGCAAATCAGAGCACCATCTTTCGGCATATATTAATTCAAGGTTGTTTGTGTTCAAATCTCCATTCTTGTTTGGTATCATCTAATGAATTCAGAGTTAACAGTTTAAGGTATAGGGCTAAACCATTTCCCCTCCGTACCACTCAATACAATTTCCGTCCGCAACATTACTCCCCGTACGGCCTCCAAGATAAGTCGTACTACCCTCAAACCTACCGTACAGTCCTCCCACACCATCGTACAACCCTTCCTATTCCCACCATACAACCTTTCCTATTCCCACCCTTCCTATTCCCACCGTACAGCCACTATAGACACCATACAGCCTTCCTTGTGGCAACCGTACCTTCCAACAACCTCACTGTACAACAACCTTAGCTCCCCCGTACAACCATTCTCACCATCCTCCTACCACCCCATACATCATCCCACATCTTGTCATTGTATGGCCTCCACCTTGCACCGTATGAACTCATCTGTACTTCCCTTGCACATCTCTCCCTTCTCCACCATACGACCTATTTCTAGCATTGCCTCCTCCATCGTATGGACCCCATTCAAGAACACACAAATTGCCATTTGTACCTAACAATTCACCCCTCGTGTTTTAGACACTACACTACTAGCACGAAACATTATAGTGGTATCAGAGCCTAGTTCCTGCCAGCCTATGAACAGTGAATGAGAGTTTATAGCCAGAAGAAAAGGAGAACCCATTCAGTTGATAGAATGGCGGCAGAAGTGGAACCCACAATGGCCGAACTCGTGGCATTGCTAAGAGAACTTGTGAGGAATCAGGCACAAATCAATGATACTCAACAACTCATGGAAGAAACTCTCAAGAAATTGGTAGACAATAAAGTATTCGGTGAACAGAATAGTCACAGCTAGGACTCTGCGTCGGGTAAAGCAAACCCTCATCCTGCATGTTCACGACCTTCCATGTCGTCTTTTCCCCCATGGACGGAGGCACCACATGGATGGAAGCAACCAACTTTTAAGGAGGTTCAAAAACAACTGAGAGAAGACTGGAAGAATGAGAATTTTGAGAAAGATATATCTTAGAAAGACTACGCAGATCTGAGAATGAGATATGCCGAAGGCAGAAACCGAGGATATTTTAACGATGATCTCAGGAGGAAGTTGAGTAAAGTAAATTTGTCTCCATTTGAAGGATCCAGATCCATATCTACACAAGCGTAGGTAATAAAGGTCGATACTTACTTCCAGCTAAACCCTATGCCAGAAGAAGAAGCAATTAAATTTGCGGCATTACACTTGGAGGGAGTTGCGCATGAATGGTGGCATCACGGCACCATCACGCTAGGGCATGATCAAATAGATACCTATGCGGAATTCACTGAGAGATTGATAGATCGATTTGATGGTAAATATTTGGAACTCAATTTCAAAGATTTGGCACAACTAAGGCAAATTGGATTGGTTGAGCAGTACATTGCGGAATTTCAAAAACTCTTTGTTTTGGTTACAGACATTTCTAAAAGAAGAAGGATAGTGCTCTTCATGGACGAGCTAACAGAACCACTGAAGGGTTGGGTAAAGGGATTCAATCCTGTCAGCCTGTCGGAGGCCATTACGAAAGCACGAAGTATGGCATCATCCTCTCGGGGTTACACACATTCCAAACCACCGATGTTTCCGAAGGACAAAGGTAATAAACCTTCACCGAGGAAGTCGTCGTTGGACGAAGGTACCAGACAAGATCTTCGAAGGAAGAAAGTATGTTTCAACTGCAAAGGACCATGGGAAACTAGACACAAATGCCTCAGGAAAGAAAAGATCCACTACATTGAAGTCGTGTCCAATGCTGAGGACGAACAAGAAGATATACCCACTGAAGACAGCCAACCCTACGAGGACACCAAAATGGTTAGTTTGAACTGTACGGAAGGGATTGCAGCATCGGTACGGCGCGGAGGAACTATTGCCCTAGTGGGTAGCCCGAGGTGCACAGTGTCTCGTGTATGGGGAACCCTTCAAGGACAAAGGGTTATGGTGATGTTCGATAGCAGAGCTACTCTAAACTTCATAAACTCCTCTCTGGTAAAACGAAGAGGTCTACCTATAGAGATGCACGCAGGATTTCAGATCAAAGTTGCCGGAGGGACTCTTCTACCCTGCTCCTCAGCTAAGTATCACAATGGTGAATCACACGGTGACTAAGGATTTCTTCATCATGGACCTTGATGATATGGAGGTTGTTATAGGCATACAGTGGATGAAGACACTTGATGAATACACTCAGAGCTTCAAATGGATGGACTTCACTTTTGTTGTCGATGGAAAAAAGGTTGTTCTTCTGGGAATGGGGAGGAAGTTTCTGCACATCGGATGGAGGCAATATTTTGGCGTAATGACATTTCTTGGGTTGCACATTGTTTTGTCTCGACGGAACCTATAAAAGGGCAACGGACACCTCCCCAGGATGATGATCTCCAGAACATTTTGAGTGAACATGATAAAGTTTTTATTGACATTCCTCCTGGCATACCGCCTCATCGAAGGTTTGAACATAATATCGAGTTCGAAGCTAGAGCCAAACCGGTCATAACCACACCCTACCGCCATCCCAAGAAATTTAAAGATAAGATCAAAAAGACTATTCAAGAACTGTTAGAGAAAGGATGGATCCATCTCAGTTCTAGCCCTTTTGCGTCGTCAATGGTATTGGTCAAAAAGGACAGGATGATGCGCATGTGTGTGGACTACCGTGCATTGAACAAAAAAACTAAAAAATAGATATCTCATTCCAAGGATAGATGAGTTGCGGGATGAATTACATGGCACAGTTTATTTTTCGAAAATAGATCTTTGTTCCGGATAATGTCAGATCCGCATGATGGAGGAAGATGTGGAAAAAATGGCTTTTCATTGTTACTACGGACATTAAGAGTTCCTAGTCATGCCGTTCAGATTAACAAATGCACCTGCTACATTCCAATCATGCATGAATTGCATCTTCAACAAACAATTGCGTAAGTACTTACTAGTATTTTTTTTGATGATATTCTTATTTATAGCAGGACATGGGAAGAGCACCTGAAGCATGTGGATGAAGTCCTACGGATCATGAAAGATCAATCCTCGTTTGCCAACTGATCCAAATGTGAATTCGGTATGACAAATTTATTGTACCAGGGGCATGTTGTCAGTAAATATGGAGTTCAAGTTCACCAGGAGAAGATTTAGGCTATCCTTGATTGACCTCCCCGAAATTGCTCACAGAGTTGCAAGGATTTTTTGGACTGTGCAATTATTATTGGAGGTTTGTAAAATGATTCTCTCACCTCAGCACCCCATTAACAAATTTGACAAAAAAAGGTTCCTTCAAGTGGAATGAAAAAGCACAACTCACTTTTGATAAGCTAAAAGAAGTAATGAGCACTTGTCTCATACATGCATTGCCTGATTTTGCTTGACCTTTCATTCTGGAGTGCGACGCAGCCGGATAAGGCATTGGCGCAGTACAGATGCAAGATAGACACCCCATAGCCTATGGGAGCAGGAATCTTACGCAAACAAAATGCTTATATTCCATTTATGACAGAGATGTTGGCCTTCGTACATGCACTAACCAAGTTCCGACAACATCTGGTGGGTGTCAAGTTTGTTGTTTGTATGGATCACAATAGTCTAAGATTTTTTCTGGAGCAACAGGACTTGAACAAGAGGCAACAAAAATGGGTAAGCAAGGTTCAAACTTATGATTTTGACATTGAATATGTGAAAGGAAATAACAATGTGGTAACAGAGGCTTTGTCCAGAAAACCCGCTATCTACTTACTGACCTAGATTGCAGCTGACTGGAAAGCACATTTGTTGGCAGAATTTTCAAAAACACATTTTCCTGTGAGCTAATGGATGGCAACACCCAGGATGATCAATACAAAGTGGTGGATGACATCGTTTACTATAAGAATTGGATATTTTTGGTGCTAGAATCCAAATTGACATAGATAATCTTGAAGGAAGTCCACGACTCACCCTTGGCAAGACACCTGGGCTTCCTCAAAACCTACAGACGTCTCAGGGAGAGGTTTTCATGGAAGGGTCTTAAAGAAGACGTTATGCAGTATGTAAGAGAGTGCACGGTTTGCCAGCAAAACAAATCTGAAAATACTCTACCTGTCGGGTTACTACGACCTCTGCCGATTCCAGAACAAAAGTGGGAAAGTATCTCAATGGATTTCATTACTAGACTCCCGAAGGTGAACAGAAAGGATTGTATTTACATAGTGGTTGACAAACTAATGAAGTATGCACATTTTTTCACCATCTCTTCAGACTTTCAGGCCGCACAGGTAGCCGATCTATTTTTTAGATAAGTTTTTATCTGCACGGATTGCCCCAAAACATTATCAGTGATCGGGATGGACAATTTATCAATATCTTCTAGACAAAACTATTTCGACTGGCAGGAACAGAATTGTCGCTAAGCACTAGTTATCACCCTCAGACAGACGGACAAATGGAGATTGTGAACAAGTGGCTTGAAGGTTACCTTCAGAATTACGTTTCAGTACAGCAACGGGCATGGCTCAAACGAATGCACCTAGGGTAATATTGTTACAATACTTCTTACCATATGTCCATCGAGATGGCACTGTTCAAAGCACTATACAGGTATGAACCCCTTTCTTTCATCAACACAATTTTGGGTTAAAGTCATGTACCAAGGGTGAGCAACTGGCTTCAGGAGGGACAGGACATACTGAGGTGCTTTAAGGAAAACTTACAATGGACAAAGAATCAATAAAATATCTACGCCGACAGACATCGAATCGAGAGAACTTTCGAAGTGGAAGACTTGGTCTATCTCAGACTTCAACCATACCAACAATCCTCATCGAAGGAAAAGGGGAAAGAAAAATTGAAGCCACGATTTTATGGTTCTTATCAAGTAGTTCGCCGCATCGTGAAGTTGCCTATGAGTTGGAACTTCCAAAGGGGAGTTGTATTCATTACGTTTTTTATGTCTCCTGACTTAAGAAAGTTGTGGGACAGAATGTCACAGTAGCAGCAGATCTTCCACCACTCAATGAAGAAGGAAAGCTTGTATTTGGAACCAACCCAGATCATCGAAGTACGTGAGAAGACCGTGCAGAACCGCACTATGAAGGAATATTTGGTACATTGGAAACACTTGCCGTTGGACGACATGACGTGGAAGGGCGAGCACATTCTACATCATTCGGCATTGCATTTGCTTGAGGACAAGCAAAATTTGGGATGGGAGGATTGTAATGTTCCCATTATAAAATAAATTTTAATTAAGCTATTGCACTTGGGCTAATTGATTTAAAATATCTTAGACCCATTTTTATTTTGGTTTCCGTAGTTTGTGTTGCCGTCAGCTATCTTTGTACACCCTCAGAAAGTTTTCCCGGACGAGTATTTAAGCACGGCTTGTAGGTAGTCATTAAGTATGCAATTTGGATTGTTTTCTCTGTACTGTAAATTACTGCTGTAGTTCTTTGTTGTTTACCATTTCGGAAGTGAAAGACCTTCCCTATTTGGTTTATCTGATTTCGATGGGACTTAACCCTCACCCTATTCTATTACCTGTAACACTTCGCTCGGATCTGGCAAATCAGAGCACCATCTTTCAACATATATTCCCACTATATGACCTGCCTATTCCTACTATACGACCCTATTCCCATCGTACGACCTCCCTACAAACACCGTACGACCTTCCTTGTGGCAACCATACCTTCTGACAACCTCACTGTATGGCAACCTTGGCTCGCCCGTACGACCTTCCTCACCATCCTCCTACCACCCCGTACGTCATCCCACATCCTGCCATTGTACGGCCTCCGCCTTGCACCGTATGGACTCATCAGTACATCCCTTGCACATCTCTCCCATCTCCACCATACGACCTATTTCCAGCATAGCCTCCTCCACCGTACGGACCCCATTCAGGAACACACAGATTGTCATTCATACCCAAAAATTCGCTCATCGTGTTTTAGACACTACACTGCTAGCACTGAACATTACAATGAAATGGTGAAATTCGATCTAGATGCCTTGGTCTCGTGTGACATTCTTCCGTCATGTGAAACGTTCTTCAAATTTTAGGGGCTCATTGGTTACAAAGAGGAGACATTGAGGAAGCTGATCACAAAGTTGCAAGTGGCCTTTGGAGATTGTCAAGCAACTGAAACAAGTGTTACTTGTGATTTGGAATAGATGGGATGCCATGTTACTGATGAATCTGGTAATCTAATTGCAACAGAGAGAGTAAATTCAGAATATACAATCGGGATCAATGTTGATGTAGATTCTGAAGACTTCGGTACGCATACAATGAACAAGTTTGTCTTGTATAAATCCTTGACAAAACACTTGTTAGATACTACAGCAACAAATTCCAAAGTTGTGCAATCAGAGTATGAAATGCAGTGAGAGTAGAAGTCATATCGAAGACTATGAAAATTGCTGATCTTCCCATAGTGCAAGACATCATTGTCAAATTCAAGGCACTGAGAAACAATCTCTAAAATTGTTGTTTTGTTTTTATTTCATGTTAGTAGTTGTAAAGGATGCATTACATGAAAAAGTGTAATTACATGTAATACGAGTTACATGTATATAAAAGGAAGTAATGCAAGTTGCATGTGTAGTTGCATGCAACCCTTTATTTTCTCCTATAGTTACAATAGGTCAAAGTTGGTTGAGTTGCTCCCACCTTTTTCTCAACTCCCGTGCCTATATAAAGGAGTCCCCCCTTATTGTAAAATCATCATTATCTTTATACAAGAGAGCTCTGGAGAAATTGTGCAAGAGAACTTTCTTTGCGTAAGCACTATTTTGAGAGAAAGTGAATACAAAGGAACATTTGAGACTTAACATTGATTAAGTGAGATTGTTATTTGTGTGAATTGTAAGCTTTATCTATAATTCATCCAAGTTATCTTTGATTCATGTTATCTTATGTTATTGGTAATTGTATCTCATGAAGTGAATAAAAAAGAGTTAAAAAGCAATTGTAGCCAGAGCTTTGACCAAGAGCAATTGTGGAAGTGTATAGCTAGAAGCTTTGTCTGTAGCTTATATTTTTTTCTTAATTCGCAAAATAGTTAAGTTATTCTTACTTTTAGGAGTCCTTGTGTCCTAATTGTAAAGTTTTCCATATAGAAGTACAACCGAACTTAGAGCCAAACTAATACATTTTCAGCTAGCCTTTGAGTTAGTGAAGGTTTATCAGAATCACTGTTTCCAACTCTTGATAGAAGTTTAGTTAGAGATTCACTCTGCCCATTACTTGCTCCAAGAGTAAGTGGATTCTTTCTTGAAAGTTGAGAAGAAGGAATATTGGTAACATCTCTTTTACAAAATCTCTTAACTTCTTGCTTACCTTGAGTTGCTCCAAGGAATGGTGAGAAGGGGGAGTCTTCCCTTTAAAGTAGGAGAGACTCTGTCTCACATGTTGTGGCTGGTCATCCTATTTTGCGACTAGATTTTTACCCAAAACTGTCGGTTGCAAAATATCCACCCAACATACACAACATTAAAATATAATTAAGTGTCATTAATATAATTTATTAATTGCTTTTGGCTCCAAAAATGACCTTTTCCACCATAACTTAATAACACACAAGGCCACTATTTCTTGTTCCCAAGATTTAAAATTATTCGTCCCGATTCCAACGAGCTATGATACTGAGGTGACTGACCAATAATACCAACAAAAATAACCTCAGCGTATTTAGATGAATAATAATAGTAACTCATCTTTGTGAAAACAACTGGAGAAGCATCAGAATTGAAATCTGACAACACCAAAGTGATCTTGATGATGAATGAAGATGAATGAACCCAACGGGGTGACTTACTATAAATAGACGCTCCCTCCAAGATTCTTGGAACCCAAAATGGAAGCCCGAAATAAAAACTGAGAGCATCACCCAACTCCTCTAATTCAACTAAGTTCATCGGAACCAATAGTTTGACTTACTATAAATAGTAAGTCCCTCAAGTGGAGCCAAAACACAACATAGGCTGCTGAAAAGCCTATAACCCCACAACTGAGACCCTCAAATCCCACTGTCAGCTCATGAGGGTCGCGATGGTGAACTGACCAAGCCAACTACAAGAACCTGCTAAAAATTGAGACATTACATTTCCCTAGGGTACTTTCTATTGGGAGGTTGGTGCCTTTGTCCCCTCTAGCTGAAGATATCATTTAGCATAGACCGATGGATTTGTGACATGTGCTTAACCACCTTCTGTGGATCCTTGTCTTTGGTTATTGTGACATTCATTGACAACTTGAGCTTTTCGTATAACGGCAATGGTCATGTAACACTTTCCCTTGGGAATTTCCTTTGGTTGTTGCCCTTAGGTACTTTCCCTCAAGTTTTGTCCTTGGGCACTTTCTACGGGAGTTTTCCCTCAAGAAAACTCGGGTATGCCATTGGGAACATTACAATGATATCAACGCTAGTGATCTTGCCAACCTGTCGAGGTGTGAGAGATTTTGGGATTTGGATCACAGTATGGTGCCTAGCAATGATGGATAATGGTGGTTGAAGGCACCACAAAAGATTGGCAAAGAGCTCAGCGAGGGTGTTGATCTTACATTAGATATATTGGGGGTATCTTTTTGTAAGGTGGATCAATAACTTCCCAAATTTATACAAAGGATCCTTTCTCCAATTAAGGATGTGTTAAAACAACCCAAGTTATTAAGACACCATGACAAGGAAATCAACTTGGCAGCTGGAATGTGTCTAAGTGGGATCTTGAGAATCTCGATTCTTAGAGCACTGTATAATGAGAACAGCATGATAGAGATATTGCATTTGATCGTTGACAACTTTCAAAGCCTTGATGACATTAGCGATGATCCTTTTGGAAGGAGATCTACAATATTGGAGAACTGCACAAATGTAAAAGTAACCAAATCTAGAGTTGCAAGACTTGGTCCATGATATGTTTCATCACTTCTTGGTCACCATCAAGGAAGATCATGATACTAAAGTTTCAATTGCAATATAGAGCCTTCTGATTCAGTGCATAAAAGAGATAAATGAAATATCCCAACCTATCATATCTATGTTGTGGGTTGTTCGTAATCTAGAATGTGTCTCTTCTCTGGCAGCATGTAGATTAGTCAATAATGTATTAAGGTATTGTGAAGAAAATTTAAAATCTCATTTGCCCAAGTGGAAGAAAGTAGATGACGACAATAAGGGTGATGCATTACATGAGGAGGATGAAGGCATGATTATAGGGCTGCTCCAGAGGGATCTACTAAATCTTTCTGATACACATACATGTGGAGAACACCTAAAAAATGAAGAGGTGGCTTGCATGGATCTTGCCAAGACATGGAAAGATCAAGGCGACATAAACTCTACCACCACTCCTTTTCATGAGTCAAGCCTTCAGTTCCTTGAGTATGGATCCCTTTCTTATGTGCAGCAAACTCTGTCCTTTGAGGTTCTAACCACCTAGGGTTTGTCTATCATTGAGGTTTTGTCTGTCAAGGGTCTCATTATCAAGGCTCTACCTGTCATCGAGGCTCTTTCTGTCATTAGAGTTTTGTTCGTCATCGAAGCTCTACCTGTCATCGGGATACTTTCTGTTGTTGGATTTTTGTCTATTCTCAACATTCTATCTATTGTCAAGGCTCTGTCCAACATTGAGGTTGTGTCTATCACCAAAGCTCTGTATATCGTTGAGGTCATGTTTTTTGTTGTCGTTGTGGTTGTTTTGTGGTTGAATGTCTCAGTATCAACATCCGTGTCTGTGGCCATACCTGAAGAGATTGTTGAACATGATGGCATAAAGGATTTCATCAATCGGCATCATTGGGACACTTGTGAAGGGCACAACAATGTTTATATCAGAGTGGTGCAACAAAAGTTGTATGACAATGTATTGATGCAGAGGTTTGATGTCAACACACATCTTATGCCTACATGTTTGGTTTGGGATCCTAGAGCTAATGGTGTTGATTAGATAGCGAATTGCTTAAGGACAAGCAATCTTTGGATGGCAAGGATTTGTAATGTCCCCAACTTTGATATTTTTTTATAATTAATTAATGGTCCCATAATTTAAATAATATTATAAATGGACCTTTAATTAATTAATAGGGGGGCCCATTGTTATTTTTATTTTAATAGCTATTGATTGTGTCGACACTTTTTGTAATCCTTTGGGAAGCTTCCCCGAAGCTCTTTATTTTGTAACTTTAAGTTCCAGTTGGAGTTCGTGTCTGGCATTTCGAAGGTGAAAGATCCTCCCTATTTGGTGAATGCAGTTTGATGGTTCACAACCATCCTAATCTTTTGTTGGAAATATCGCTCTGATATTTCACTTGTGCGCCAAATATGTTGATCATTTCATCTTAAGATTAATTTGTATTGCACTAATTTATATTTGCTCAAAAGTACTTTCATCGTCTATAAATATATTTGAGTTGTTGGCTTTGGCGACAACAATCTGGAGTTTCGCCTCTTGTCTGAAGTGTTATTATCAATTACTCCTAGCACCTTTAGCTATTAGCGCTCATCTTTGGTATCCATGAAATTTGGTATTCTATTTGTCTATGCCTACGAATCCATATTTTTACATTGTAACTCCTAGCATGTCCCTTGCACTGAATCCCCCGTTGCACACCATTGTCTTTCCACTCCATACATTTGGCATAGATAACCCCCCTCCAATCCTCACCGTACACGTGGTTCAATGAAGTTTGTACACCCATTGTGCTTACCCTCGAGTGCTTTCCCTTGGGCGTTGCCCTCGGGTACTTTCCCTCAAGTGTTTCCCTCTAGTACTTTTCCTCAGGTGTATGCCCTCAAGTACTTTCCCTCAGGGGTTGCTCTTAGGTACTTTTGCTCAAGCATTGTCCTCAAGTACTTGTCCTTGGGTGTTTCCCTCAAGCACTTTCCCTCATGTCCTACAAGTGCTTCCTACAAGTGTTTTTCCTCGAGAAAACTCAGGTGTGCAATTAGGAACAATAGACTAAGTCTAAAGGAAATTGGTGTGTTTTGTTTTCTTAGGAACAAGTCAGGGCATTCATTGGTTCCCAAAACCACTGGAACCCCTAAAAAGTTTTTGGTTCCCAATGAAACCTCAACAATTCCAAATTCTTCCTTTACCATAACAGTTTCTAATCAATCCCTAAGTCTCAATAATTCGCAATACCCTCAAAACCCACAACAACACTTCAAAAAGGGCATCCTAAATCACATCTCCAACACTCTAAAGTGGAACAAGAACTTGTTGCAGGTCCCCATAGTACTAGGGAACCTCTCGAAGCCTTAACAACATAATATCTATTTATAAGTAACTAAAACCCCTTCAAATTATGATCTTCATTTTGTGTCATTTCCTATGCTATTCTCAGTTACAAGTGACTATACATGCAAAGAGAGGGAGAATTGAGGATGCACGCCATATTTAACAACATATTTACAAGAAATTTGATTTCCCAATAGCTAGGCTTGCTCAAAAGAGCTACTTAAAAGACACCACATCTTTTCTATCATGAGTGTTCTTCCAACGTGTATATTCAGGACATTTATTTTAAGGAAAGGGACCCACAACAAAAAAGGAGAGGAGATTGTTGATGTGAGTCTCATGACTACTCCAACATGTAGAATTGAATACTCAATATTCCAAATGAAACATCAAAAGTCCATCTCTCTCTGGAACAAAGGAAACTCATATGTTTAAATAATGTATATGGATTGTGTGATCACATGAGACAATCCCAAGGTTTTTTCTAATTGTGGACTTTCACTCAGTTATAATGATGTGATACGTTGACATCATAAAGGGACTTAACCTAGTTTACTACAACTTATCAACTTTACAAACGCGAAAGACGTGGCAAATGGAGCTATTCAACTACTTCTAATCAAACGAATTGCAAACAACTAAGACTTTAGGAAGATCTAACCTACTCCTAGAATGCAAAAGATGATAAATGTCCTTGTGACTCTACTAAACATAGTTTTGCCATCAACTTCCACCAAGCTAGTGCAATCTCCCAAGGTAAATGATAAAATTTCAAATTATTCCCATTACATCAATGCCATCAATGAATGCATATCAATGCGCAAACAATAATCGGCATAAATTTTATTACACTTAAAGAGTAGACCACACTAGGCAAACTTACAATCAGCAACCAGCTAGTGGTAAAGAAAGATCATAAAGAGGCATCCAAAATATCTTCCAATCATCTACTCAACTAATTCTATTCAACATGAAACAAAATCCCACTAAGTGAGGAACTGTAGAAACCATACAATACTCCAAATGATACAGAAAATTCACCACGAAGACCAACAATGAATAATGAACAACCTTGGTAGCATTATTGCAACAATCTTGACTCTTTACAAAATATTTGAGTTGGCCTTTTATGAAGGCTTCAAATACAATGAGTGGTCAAGATTGATTTGAGATTTATGGCCCAAATTTAGCCAATACAACTCTAATTAGGGTTTCCACAACTACCACTTAAACTTATTTAATGTTAACCCAATTACATCGAAGAACCACCTTTTGGGCCAATAAGAAAATTACATTGCTTTTGAGAGCCACTTAGAGAATAGGATAGGTAGAAGCATTGAGTTGAATCCACATGTACAGTCGGCATGAGTTGATTGGTTGCGCATGGAAATGTGCAACCGGAGTCTTCTAATTGGTTGAAGATGAGTAGGCACTAGCTCAGCGTGTTTATTTTATAAACTTGATCAATTCCTTAGAGATGAGAAAATATCTCTTCATACTTAACATTATCAAAGCCTTCAACATATTGCAATGGTAAATCTTCCCAAATTGCTTTATCTTCAAGAATTCTCTCTACCTCTTGGAAATCTTCTCATTGCAACAACTTTGAACATACTTGTACTTGAAATTTTGATTCTTAGCCCTCAATCTTTAGAAGTGATCTGAGTGCTCCATGATGTTGGAACTTTCCAATTAAACTTGGATTTCCAAAGGAAATTCAAGTTGATGATGATTTTGCTTTGCTAGTAAATTTTATCACCCTCCTAGTTCATTAATCTTCATCTCTTTCTTAATATTGAATTCCTCTCTTTGGTCTTGTCTCAAATATTTGAAGAGGAAGGCACCTTTTATCCTTGATCTTGTCATTTCTACTCGAATCACTTCTACTTTCTCTTGCAAAACAAAAGAAAAGGCTTCATTAAGCTCATAGAATGGTAAATTTAAATGATATTAAGGTAATATAAAAGCCCAAATGAAATTGTATTTAAAATAAGCGAACTTTTCCTTTGTTAACCAAGCTCGATCATATACATTAATTGAATTTGGGTAAGGGCAAATTAATTTGAAGGACAAGTTGGAGACATAAAGGGTGGCAAAGATTTGATGAGTCTTGGACACAATTGGTTCAAGGCACAATAAGATTTTGACTTTAACATCTCTCAAAATAACATGAGGGGGCTAGAATTTGACCCCTCCATGTCCAAGCCTGTTCAACTTTCACACGGATTAGCACTCTAGACTTCCTTCTTCATTTTGAATCTTCAATGTCACTTCAAACTCCTCTTGATCTTATAACAACAATGCTTTCATCTTAATTTCTTAATCATGGACTCAAATCTGATCAAAATGTTTGAGCTGCATGTATTTATTGAAAATTGATGTCCTTTACTCACTCAAACTAGACTTAACTGTAAAGAAACTATTTACACCTTAAATGTTTCATATTTTTAGCCGCCATGGCAATGGAGCTGGAGTTTTCCCAAGGTTTGAGGGCAGAAATTCAAGGTCTAAAGTTCAATCTTGGACTTGGTGAAGTCGGATACCAGCCTCAACAAGTCCCAACCATTTAACACCTTCCTTGAACATCCAAATGCCATTACAAACTTAAGTGTTCCTCGCTTCTCATTTTTCCAATTGTCATTGCCTTGATCTTGATTTAATTTTGAAATGTTGGGCTTAATCATATCTTCTCCTCAAATTGCAAGTCTAATCACAATATTTTCTATGGAGAAGTTGATCCTTAACCAGCTAAGACTAGACTAGTTTTGATGAGGGAGGTCCCTATTTTCATCTTCAAACCCCGTATTTTTTAGCAAGAGATTGTGGACTAGAAATCTAATCATAATAAAGGATCAGGAATTCTTAGGGGGAAGTCTCGTTGTGGAAATGAGGGAGTTGGAATCCGGCCCCTCAATATCCAAGCTTGGGCATGGTGTGGTCGGATTTTGACCACTCCAAGTCTTCTGACATGGAGAGTCTCACTCTTCTATTACACTTGTATTGTTTCCCTCTTTTCATACCTTTCTTCTCATTTCTTCATCACCAAAACCTTCAAAACATTGTCTTCCATATTCAAATTCATCTCATATCTGCATATTTGCCGTACATTTTTATCTCAACTCCATACTTACTACTATCTCTACGATTCTCACCCTAATTCCAAATTTTCTAAGTCCACTTCCTCTATAGTTCCCTAATTTCAACCTCTTAATCCTCACAACCAAACCTCTACCTTATATTGGATTTCAATCTCACCTTTCATCTAGTCTTAGCTCACTTCCTCTTGGCTAACTGGACTCTCAAGTGGGCATATTCATTCCTAAATTTGCTCAAACTCATCTCACTAATTGGAAGATTTTGAAATTTTTACCAAGGCTAAGACCACTGCTATTTCCAAAGAAAAAAGTGAGGAGTCCCTATTTCCAATGAAGCAATGGTGTGAAAACCTCACAGTAGAGCTCAAAAAACCTTTCTCCTATGCAATGATCCCAAATCCCAATAAAAAACTTATAGATAGGGGAGTTTTGGTGATGGTTTAATTAAATAATAATTGTAGGAGACAACAGAGAGGAATAAGAAAGTAAGGAAAAGGGATTGAATTAGAACAAACTCCTGTTAATGTGATTTTTTTGACCACTTTAACATGCACGACAAAACACTTAGTATTCGAAGATGAAACACCAAATATTAAACCCTTTCTTGAACAAAGGCACCACATATGCTAACATTGCAAAAAAGATCATAGAGGAGACCCAAGGGTTCCTATTCTTGTTGGACACAAATCAGTTTTATGATGTAGTTTCTTGGTAAGCACACAGGGACTTATGTTATTCATTCAATGGGCAACCCATCAACTGCTTCAAATGATGAAAGATTTGACAATATAGGCTCTTCAACTACCTCTATTTAAACAAACTGCAACAAGACAAAGGGTTTAGGAGGCTAGGCTAACATTACCAATTCAAGAAACTATTAACGGTGATGTGAGATTAAACAGCTCTTGCTTCATCAAATCAATTATGCAAAGGAGGGTGCAATCTTCTAAGAATGTGTGGATGATATTCATATTATCAACACTCATTCAAATACCTAAGAATGGTGCAATTCAAATCAACATTTCCAATTGAAGTTAAATGCTTGCAATAAGTTCAGACCAGCCTTACATCGTTACTTGCAAACAAGTATCAAAAGGTATGAGCATGAGTTTCACCATAGTTCACCAATCAAAAATATCTTCAATTCATCTACTAAACTACTTCTATTCAACATGAATAAAATCCTAATCTAAGAGATGAAATGTCGAAACAATGCAAAACTCCAACATAACACAAGTAATCCACCATGATAACACCAATGGATCTACAATACTTTGGCAATATTGTAGCAAGAATCTCTCCAAGTCTCTCTCTACTCTAACTAATCTAATCCTCCTAGTGACTAATTAACTCCATTACAAAATGAGCAGGCTTTGCCTTTTATAGTTGCCTCAAACACAACGAAGAGCCAAGATTGATTCAAGATCAATGCCCAAGATTGTTCCAACATACTCTAATACAACTACCACTTACAAACATTAAATACTTACCTAATTACAATAAGATACCAACTTGTGGGCCAATGCGAAAGTTACATAACATTGATGAACCAATGAGATAATTCGCTACATAGAGATATTAGATGGACTCCACATGTACACTTGGAATGACTGGATTGGATAAACTAACTGTGAAACTAAAATCCTCTGATTGGTTGACGATGTGTGGGCACCACCTCAACATGATTATCTAGTGAACTTCATCAATTGCACTTATCCATTGTCATACAAAAGTTTGTGTATCTCTAGCAATCTCTCAATACTCAACATTTTTAATACTTCAATTGATTGTGATGGCTCATATCCACAACTTGTTTCATCTTCCTAAATCTTTTCCACCTTTGAAATTTAGAAACCTTCTCCTTGAAATATCTTTATTTTGCTTGTACTTAAAAATATTGATTTCTTTGCCTTGATTTTTAGCAAGGACGAGGTCCTTCGTGTAGTTGGATCATTGCTTTCCTAGAAAACTAAAGTTTGTGATGTTTTCTTCTATCTTGTAGGCTTGTTCACTCCCTTTGAACAATTTTGTTTTTTGAATTCCATCTTGAAGATTTTAACTTGAACTTGGATCTCGATCATCTTCTCAGCTATCCACCTCTACATGGATGTTGGGTCACTTGATGAATAACTTGCGACTTGTTAGTGCTTGAAATCTCCATATGATACTTGTTTATAATCCTTTTTGTGATTTTGCCATAGTCCATGTTCTCGAGTATCTCCATCCTCCATTGCACCAACAAGAAGGGACTTTCCTTAACCTCATGCCAATAAATACCAATGGCATAAGGATATCTTAAAATATCATTACAATATGTATTCAACTTTGAAGAAACTATTTGTTCATCATCCTAATGATACTCATGAATAAACCATGGCAAATTCCAACTTTGGATTTAAGAATTTTAGGTTTCTAACTGCAAATATTTGATATCTAGGTGTTTGCCCAACAAATACTCTTAAGTTCATCAATGTCATTCACTTTCAAACTATACTTGGCCCAATTATCTATGAAATTTCAGGGCCTGCAAAGAGGCATAATTGGCAAGGAGTTTGGAAATTATCTCGATGAAGGAGGCAAAATTTCCATATAGCTTGGAAATTGAGAAAGCAACATGGATGATGTACAATAAGAAAATGGAAGAGGATAAGACGGCACCTCTATTCCTTGCCTAATGCACAATAGGGCAGAAGATGGCCCAATAGGCTTAAGTGGGACTTAAGCACCAAGTGAGTGCAAAGATCCTTCGCCGTAGTGTGAAAGAGAATGAATAGATTTGGGGAATTAACTAAAGATGCAAGATAAATGACTAAAATAATCAAAAAATAAATTGTTTCAGGAAAATATACGAGACCTATAGTAACGAGAAATGGAATTTCAAGCACTGTATTGACTTGCACACCAAATTTGAAGGTAATTTGTTGGTTCCTGGGAACAAGAAGCTTGGGACATTTTGTTCCTAGGGTTTTTCCTCAATTTCAATTACAAACTTCCTAGGTAGAACCTATACTTGCCAGGTTAAGTGCCGATAATCGCACTACTTGTTCTTATGTTCGATAGAGGGGTTCTGCCTCAATCAAACCCCTATCTAAAATCAATCTTGAAATGAAACAAAAGAACTGAAAGTATTTTGTCATATAGAAGAGGTTAGATCTGAAAAATAGAATGTATCATATCTTGATAATGTGAATCATGAAGGACAAAACCTCATGTGATGGATGTTATAACTCAACATGATGTTCAATTGAGAAGAAGAAAGATGTAGATGTAGGTGTATCTCCTTCCTTGATAGATAACTCTTTTAATTAACCTTCAATGAGGGAAAGAAGCTTGATCCATAGAGAAGAACACCTTGAAATCTTGAGAACTCTAAATCTTAAATGCTCAAATGCTTGCCTGATTACATAGTAGTGGATGTCAATGCTTGATAATCTTGATCATGGTTGCCAAAATGAGATGTTTATATACCTCTCACAACATCTTAGGGGTTAAAACACAAGAAGGTTAATTACAGATCGAAATATCCCACTAAACCACCGAGATGGTACCTTAAATCCAATTTGGGCCTAATCCTTGGGGAACAAAATGCCCTAGGAGTCGAGTTCCAACCAATCAAAGCTCAAACTGGGACCACAAATCTCGAACAACCAAAGGATGCCACATTACATAGTATAATTGGTTCCAAGATCGGGGCAAAACGCAAAGGCACAAATGGTAATATAGGGCCTAAGTGATGAAATAAATTACGTGATTAGAGGAAAGAAAGAGAAACCCACTTAAAAATAATAATAGATTAATAATTTATTCTTGTTTTTCAATGACATTAGTTGACGCACAAATAGTGCCAACACCCATTGGATTAGTTGCACCAATCATATTATCATTGTACAGGTCATCCAATGCATCAAATGCAAGTTGAGCACTAAAAGCATCAAATTCCGTATGCTCTACATTTATATCCCACGTCTTCATGTCACCTTCTTTGTATTCATTTTGCTTGTGGGAAAGGACACGCAAGTTGGAATGCACATATACTAAGTTCTCCACTCTTTTTAGTGCAACCTATTGCGCTTTCTTGGGTGGATGAAAGAATATGTGCTCCAATTTCTTTCTAATGCAAATGAACTAGCAACCTATAAAGACAAGACAAAATAAACAATTTAAATAAAATTATTAAAATTATATAATTCTAGTGACCTCTGAAAATAGTAAATTAAAAACTATAACTAAAACTTACATCGGATATAATCTTAATTGCAAGGAGCTGCAACACTTAAAATCTTTGACCATGGAGCTACCACCATAACCATCCTTCCTAAACCAATGACGAAGAGCATCATTACTTAGGCCTATTGTATTCTCAAACTCTATGAACTCATTTGTAATCAAATCTGACATATCATTATCGGAAAAAAGTCTTTCAAATGTTGCCTTGTATCCCTCAAACACTTCTAAATATCTCTATGGTCGTAACCTTCCCAACATATTGGTTGCTATAATATTTTTGTGTCAATTAATAGGCAAGAAAATGTAGAGTTGTCATCTTATTCCATTGTTCTACAACAATTGCTTGCAATTGTTTGAAGGTCTTGCTCTATCATTTATGATTCTCTTCAGCTTCTCAAGCATGGAATCAATACCATCATACTCCTCACCAAGGTAGTGCATGTCCATGTTAGTGTAGTAGAGCAAGCTCATAATAGGCTTGATAAAGCATAGGAGATACTCCAAATATTCCCACCATGAGTCATCCAATATCCTTTGCTTAATTTATGTTGCCCTCTTAATGTTTCTTTGCCTCCATATGGACCTATTAAAATTGATCACCATGTTGCAAACTGTCACTTTTACTGTATTTTGTGTCTCAAGACAATTAAGTTCAATGCAAAATCGATCTTAGCAACTTGTAATAGAAATTAGAGCAAAAAAAACAATTAAGTAGATAGAAACTTTAAAAAGAATACACATTACACAATCAAATCATGAGAATCGGAAAATGTCAAATACTAATTTTTTTTTAACTTAAATTACTACTTCAAGTTCATGTTTACTTACCTTCAATAACTCCAAACTTGAGACAAACCTAGAAATTCCTGGAGTTGTCCTTTGCATAAATCTCTTTGATCCACCTAATCTTTTGTAGCATAAGATTGAGCAAATGGACTGCACAAAGTTCCATAAGATATGTTGATATCAATCTTCAACTAACAAACCAGCTGTTGTACAATTCTTTGTGTTGTTTATGATGACTTGGACAATGTTTCTAGGTCTTGCAGACTCAATGATACAGATGAGAACATTAGTTATAAAAATGCCCAACTTTTACTTTTCCCTCACAATCCACGGATTCCAAAAACATTGTGCCTTAAGGGGACGCCACGAAGACATTAATCAATGGACGATTCTTGCATCTTTCCACCCATATGAAACAATCGATACCCATGTCTCAATCCATGAATCCCTTACGAGCTCCAATGCATCCTCACCTCCCTTAAACTATCTTTTCAACAATGTGGTGCATGTTTTCTCATAATCAAGGCCCTTAATACCCTCTTGGAGCTTCATTGGAACATTCCAAGATATTCCAATATGGGGAGCAAACAACATTTAAAGGTAACCCACATGCATTTATGCATCTTGTTATATCTTCATCGGCAATGTCCCAACTCTCATTTTAAAATGAACTTTCCAAAGGTCACTTTCTTTTACATGGAATGGGTGCTTAAGTTTCAGTTTCAGGCTTTGTAGCAGTATAAAAGTGGTTGTCTTCTGTTAGAATACTTGAAGATGGGGGTTCTATTCCCTTTGAACTTTTTTTAGTGGTTATATTTTTTCTCTGTGTTTCTCTCTCTTCTACTTCGTCATGCTACATGAAATAATGTACTAAAGTTTCATTTGATATATAGATGTAATTTTTTCCTAAGGCATTTATTGACTCGTCTACTAGGGTATCCACACAAATAGCTTGCCACCCAATAATATGAAGTATTTCATTCTACACCACAACTCGAACATTTCCAACAGAATCCACCACCTCTTGGAAAGGGTTTTATAATATCACCATGCTTCCACAAGGAAGAATCAGAATTTGGCTCTATCCTTTGCTGTTCATTATTACCCACGGAGGAAGAAGTTGATGTCATTATAGATCCTACGAGGAGAAATTTGATACACACTCGAAATAAAAACAAGAGAATATTGGCAAAATGGTCCATGCTCCCCTCGGGATTCATCACAAGGGACTAATTGCCTCATGTGGATTCTATAAGTCAAGTGGTTGCAATCGAGCATTGACAAGTCAATCTTTTAGGGCAACGACAACCACAATTGTAACAATTCATATCAAAGCTTGGTCATAGGTTTGAATCTCTTGCGATAACATTGAGGGGGAGATTGTTGACAATATGGCCAACACTACCCTTAGGATTTGTAGCAAGCGACTAACCACCTCCTATGGATTTTGGGTGGCCCCACAATAGTGGGTTACACTTTTTTGGACATGCTAATTTGTCCTAAAATTCATCATTTTTTAGAAAACATGATGATTTAAACCTTGAGAGGTTCCGGTGAAGGAAATAATTAAAAAATGTTGGATCAAAGCCTCTTACATAAAAAAAATATTTGATATAACCTCTCCACTCTTCAATCATTACTATAATGTAGTCTCCTTCCCACCTATCAAAATGCTCACAAAAAATCACTTTGACCCTATATTTGGGAGGATGAAAAGAATCCATTTCACAAATCTATCTGTTTTGTATGGTATTACTCAAAAAAGGATTTCCAATGATTATAATGTTAATATAAATTAATTTTATTATGACTTTTTTTTTTTTAGTCTTATTAAACATAGATATTTTACCATAATATATCAACCTCTATGTTTGGCATTCATGGAAAATAGTAAATGAGATAGAAAAATTCTGAAAAATATCTATTCACTAGGTATTGAAATCTTCTTTCTATAAAAAAAAACTGAAATTGGACAAATACACAAGTCGTTATAATCTATGAAGTTAATATATATCAAAATTATGGTTAACTCAACTTCAAACATTAACGAAATATGAAATATTGTGGATAGAGTAATGAAACCAATTGCAATCCCTAGATATAGATGTTATAAAACTAAATTAGAAAGAATCCACTAAATATCTATTTTAGAAAAAAACATTATGCTCTATGAAATGAGTAACACTCTTTAAAAATGTTGTTTTCAGCATCATACTAGTTTTTGTGGGAGAAAGAAAAATCGATTCAAATTCATTCTAAAAAATTAAAATATATATTTAGAATCTAGACAGAAAATCATAAAATACTCTAATTTATTTTGTCTTCCAATTTGTAATTGTTTAGTGGCAATATACATCCAAAATTAAATTATTTTTCCAGAATGTACATTTTAGTGTTCGTTTAGGAAGAAAAGTGTAACCCACTATTGTGGGTTCACCCTTCTATAAGTCTAGTGGTTGTATCGCGCATTGATAGGTTGATCTTTTGCTGCAACAACAACCACACTTGTAATAGAAAATGGAAAAAAAATAGATATATCTTATGGACAACTAAAGAGAAATGAACAAAAAAAAAAATCACCTCTTTCACCCATTGGAAGCTTGCAAAGGCGCAGGAATGAGGCACAAACACTCAATGAAGATTCAAAATCAATCTTCCAACTCCCTCTTTCTCAACCACCTATTTCCTCTTCCTCAATAAGAAACAATCCATTTGCAAACCAAATGAGCCATAAAACCCACCACAAGGAAATTTAAAATACCTTTTTAGGGTTTTGGACCTCAAAATTTTAGTCTCCAAAAAGATGTCCTAGTCGTCATTTCTACAGATGGGTGTGAATATGGTTTGATGAAATTCCATGTGTTCTGCGCAGAATTGAACTTGGATCAACATTTGGTTTGACTACCGTCAAACCATATGTTGTGGGCATGAACATTTCCTAGAAACATAGACGTATTTGGGCCAAACCCGAACCAAGTCCCTATATACATGTATCAAACTTCACAATAAAAATACAAGTTATGTTTTATTATTAGAAAGGTAAGTCGCCAATACGTTTGCCTCAACTAGAAAAATTTCTCTAGTATTCTCCCTTTGGTAAATTGAGGAGCCCATTGAAAACGACTTCCATTTATCTTATTATTTCCTTTAGCAAGTCTTTCATTCACAATACTTTTGTGGTTTTCAGGTTGTCTCAAATTATTCTCTCGTGGATAACTTTGCCAAAAAAACTCATTTGTTGCATTACATGTTTTCTATTTACTATTACATTCAAGATTATTCTTATTGCCCACATATTAACTAGGTTAAAAACTTGTTAGACAAGCCAATGAAATCTCAAAAACGTAGCCTTTCATTGTCCTCAAAAATTGAAAATTATGGATAAGGTGCGGTTGTGAAACAAGTTTGCCTTGTATATTGGTTGTCTAGTAGTATCCAATTGGGATAGGCATGTTTTGAGGGATTTTAATGGAACATTGTTCCTCCTACCCTTGAGCACTACCAACTAAATAATCTTGTCTAATGGTGGTCCATCATATCTAGAATTGTGATATGATGGTTGCTCACCACACCCTTGAGAAAATGTCTTCCATGTTTGTGACAAGTTGTTAAATCCTTAATTTGTCTTGAAACCATTTGTTTCCCATTGAAGATGTTGAAAATGACCTAGACGAAATATTAGATAATGTTGGTTTTCTTCCAAGGGATCCCAAGCTTGCAAGAGGAATGCTTGACTATATATTACTATAGGGACACGTTGCTTCCTAAGAATAATTGAACACAAATAGATGCTTAATTGCTATAAGAACACTAGCAATTGAACTATCAAGAACTACTATGAAATAGAAATCTCCAACTTTGCAATATTTTGAGCTTTAATAGCTCTACTATCTTCTTGTTTGACAACTTCTCTCTCATCTCCTGCAATACAAACTTCAAGAGAAGCATTATGTTTTGAAACTTGGATATTTATCACTTGTGAAGGAAGGCCTTAGCATGCCATATGAATTACTAAATTTGGAGGATGGTAATTGACAATGTATGTGGGTGTTGGAGTTAGTTCGACCACTGAAATGGAATTTGGGGTGCTAAATGTATTTTGTCACCACAAAATGTAGGTAACAGTACGAAACTTTTTCATCTTAATTTTGTTTTTCTCTAAGTTAGATCATTATTTAATTCGATAACATTTATCGATCGATCGACCCCAATTGATGTAATTTATCTTTTTTACTGAAGGCTTTCGTCAAGTCTTTTTAGTTTTTCTGTTTGTTGAGCCTATGCTTGATTTTTGAAGCCTTCAACGTCGCTTTTCATGTTTTTTAATGTGTTTGTTAGCTTTTGCTCTTTTAGTTTTGCTCAAATCATTGCCTTTGGTTTTCCCTACGATTTGATAGAACTTAATCGAAGTTGGCAATCAAAACATATGACCATTTCAATGCCCAAAAAGTGGACCTTTCAAGTGCAACTACACAAATTAAAAATATCATATTATATTTTTAAGTTGAAATTCACTTTTTGAAAAATATAACATAAATTCACTTTATGTTATGTTTTTAAGTTACTTTATCCTTTTAATTTTCACTTAAAGTAACTATTGTGCACTTTATGTTATATTTTTAAGTTGAGTTGTTTTTTAATTTTTCACTTAAGTGACTATATTAACTATATAGTTTGATTTAATTTTTTGAGTTTAAATCAAAATGTCCTAGTAAAAATTACTTTTAAAATGATATTTGCATATTATATATTAACTATATAGTGTAATATTATTTGACCCATTTGAGTAATATTTCCTAAAAAATTAAATTGACATGTGCTTAATTCATCACTTAAGTTGTGCAAACATGTCTACAAGCACATTTTCATCAAAATTATGCAATTGCACCTAAAAGGTGCAATTTTGAATGAAAATACCATATAAAAACACAAAAAACATGTTATTACAAGTGTTTTAAAATGTGCAATGACTCTCAAAAGGTGAGATATGCATATTACATGTGTTTTTCAAAATATGCAATTGCACCTAAAATGTGTGTTTTTGCTTGTGGCTCATTGCTAACATGCAATTGCATCTAAAAGCTGTGTTTTTTGCCTATTGAGCCATTTTTTAAGTTTTTAAAACATGCATTAGCTCCTAAAAGGTGTGTTTTTGCTTATGATTTCAAATTAAAACGTGTTTACACCCAAAAGGTGTGTTTTTTATAAAGAGGCCATTTATGAAGATTTTAATACATGTAATGGCATCCAAAAGGTGCATTTTGTCTCCAAGAGCATGCATTTGTCCTCAAGAATCCCGTTTTTGAAAATTCAAGGGCAAAAAACTTGATGTTTTCTTCCTGCAAGGACACATTTTTCATCAAAAATGCTTAGATCTGCCCATATAATGGCTTCAAATCCATCACAAGAGGGGCGTTTTTGAGTTTTAATGCATATATATGCATTTGGGGGTCATGATTTTGCATATTCAAGACAAAAATGACTCAAATAAATGCAATTTTTTCGCCACGTTTTTGGGGAAAATGCCCACATTTGGGGCAGTTTTGATCACTTTTTGGCTCTAATATAAGTCGTTTTGAGGCTTCAATCATATATATGCTATTGAAGAATACGTTTTTGACTTTAGATATCAAAATGCTTCATTTCGTGCCTTCTATGAGTCACGTTTTTGCTAAAAAACCCAGAAAATTGGATTTTTCATTCACTTTTTTGCATTTTTGAGCCAAGTTTTTGCATTTGGGTCCATGTATATACATTTGGGAAAGTTTTTTTTGCATTCACAAGTGAAAAATAATCAATATAAATGCATTTTAGAGCCACGTTTTTGCAAAATAGACCTAGATTTTTGCATGAAAAGGGCACGTTTTTGTTCAAAAAACTCAAAAAATGGCATTTCCAGCCCATAAGTTTGGATCAATAGGGGTTATTTTTGAGTTTTAATGCATGTTACTGCCTTTGGAGACCATGTATTTGGCATTTTCATGTCAAATTCGACCCTTCATTGCTCACTAATATTTGTTGAATGCAAGTCCGGAAGAAGTCAAATTATTGTTTGAGAATCTGGATTTGGAGGAGAATTGGCCTTCAAAGTCTGTGATTCTTGCTATTTTGGCTCTTTGATCTCCAAGTGGACATTTTCAAACTTGCTGATCAATTCATGCTTATGTTGCTATCTGCATGCATATTATGGCTTTTTATTGCACATTTGTCCAAATGTATGCCATGTATTCTCTTTAAATAGGATGAAAACATTCATTTTTAAGTGTTTGGAAATTCCTCAAATTCCAATTTCGAATTTGCACATGAAAGCAACTTGCTTCTTGACACGTTTGAATCTAAAACCAAAGGCATGCGTTTGTTTTGTGCTTGTTTGTTTGCTTTTTTGTTTTTCTTCATTTGGAAGAAGTTGTAAGTTCTTTCCCAAGAACTTGAGCGCGTTTCACTTCACTCCACCTCCACTTCTTCATGCGAGTGCATCGTTTCATTCCATATTCACCATTACATGCCAAGGAATATTGCATCCATTCCTTTCATATGCAGTTACACTTCAAGAGCAATTACATGTAATTCCACTTTCCATGTCATGACACACTGTATCTCATTATCCACATGCGATGACATGTAATCTCACCCTCCATCCACATTTACATGCAATCTCATCCTTCATTCCCATTTACACGCATTTCCATCTTCCAAACCTAAATGCATGTTCGTATTAGATGTTACAGAACCCATTTTTTACTAGAGGTCACACTTTTAAAGTCAAAAGTTATCATTTGCACGCATTCATATGCATCCCAACTTGCATTCTTGGTCATACCCACAAAAACCCATCATTGCTCACATGCAATCCATCCTTCCAAGTCTGACTTTGGCCCTTTCCATCCAAATACATATGCTTTCTAGTTCATTTCTAGCCATCACATGTGTTCCATAGGTATCTAATCCGTACTTTGAATACCCACCCCTCATGGATTCATCATTGTAACTCAAATCCCAAAGTTCTCAAGGATTCAATCTCATTGAAAGATGTTATTATCTTCATGTTGTGGCACACTCTTCAAGATATGTCAAAACTTCTTCAAAAAACAGAGATATCCCGTCAAGAAGGCATGTTTTGATTCTCAAAAAGCAATAATTCATTTGATCTTTATTTTCCCAATGGTTGTCTGAGAACCTCAGTTTGTGAGGAATGCGTCAAGCACTTCGCTTCAAAAAAAAAAAAAGTTAAAGGTGTTGGTGGAAAGTTGTTTCGAGTTTACATCTAGACACCGTCGAGGTTTTCAAAGTGTCAGAGACTCTAGTTTGTGCTGATCTACAAAGGAGAATTCACGACAACTTCAACGAGAAAAAGCTTGATCACATCAAGTTTTCCAATGACAACGGACAATTCATCAAAGAGAGTCAGGGACTATCAAAAGACATAACACCATGATTATCAAGGTGAATGAAGTGGCTACAAGAACTCTTGATCCTGTTATCATCCAGGATTGCATCACCAAGTACAAGGCCCTTCACAACAATCCCTAGGATTGCTTCACTTTTCCGGCTTTCTTCTTCTTCTTATTCTTTCATGTTTGTAATTGAAAAGGATGTATTACATTAATATGTGTAATTACATGTAATATGATTTACATGTGCAATGACATGTAATCCAATAATTTCTCTTGTTAGTTAGACCGGGTCAAAGTTGGTTGAGTTGCTCCCACTTTTTCCTCCATCTTTTTCTCAACTCCTTTGCCTATATATGGAGTGCCCCCCTCATTGTAAAAATCATTTTTTTTTGTATGCACGAAAGCCCTATTAGACTTGTGCAAGCATAACTTTGATTGTGTAGTACGAATTTGGGAGACAAGTGAATAAAAGAAGCAATTGGATTCGAAGCTTTGACTGGAAGCAATTATGATAGAGCAAATAAGAAGCTTTGACTGTAATTTGTGTCTATTGTCTTTGATTCATGTTATTGTGTGTTCAATTATAGAGCATAGTGAGTTAAGAAGCAATCGGAGCCAAAGTTTTGACTGGGAGCAGTTGTGGTAATACATAGACTAGAAGCTTTGACTGTAGCTTGTGTTACCATCTCAAGTTCACGAAAAAATAGTTAGAATTTCCCTACTCCTAGAAGATTTCGCGCCCCAATGGTAGAGGTTTTTCTTATAGAATAGAAATCATCTACTTCCGGAAGTCATTGCGCCCCAATAGTAGAGGTTTTTCTTATAGAATAGATTAAAACAGGACCTAGAGCCAAACTAGTACGCTTTCAACTAGCCTTTGAGTTAGTGTTAGTTTATTGGTATCACCATTTCCAGCTACTAGATAGAAGTATAATTAGAGATTTTATCTTGCCCATTACTCGTTCCACGAGTAAGTGGATTCTTTCCTGAAAGTTAAGAGGAAAGAATATTGGTAACACCCTCACAAATCTCTCAACTTCTTGCTTACCTTGAGTTGATCCAAGGAATGGTGAGAAGGGGGAGCCTTCCCTTTAAGGTAGGGGAGACTCTATCTCACACGCTATGGCTGGTCATCCTATTTTGCAACTGGATTTTACCCAAAATTGTCGCTTGCAAAATATCCACCCAACATGGGGATCATATTGTCATCTTCAGAGCAAAGGTTTAGGCCTCCATCCAAAGAATTATTATACACACTAGACATTATAATGGACTTGACACCCTTTTTTTGCCTTTCTCTCAAATTCTTGTGTAAAGTGATTTAATAAATGTTTATCAAAGTACTCATGACAGCAGTGTTAACTCCAAAAATACCCTCTTCAATAATCTAACAAACAAATCAAGCGTTCCACCGCCAAAATCAGAAAGAAAAAAATAATTCTCACCAACTGAGATAGTATCCTTGTTAAGATCACAAGTTAAGATGAACCAAACAAAATAATTGCCAAGTCTTAGCAATTAATCAATAGTAAGAAAAATCTCAATGCAACAACTTTTAATTAAATTGCAACATCCTCACAAAAATACATTGAACTCTAAGATATTTGGCCCCGATAAAGAAATGGATAAACCAACAATTCATGAATAGGTTTCCCTTCACAATGATTATTACCAAACATATAGTTTAATAGAAATGTATACCATATTCCAATAGTCACAAAGATTGCATGTTCTTACAGGTATAGATGACTTGTGATGACATTCATAAGGTTTGATCAGGAAGTTGACTGTCACCCAACTAACCACTATTGATTGAGCTTGCCATTATTAGACACAAAAAAAGGATACTTGCATTATCGCATGAAATCATCTTCTCCATACAACTCAATATATCTCTTCCAGATTTGCAAAAATATTGTATCCTTCGTGCTCATGCATTGCATACTAGTATCTATAGAAAAGGTCAATAGCTAGTCAGTAGCCTTCCTTGAGAGGCAGAAGCCTTGCCGTAAATGGCTCCTTGCCCTATTAGCTACTAGGACCTCTCCTTGCTTCATCACGTAGATCAAAGGAATGAAGATGGCACACAAAATGTAAGACTACAAACTCATGAAAAAAGACTAAGTAGGAGTGTCATCCTACCAAAAACTACCTTCTATAGTTTTCATTCCAGAAAATACCATTTTCGCCAGATGCGAATTTGAGTTCAAAAATATACCATGCCTTTGTTACTATTCCTAATCCCTACGAATATATTGTTTTCTTCCAAAGTCAACCCAAGAAGAGTCACCCCAAGGGCGAATAGCAAGGAAATGATTATTACAAATTCTTCAATAATTATGTTTAATAATTTTATTTATTTAACTCTTTATTTAATTATTTAAAACCAAACATCTAAAAAAAAAAGAGTCAACCCAACTACTAATTGAAGACATCAAATTATCATCAAAGTCCACCTCTATATAGTAAATCTGTCCTATTCCAAAACACTTATGTCCTGACTGCCAAGGTTATCTACATGTGAAGTGTTGTCATAATTTTGATTCCCAAATTTCAAAAAAACAATCATTGTGCCCATTAATTGGCCAAATCAATCTTAGGAATCTTGGGAATCCCTAAGTGTTGTCAATTTATTTTGAAAACCCCTTGGAAATCTCGAAACACTTGGTCATTTTACTCTATTGTGTTTCACCCTTGGTTTTGAAACCATTGTCAGGCTCTAACAGAGTTCTCACAACCCATTTGTGCCTCAACCAAGATATGTCTTAAGCAATATTCCTTTCAAAATTTCACAGAGTTTAGTCATTGGTTGTAAATCTTTGTTAACGGTTTTGAAAATAATGTAGAGTCCTAGCAAGTGTTTTACAACCTGTCATAGGCCCAATGGGTTCCTTCTGCCTTAATCATCAAGGTTTTCAAAGAGTCTTCTAAGTGTTGATCCTCGATTAAGTTCTCAAAACTCTTTGGGAAGTTGTCAGGGTTCTCACAACCCCATATCTCTTTGAAAGGTTTTTCTCTTAAAGAAGAGGTTTCAAAGATGTAAAATATAAAAAATTCTTCAAAGAAGTTTAAGCATAAGGTTTCAAACTTGTGTTGGGGACTGACAATGTTTTCACAACCTTGTCGGGCTTCAACGTGAAATTCAAAAACCAAAAAGAAAATTTGATGAGATGACAAAAAAGAAACAAAACCAAAGAGTAAGCAAAGAGAAGAGTAAGCAAGGTGTCCAAAAGAGGGAAATTTATAAGTTGTGACGACCTCATCGATCATGGATAAGGTTTTCACAACATCGTTGGCGACCAACATGTGATTCAAAGCCTTCAACATTTCCAAAGCTTATTCAAAATGAAGAAAGAAAAGAAAGTAAGGCAAGAAAACAAAATAAAAACAAGAAAAAAAAGGGTTTGAAACATATGTTGGATTCCAAAGTGGTTACAAAAACCTAATTAAAGTCTGACACATTCCAAAAAAACAAAGTTTCAAAAATTATCGCCAAGTTGACCTATATTAATGGTTGTCAAAGCTAACATTGGTAAAGAAGATGCTACAATATAAGAAAGATCAAATGCCCTAATTTGATCATTTCAAAGAAAATTCCATGCAATAACCCCTACAGGTTATCCAACCTCCAACTTGCAAATGTTTGTTTTTTTCAATGTTTGGTTTTGATTTGCAATTTTAAAATAAAAATAAACCTTTTGCCAGGCAAGATATAATAACATTGCAAATATAAAATATTCTAGGGATGAAATAAAGCTGCAATAATGATTCTTATTGAGCCTAATATATAAATATTTACAATGATTTTCATTAATCATTCATAACCGGAAGTCGTCAAGCTTTTATTTAAAAATCTGGAAATGTATGGCGGCAATGTATGAACTTGTCGATAATCTTAGTAACAATGGCGCCAAATGCAATAAGTCTTCCCTATCGATAATAGGGCCAAATATGACACCCAATATATACACATACCACCATTTCGTAACTTGTGTTCCTCCTCATGAAAAGCCTGACTTAGGAAATGGTGGCGTTGTGAGCATTAGATGATGTAGTAAACAAGCAAATTTGCATTTGAATCGGAATTTATTGTCTAGTTGCCACAGTTTCGAAACTAACCCGTATGCTATACTTATATGATTGTCTTCAGAGTATCACATTTCTCCAAGACCACTATGTTCGTAGATCACTCATTGAACACAGAAGTCCAAGGAAATGAGTAATATTCAAAACCGAAAAGAAGCAATCTAACAACTAACAAAGTGCAAACTGTAGAAACATGAAACATATTATATGCTATCATTTCATATTCTTCAAAGGACGTATTATATTTTCAAGAGAACATGTGTTATATCAAAACTCTTGATGTATATGTGAGAACGCAAATTTCATATTTGGGTGAGTCTTGTGTGATACCTCAACACATATATTATTCGCAGCGAAGTGGGAGGACAGTGTAATGTCCCCATTTTTCATATATAATTTTAATATTTAATCATAAAATATCTTTTTTTTTTAAAACATAATAATGATGAGAGATATAAAATATTAATAAATAAATATAATAATATAATGTACTAAATCAATATTATCATTATAATATAATCTAAATTATATAATGATAATATTACTATATACTATCAAAAATGTGTTTATCTGAAATGCACTAATTATTAAATATAAACATCTAAGGCAAAATATTAATTATAATAGTATATTATATGAAAGTGATATGTTAATCAAAAATAAACTAACTTTTAAGATAAATAATTATAATAAAAATAATATTCAACTATTATAAATATAACATGAATATCAAATATATGCATAACTTTAATTATATATTATTCTAAATATATTTAATAATAAAACTATTATATGGATGAATTGATATGTAATTATCTAAACTATAGATTAAACATAAACATAATATTAATAATATAAATGAATAAATGAACAATAATATCAAATGTAAGTAATAACTTAATTTAGTAATTAAAAGTCACAACTCAGAAAAGGCATGACCATTCGATCATACTGGATATATATATATATATATAATAGGGAGGAATATATGGTGGGGGAGGAAGAGATTTAAGGGATATAAACAAAGAAGAAGGCAGGAGGAGGGAACAGAATAATAAGTGAAGGGCATATTAAAAATATGAAGGGACTTAAAATACAGAGAAACAAACTCATGCATATACAAGGAGAGGACCATTCTCCAGGCTTAGAAGCAAACAACGAAGAACCCATGTAACACAAGCAGATAGAAATAATAATAAAAACAAAGAAAAGTGTATGACTTTGGAGGATAAGAAAGTAGATGGAGATTCACTCAACGTAGAAGGAACACATATAATTAACAGTGATATTACACAACATATCAAAGATGGAGGTGGATTGAGTGCTATTACAAGGAAAACTTCCAACTCAGACAATAGAGACAATTGCAGTCAGCAAGCAAGACGTCTAAGGTCACACCTGTTACAGTCAATGTACAGGAGCTCAATGGGCATTGAAACATCCATCTCCATTATTGAATGGAGAGATCAGATTTACCAAGTAACTCTAAGAAAGTAAATAGAACTTGACTTCAATAAGCAGACATTATGAATAATCTGCAAAATGGAGATAACTGGTGTGATAATAATATAATCATTACCCAAAATATTTATTGCCACCTCAAAGTATTTACTTCTACTGTATAAATTTTAAACTGATATTCTGACTTATAATTGAACCTGATACAAAGCACTCCATATTCAGCGTATATATTTTAATCAAGGACTCGACATGCTAATATAGTAGATCGAAATGACATAGAGATCCATTTCAGGATTATTCTTGGTTCATCTTCTTAGTAACGATGGGTTATATTCCTGAGAGGCTCGAGTAAAGACAATGCTTAGAAGAGGGTCTTATTAACAAGGAAACACGTGGAGTGATACAGGTCAAATGGAGCAAGGAGAACATACAGTCAGGAATCTACGGCAAAATACAATCTAAGAACTGGCACAACCAACATCACATAATTAGATTCACATACTACATGCAAGTGAGGTGCCTGAGCTAGCAAGCGACTATCTTAAGTCTTCACCTAAGCCCAAGTTATTTCAACAGTGATAGGAATTAACAAAATGCAGAAAACACGTACACTAGAATCGATAAGATACAACATATTCATATTATTAAAAGCATGGACATACAAGTCATACGTGGAGGCTATAAAACGATGTGATGGACAATTATTAATTTTGATCCAACCAAAAAGATCGTAGCATCGATATTTAGAACTTTATGAAGACTACAATTTGTAAATGCAAAGATGGACGAGGTTCATATCACTAAATAGATTCCATACATCCAATCAGAAAACTGATCAAGATCATTCATCAAGGCTGCTCGACCAGTAGGCATCAAAACATATTAGCAGTCAGAGACTTTTAATTATCAAAGGGAAAATGGTATATCACAAATATATCTATAAGATCAGATAAAGACCTTTGGGTAGAATTCGAAGAAAATTACAGAGAGAAGTTGAAGGCAAACTCTATAGATAACTTGTGAGAGAAACTATAAAGGATTTAATATAGAGAACACCTGTATAAACATATCAAACATTTTATTCATTATAGGAGCTTTGTTGTAAGATGATTAATGAGAATAATATATCCAGTTTTACAAAGATTTGATTTCAAGGATCACAATAGTTTGAAGAAAAAGGGTAAAGTCATATATACATTAGAGTGAGTTACTGCATTATTGAAGACTTGTAGATTCATAGTGAGAGGCTATCCCGGAAGGGGACAGTACAGACAGCATATCTTGCACTTTCGACATAGGACCAATAATATGAAGGGAGCATGTTTCGAGATAAAACGTGTATATTTCTACAAAGACCGATTACGAAGGGAAGTAAGTAAGACTCGTAGGTAGACAGAATCTGACACGACAGTGGCAGTAGAGTCCCTATCATTGTTAAGGCTCCCGGGACATTGGTGGTCCATGAAGGAATAAAGACTAAAGAATAAAAGTATGGTGTTGCATAACTAGCCGAAAAATCATTAATTTCGTTCATTAGTAGCGTTTGAAATGGATTTGATGCATATGGACTTGTATCAAGGATATTGATGTCCAGATAAGTATTGATTATCTTTGAGTATTACATTTATTTGTTTATTGTAGTCTATCACCTATATGTATGAACAATAAGAGCCACTTGATATACTCTTCTTCCATTCCTTGGTCTGCAGGGATATTCTTTCAGGAGGAAAAGAATGATGCATAAGGAATGTTGTTGAGGCATCTGTACGGGTTACAACAGCCTGGATTATGAAATAAAGTCATGATAAAGGATATCTTACATTGAGGAGTGAACTGCGATGAAGTTTTGCTCAAATATCAAGATGGTCATTCAGATGATCTTATGATAGTAGATCCAACATAGTATTGAACCTAGACTATATCTTGCATGGTGGATTAATTTCCTTAAACAAACCATGAATATAATGTTCCTATGGTAAATATTATTGAGGATACGTGTGCACATACCTTATGAAAATTTTGATTATTTGGTGAATATCATGCGACTTGATATTCAGGAGGCCATTACTCAAAGTACTCGGTAAATATCATGTGACTTGATATTTTGAGGTGATTACTCTTGATATCATGAGATCATATCTAAATGGTGGATATCCTGTAATCAAACATATCCTTAATCATGCCAACTTGATATCACATTGAGGTAATATCTAATCATGTGTTTATCCTCCGTAGCTAAGAGGGAGTGTTAATGAATTGTAACTTCAGTCCTCATATTACCGTATGTTGATGAATATATGGTTGATATTCTTGGACATACCATAGTCCTTATGTTACCGTGAGGTAACAGTTGTACACTGTGTTGTTTGAATAGAAATCATCCTCCCTAGCTAAGAGGGAGTGTGAATGATTGTAGCGTCGATCCGATGATTCCAATCGATGAAATCAAATGTTTGAATGACCTATTAACCTCGGACATTTGATATCTATCCTACACAATTATTATCATGGAGCATTAGTATTATTGATAATTAAGTAGAAATATAATATTTATATATATACATATATATAGATAGGTTATTATCACATTCTTAATCATGATAATAAGCAAATGTTATTGATAAATAATGAAAGTTAAAGAGACGTGTCTCTATGGAGACATGCCTCTTAATATCAGATACATATGCATTGAGAAGGTAACATGAAACACACAAAGATCTATAAGTGCTATTACAAGTTACAGCAATGACAAATATATAAAACCTTAACAGAGAGGTTTCATGGTATTGTTGAGACTCAATAGTGATTGAGCATTCTTTACGCTCAGATCTGCATCTTCAGAATTGATGTCACTTTCATTTGTAATTGCTTTTGACTCCATCAAAAAAATTGCCAGTACGTTGTGTGGGATTTCTGTGTATGCATTTTGTGTCATGTATGATTTTCCTAGAATTGGAATGAAATTGTTGTTGACTACTCTAAATAAATAGGAACTCAGATTTCTGTATTAGACCTTCATATTCTTTTCATTTGGGGTTTAGTAGTATTATTTCTTTGCATATGTTCATGATTAGACCTCCCATTATCATCTGGCATTGAAACATAAAACTAAAACCTTGCAAACAAACATTAAACTTCAATCAGAGCTTGAAGGGGATCTTTCAAACATTCACTTCTGCTAAATCAATACTTCCTTGTGGGATTCCATCAAATAAACTGTGCACTTTACCTAAGCTTTGACAATCTACATACATATTTACCAGAGCGTCTGCAACTAAACTCGGTCTTGACTAGAAATACATGAGACAATTTGCATTCAACATTTAGAATTAAATCGAAGGACAATCAGCATACGAGGATCAATGAGCATTGAAGAAAAGGTTTAAAATTGGTCAAGATCAAAAATGTGGGCAACATTATATAAAAGAATGATGACCAACAGAAATTTTAAACAACATAAAATATAACTGCCAAATAAGGAATCAAAATATCAACAACTGATTACAAATTTCATTGATAATTATTAGATAATCATATTTAAAACCAACTTCTTGTGTAGTTGTGAACCTCTGTTGGCATGGTACAACTTCAATAATCAACTTTCATATCATTAAAGTGTTGTCGCCTACTCGATCGCACCAATATTATATTGGTATGGCTTCCATTTTAATGCCAAGTAAGTGTGGGCAGATAAAAAAAGTACAGTGAATCTTTTGAAAAGCACAAAGGCCACAATCAAGCATACATAAGTATGATAGTACCTTGAAATTCAAAAGCAATAACTTTCAATACTAGCAATCAGCTCTTCATTATAATGAATATCAATAAGAAGTTAAGACAGCCAAAAAAATGGCCCAAAATAATATAAAGATAATTAAATTGTTCACAAAATAATCTCAATAGAAAATCTCACACAATTCAATTAAATGTATCTGGAAAATATCCTGCAATCGCTATACTCAATGGTAATTCCTTAGTAGAACTCCTCAAATCAAAAGGAGGGTTTTCTTTGAAATATCCCAAGTGGATAATTGCTCTTCTGCTGCTATAATGTTTAATTATATAAATTATATTTTCCTGTAGATTTTTCTTTGCTCTTATAGAGCTAAACAGAAGTTGCAGAAAAATATTGTTTTTTTTTTTTTTGTATTTTTCAGAATATAGGAATTACAATGAATAAATAATGTAACTGATAAAGTAGAAGTGATAGAAATCATATGCAACAACACATACTAATTTGGAAATGATTCTAAAATCATACCACCAGAATCTGATTTATTTCAAAATAGTACCAATACAAATGCGCTTCAAACAAGTTGATGCGAGCATGTACTTCAAACAAGTTTGATGCCAGCTACAGCCAAACAAGTTCAAATGATAGAGCCCAAGCTGCTGCTATAAAACAACTCTAGTTTGCTGCAAATAAACACTCCAGAATTCCTCTTGCAAGCTGCTATAAGGAAAAGCCAAGCTGAACCAAAGTGGCCACCTTCCCAATAAATCCACTACCTGCAAAGTGTGACTGCAATACTAGAAATTGATCCTCTGTTGTGATCAAACTGTATGCATAAGGACCTTCAAATCTGATCTTGTTGAGGGCTACGTCCCAACAAATCTGCTCTCAACACTGGGATTTGCACCCTAGGTGAGGAATGCTTTTCCAGAGCAATGGTGTCCAACATAGGTTGACAAAATGATAAACGATACTCATCTTTAGGTTGCCTTATCCTTATATCCCCTCTCCAAGGCAATTCGAACCCTAAAAGAATCCTAAAGTGGATTGCATTTGAACTTTATAATATAACATTATTTTCCTAATAAAGGCATCCAAATAGATAAGATAATGATATTAATGTCCAACAAAAGACCAAGAAGAGATCTATGGGACTGAAAGATTACAACAAAGGCAGAACAGAACCCAGCAGGAGCACACAAAGGCGTCAGAAGAAAAGCAACAACAAAAAACAAAAGAAAGGAAAGAAAAGCAACAGATCGCAGAGATCGGGAAAGCACTAGGAGGCTTTCTTGGGCGAAAAGAAATCTGTCATAGAATGATACACATGTTGATGCGTATAGGTACTGCACTGTCTCTGACCCGTCCCAGAGGAGTGTCGCTGGTGTAAATAAGCAAAACGGGATCTAACGCATCTAGAAAGCTCACTAGGCTGAAAAGAGCTAGAGGGCCTTTTCATACCACGTAAGGGGGATAGTGGTGTGAAAAAGGCAGTAATGAGCTGAGTAGAAGAGTGTCGGTGAGGAAGCTGAGTCTGAATCATGCTATCCCTGAGCATAGTGGCTTCCTGAAGATACAGTGCAAGGCATCTCTGATCATAATAGCTGAAGAAATCATAGAGAGAGAAGCACTCTCTAAACAAACAAAAGAACCTCCCTCTGATCTCATAATAAATAGGGCATCGAAAAAGAAAGTGAGCCTCATTCTCCACCTCCCCTGTGGTACAAAAAAAACAGGTCCGCTCCTCCCTATCAATATGATGATCCGACTAGGCCTGAAGACAGTGAGAACCAACTCTGAAAGAACCTAAAGAGATCCGTAGGGCATGAGACCAACGTCGTGAGAGATAGCTAGGTCGGGCAATAATCCCATCAAAGATCTCCAAGAAGTGTGTCGCATAGAAAGACCTCCGTGGGTGTAACCCACCAGGAGGGTTAACCCAAGTAGCAATAATGTAACATCTATAGATATCAAGGCGAACATGCTCATATAACTCCTGCCGAGAAGGGAGAAGATGAGCAGGAGGAAATCATTACTTTATTAATGACAAATAGCTCCAAGCATCAAATAAATCCTGGCAAGTGATAATCAAATACTAGAGACCAAGCTATTTCCAACGAGCTATCACACATAGGCAAATTGATCCAAATGGAGCCAGAAAACTCCTTATTACTCCAAAATGGCTAAACACTTAGCCTTATTTAAATTTTTAAAATGCTAACTTAGGAGAATATTGAAATATATTAAAATATATCCCAAGCGGCCAAGGAACAACCCAAACACCTCTAAAACATGAAACTGAGTTCGTCACCTGCCTGTCACTGATGTCGGACAACCTGAGCCAACTTGCAGTTACACCCTCAAATCTAGGGATACTCCTAAAATATAGTGAACACACCCAAATCTCTTGAAATTGAGACTGGGGGTGATCTCATAGAACCCCAACTCTGGAAATGTCACCACCTCCTAGAAGGTAGGAATCTCCTCCTACAATCAAGGAATTGCCTCCTAAAATCAAGAAACTGCTCTCAACTGATCTACTACTGCCTGTAATACCAAATCCAGACGCTAAAAACCCTAACTGAGTCCCTGATCACCACTGCCAGCCTACGAGACTTCATAATAGGCTAACTCTCATGTCACTGCTAGACAGAGCTAAAAAGGGGACATAACATTCTTCATCAAATCCATTCTTTGCCGAAGTGTTTTCATATAAGGCTAGAAAAGAACAATGTTCAATCTTCAAAGAAAAGAATTTGATAATATGAACTGGTAACCCTCTTCCTTCCTCAACTCCATGTATAGGCTTTTCAAGAATAAGATATTATCATTTTCATTTTTTCCCTCTTTTTTCCTTCTAAACATTATTTTTAATTTTAAGCCCCATTTGTAGCATCACTTTTTGTCCTCTCTTTTTAAACAACCTTCTTTATAACTAATAAAACAAAAAGTTGACTTTATAATATTGACTTGAAGTTAATTTTTTAACAACTTAATTTATTAAGTTGTTTCCATTGCACCATCCCATTAGCTTATGAGAAATGAAATAATAGGCTAAGGGGCTTCATTGGACCTAAACTTGACATAGAGACGTAACATTCTCGCATAGAAATGTTTTGCCTTATTCAATCTTGTGAATGCATAACATTGCATTAGTTTCATACATGTTGTATTTAGATTTAATACAGCGTGTTGACTATTAATTGAAGATATAATCTTATGAATTCACCATTCCAATAGGCCAATCATCTATAACAAGGTGAAAATTCTTGACTCCGGTGAAGGTTGTGATACCTCAAATGTTAAGAGTTAAACTAGAAAATAATATCAAGTGTTTACCCTTACATGGAAAACACTTCTTACTTTTGTTGGATCCCAAAACCATTGCTCCACTCCCTACAACAAAACTTTGGTCACAAGAGCAAGGTTGTCATCTAGCAAGTGAAACCAAATCATCAACAATACTATAGAGGGTTCAAGATCAACTCTATGAAAATGAATTTTCTCTACTACACTTCAAGCTAGGCTCAAATTCAAGGGTGTATTCGTAGAGGCTTATGTGAATAAGAAGATAATTAGAAACAATGAAAACTAAACCCAAACTGTCAATATAGTTCCAAAGATTTGTCACTGAGCATAACAACTACCGGTTACCCTACTGTGATGTCCCATTTTTTTAATAGGATATAATGATAAATAATAATAAATAAATAAATTTTTAAAAAATCATAAATATATAATAATATAATTACAAGTTAAGTAAGTTTAATGAAAGGTAAATAGGCATGCAATGAGCAGTTGTGACTCCCTCAACATAAAATATAAAATGGAGTAGGTTCATTTGAAACAGGGTATGGAGGAAAGAAGAAAGAGAGAAGGATGGGGATTAACGAAGGATCAATCGAAGAAGAAAAGAATAGGAATATAAGATAGTGGCTCTTTCAAAGAGCAACAAGGATGAAGACGCATAGCTCTTTCAAAGGGTTTTAATTATGAAAGGTTGCAACTGTCTCAAAGGGCAGAAATGATGAAGGGTTGTGACTCTTCCAAAGGGTAGTAATAATGAAAGGTTGTGACCCTCTCGGGGGCAGACATGAAAGCTTTGTGTCTCTTCCAAAGAGTGGTAATTGTGAAAGGTTGTGAACATTGCAAAGAGAAGCCATGAGGTGTGACTCTACCCCCAAATTGGACGATATAAAGGAGATGAGATTTCAATTGAGGACATCCAAAGGAGATAGATTTGGAGAACGATGTACTATTCTCAAAGGCGACAATTAAAGTGGTGACTCCATTCTTATGAGAGGTGGTGACCCTTTCACCAATTAAGTACAAAGAAGATTTCATTCCAAGCATTGAAAGACTTATCAATCATCATCCTTCATCCATCAATCATTAATCTCTCAAGAAATCAAACAAACAATCAAATAGAAAGATCAAGCAAACAATTATCAAATACACATCAATCATCACTCCATCTTCAGATCATGAAAATATACAATTTAGCAATCAATCATCATGTTATCAAATCAACATTCATTCAATCATCATCCACCAATATATCAAACTAGCTAACATTATATAGTTACTCTTCAATTATCTAATCACAATTACTTAATAACAACTCATCAATACTAGGAATCATCCAATCAAAGTGATTCATTCAATCAATCAATCATTTAACAACAATGGAACATAGCAGAAGTAATCATACATACAACAGAACAAACAGTAGAAGCATTCATAAAAATAGCAGAACAACAAAATCATTATTTCTTAATTGTCGTGGAATAAAACAATAGATATGCATATACATATATAATTATACATAGATGAGGATACATATATATTTATACCTGATTATGTGCAATCGATGAATACTTGAATCTAGATGTCTATGCATCATCAACATGAAATGTTGCAATAATCAACCATGTTGACAAATGGAAGGGAGTGCAAGGAGAAGGAACAAAAAAGATCCATCACTAGGTAAGGCACCTCATAAAAATGGTTAAGGACCATGAGGCCAAGGAGGATAAGGTCTTGCTCTTGGGCCAAGGTTCAATATAAAGGTACCCTATTGGAGCTCTCCTACCATCTCCATATTGATCAATTGTTGAACTAGACATGATCCTTGATCATAAGAGGTCAGATGTTGACATGATGGAGGAGAATGGCATACAAACCTCACTAGGTCACCACCTCATGAAAATGGTTAAAAACCACGTGAGATCAAAGAAGATGTGACCCTACTATTGGGCCAAGGGTAGTGGATACTTGAGGCAGCTCATCATGTCTTCAATCAAAACCCTTGTTATGGTTGAGTTCCATAGCCATTGAGATTTGTTGTGTAGATTGAAATATATATTTCCTAACTCTAGAATTGGATGTCTTTTATGAGATATATCTACATTTTCATCTAATCCGGTTGCATGCTTTCAAAACAAGCTTATCTCATCTTATTCTAGAGTGGGTATTATTTCTCTAACTATACTTTTCTCTTTGTTTCGTTTTGGATTTGTGAATTTATGGCAAAGTACTATTGGAGGTTTGAGAAGAAAGAGAAGTTGGATGAGGCATCGTTATTGTCATTGATGTCGAAATGTTTCTGTTATCATTAGTGACTGGCTATTGCAAATGTTCTTGAGTATTTTGTATAGTGATTCTGAAAGATATGCTCTACGTATCCCTATATTGCAAATCTATTGATGCAGTTTGGATATGTTGTAAAGCAATGTTCAGAGATATAAGATTCGGGACTTTGTGCTCCGGATCAAAGGAATTGATGTTCACTAGTGTGTGATAGCCTTTGACAATTTCCTATGAGAAACACATGCTTCGAATTTCTCCACATATTTTTTTTTGGTATTAAGGATTTGGAATTGTGCTTATGGTTGTCGTCGGTAGAAATTGTGTATCCGCTGACAGGACCCTTCGGAAAAGTTCTTGTATCAACCCGGTCCCTTCGAGAAAGTTCTTGTTATGTAGCTGACGGGTAAATAGTTTGTAGCGGACATAATGTATGTGGCCGACGGACTCCTTCGGGAAAGTTCTTGGGAAAGTATTTATACACCCTTCGGGATTATTGTAAAGGATCGTCATGGAAGCATAATGTACTGTTTGGCTTATGCGAATAATAATAAGAAGAGTTATGTTGTTCGTGTTCATGTTCGTGCTCATTATCTGTGTGCAATTCTTAATTAACCTATGCGGTAAACTATGAAGTATGCGTTGAAGAAGGGGTATGATGTGGCGATCCAGGCTCTGACTCAGCAGAAAGAGTGGCATTTGCTCCAAGCGTATATTCGTGGGATTTGTCCTCGGCGATTTCAGACTTGTTTTGTGGATAGAGGTTGGTCGGCGGTTGAGACACCAAAGATGTTGGCAGATTGGGCCACTGAGCCAGAATTGGGACCGAGTGACACTCCGCTGATGAAGCTGCACATGAGATCATGGGATTGTACAAAGAGGTTTACTATGCTCGGCAGCGCGCGGAGGCGGATAGGGCAGCAGACAGTGTTGCAGCTCAGAGATTCCTAACGGTTGAGAAATAGGCAAGAGAAAAGTTAGCCGCCGACTTGGCCGACCAGCAAGCAGCATGGGCAGCAGAGCGGGCAGCACTATTGAAGGATATGGCAGCAGTTGTACAGGATAAGGACACGGCTATCCAGGATAAAGATGCGGCGAAGCATGAGTTGCAGTTGGCCAGGAGACAGGCTATGGATGCGGCACTTCTACTGAAGGAGGCCGTAGAGGTTAATTCACAGATTCAGACAGATCTACGCATCCGAACAGACTAGGTGTATGAGTTACGTCGTCAACAACACTCTTCTGGGACACCACCTCCTTCTCTCTAGTATTTCTTTTATTGTTTGTGGGTTGTCTCCTAATTGTGTTAGTCGTCAGGAGACGACTTTTCTTTTTGGGGGGGATGATGTCGTCGGTAGAAATTGTGTATCAGCCGACAGGACCCTTCGGAAAAGTTCTTGTATCAGCTGACGGGTCCCTTCGGGAAAGTTCTTGTTATGTAGCCGACAGGTAAATAGTTTGTAGCGGACATAATGTATGTGGCCGATGGACTCCTTCGGGAAAGTTCTTGGGAAAGTATTTAGACACCGTTCAAGATTATTGTAAAGGATCATGGAAGCATAACGTACTGTTTGGCTTATGCGAATAATAATAAGAGTTCTGTTGTTCGTGTTCTTGTTCATTATCTGTGTGCAATTCTTAATTAACCTATGCGGTAAACAATGGTGGTCGTATCTTTGTATACTTTTGTTGGTGCAAATTTTTGTATTTTGGAGGCATGTTTTCGAAGTCCAATGGTGTTTACTCTAGGTTTGGCCAACATCGGGTGTTTACACTTTTTCATAAAAAGCTTCAGTGAATGTAAATGGCAATGTAATGTGTGTTGAAAATTTTATTCCTAGTGAAGATGTGATGTGGTCTTCTTTTCATTCATTTCCACCACAAGAATGCTTAAGTTCCAACCTACTTTGAATTTTGTTTGGTTAAGATGCTTAGAGAACCTTGAGAGATTTTTCAAGTATGACACTAGTATAAATGAAGGAAGAGTTATTGACAAATTATAAGTCTGTAAACATGATGAAGATTTGTGATAGGGAATTCATATCTCTATATGTGCAGTTACGAGTTGAGGTGAAGTATCGTGTTATGTTGTGTAGACTTTCATGTGTTAGTTATTGAAAGCAATGAGTAGAAGGTACCTATAGATCTTTTGGTAAAAGTTGTCGAGGTGTATTTGTGGTGAATCTTTCCTCTTTTATTCTCCTTCATATGGGCAATGAATGTAATGTCCCCTTTTTTTGGGACATTTTAATTCTGTGTTGCCGGATCACTTCGCCTAGGTTTCAGGGGTGAAAAGGTTCTTTACGGAGTTTAGTTCGAGGTTTGGCCTAGACATTTCCAATTTCAGACCCATCAAAGCAATTTTGGCAGGTTGTTTGGATACTTACTATTTTTATTAAGTAAATAGAGCTCGGTATTCTTGATATCCCAGTGTTGGTTTGAAAGCGTCTCGCCAAGAGCTTTCCAACAAGCTATTGCACGTGCTTATCCGAGTTCAATTTGATCAGTTATTTTAATGCCTGATGATTATATGGTTTACTAAGTGACTATTAAAGTTCATTTAACTTGTAACTTTATTTTTACAGAAAAGGTACTATGTTCACTTAAGTGACTAAAGGACAAAAAGGTGTTTTATCCCACGTTGCTTGAAAGAGTGTGCATCACATTGGGAAAAGTGATAAAGGTACAACAAGCCCCACATGGGAAGTAATGAAGATTATAATATTTAAAACAAATATTAATCTGGGAGCTGGAAATAGTTACTGTTTCTCTCTTCGAGGCAAACCCTTGAGGAAGCTTTTGGAGGTTGGACGCAAACCTAGCCTTCTTACAGGCTTTATCTATATTGCCAATCTGACTGTTTTTACTGTTTATAAGATTGGATCATTTGGATAGTTGCATGTTAGTATTGCTGTTGTATAATACAGTAACCCATTTGGTGGTTATCTGTGTCAATTCCTGGTTTATATATGTACTTTCTGAATATTGGAGAAATAAAACAAAGTTTTCTGAGCTTCCTTGTATGCAAATCTGCAGGTTACAAATCAGTTAAGGTTCTGGAATTTGTATCAAATATTGGTTTATTGTTCGGATTTAAATCTACAAGTTTATATCACGGATTTTTAGTAAAATATTCGAAAAGGGATATTAAAGTGAACCTTTCTTTTGGGCAGTGAGCATCCTTTGTAAAAATCACCTTAACCGATGTTACCCTAATAGGTATTTACATATTTGAGAATTAATATTCTCTGTGGTTTTTTCGTTAGCAAGGTTTTCAACTGAAATCTGGTGTTTCATTGTGTATGGTGGTTCTAGTTTTTCACATGCTCTTTTCATGCTTACATTATTTTGTGATTAAGGATTAAATTAAGATTTTGGGGATCCAATTCAAGAGAAGATTAATAAGTTCTATAGACAACTAATTCACCCCACCCCCCTCAATTGTCTTGTGCATTTAACAAGTACAAGGTGATCCAAGAAAGGGAAGCTACACCTACCTCTGTATAGTCGATACACATTACAAAAGCTTATGACTATTATTCCCTATAAATGTGGTGAAACATGAACAGCATAAATTAAAACCAAACAAAATGAAATCATTAAAGATTTGTTTTAATTTTAAGCTTTTGATTCCTATTAATCACAAGTTGGTGCCTATATGCGAGTAACAAAACAAAGTTAATAGGGAAAATGAAATGAAGGGTAATAAACAAATTAGTTGATCCAAACAAAAAAAGCATAGATAGAACACTCAATGAGCACTTGCCAAGTTGTCGAGTACTTGCCAATTGAGCAAGTACTCTCAAGTTTAACTCATAAGCCTTTGAATAAGAGTTGCAATGAGAATTTCATCAAATTGAAGACAAAAATTCGTCGGGTTCACAAGATTATGAGATAAAAAAGGCAATGTGGGATTGAAATGTGCCAACATGGGTCAAAAATTAAAACATAGGTTAAAATGTGTACTTCACAGGGATTTTTGACAAAAGTTTAAAACCATGCATTTTCCCTTCAGGTAAATCTTAGTTTTTGTCAAGTCTATGTTGAGTCTCTAATAAGTTTTTCCCAAGTTTCTGCCAGGACAAAAATATTGTGCTTGTCAAGTACTCTCCAAGTCCAAGTCTGGCTACTATGCATAAGAAAACATCAAAGTGAGCATTACAAATGAAACATCAAATGCAATAAGAAGAAACTCTATTGTCCAAAGAGACAACCCTGAACAAGTAGCTAAGATGTTGCAAAAATTAGATCTGCAACATACTTTACCATGGTATCCTCAAATATTCTAACAACATTTGTTGCCCTCCTCTAAAGAGCCCTGCTGCCTCTAACACGAACTATGCTGAAGAGAGTTTTTTGTTGTTTTTTTAAGTTTTTGCAGTTTCTTCTGTGCTTTTGAGATATATGTTTTTTCAGTTTTTCTGGCACATAAACAATTGCAATGCTTTGAAATTCAAAAACTACCAATGCAACTTTGCACAAAACTCTTCTATTTGCAATTTATGAAATTGAAGTATTTACAATGATAAACAAATGCATTGAAATGCTCATTAATTTGCAAAGTAAGAAAACCTGGAATCTGTATAATGGCAAATAAATCCACAATGAATAATTATTCCTATATCATGGATGCTGAAGACTGAATGAAGGCTCTAAAGTATACAAAAATGAGCCAAGGAATTAACATTGGCCCTTACAATGCAGACACAACTTTGCCAATACCCAACACTGCCACTTAGATGGAATTTCTAAGACATGGTAGCTTCTAATAAAGCACACCCAGCCTCCGCAATATGCTGCAATCAGACCAGTAATGTCATCCAACTAGTAATTTAACAGCAGAGACCAAAATGTCTCAGCACCCTTCTCTATGTTGATGTTTGATCAGAATTACTCAAGCACAATTCATCAGCATCAGACATTGATTCAAAGTGACTCCATAACTTGCAGATATCTTCCAACTTCCTGCAAAATGTCCTTGCTCAAACCCTTGCCAAACTCTTCCACAACAATTTCATCAAAATAACATGCACAATAGAATGGTCCTTTTTTTGCATTGCATGCATTTATAATTCTCAAATGCAAATCGAGCTTCAATCTTCCAATCACACCTCATATAACTCATATGTGCCATTTTGGTTGCAAAGTTTGAAATATAATGTTTAATTACATTTCCCTCCAAGAGCAACTTTAAGTTATAATTTAAAGTTGATATATAATAAAGTTACTTTATTAGTTTAAATTCCCCACTGCTCCAAAAATGACCTTTTCATTAATACAATGATATTCTAACACACGAGGTCCTTGTTTCATGTGCTCATGATTTAAAACTTCTCATCCTGTTTCCAATGAGCTATAGCATTAAGGTGCCCATTAAAAAAATTCAATAGAAATAGCAACCTTAGTGCACATAATTAAATTATAACCAATAATGCATCTAAGTTTGCAAAAATGGCCCAACCACACCAGTAGTTAAAACAACTGCATAGGAGTAATCGTGGTGATGAAATATGATGAATGATCCCAACTGCATGACATTCTGAAAAATAGACACTCCAACCAATAATCTTGGAGCCCAATCTGGAAGTCACAAATAACATTTGAAAGCATCATATAACTCCTCTAAATCATTTGAGCTAATTGAAATCATCCATTGACTTCTAAATAGTAAGTCCCTCAAAACAGTGGCAAAGCTCATTAAACAACTTAGCATCAAAATATATGGAGGGTTTGGAGACATCCACACTCACAGTCGTCCTTTGGTGACCCAAATAATTACAAAACAAGGTCCTCTAATAACCACTATTAGCTTACAAGGACCCAATGATAGGCTAAATTCATTGACTTTGATGCTTGCTCAAAATGGGGCCATTACAATCCACCCTCCCTAAAATTGCTTGCCCTTATGCAATCTCAAAAACTAATAACACTTCAATCCACCCGGATCCCACAGATAAGAGTGAGTAGTGTCCCTGTGATCACGAAGCACCTCTTGTAACATAATCACCAGTACAACTAATTTAACCTACCAAATTGAAGTAAATTTTGACCGCAGATATTGCAAGAGTGAATATCACAAAGGGAAGCAACTCAATAAGTAGACAAAGCTTGCTTCCCCAAATTGAGTAAAGTGGGCTACCACACACACTATCCGGCACGTGTGCAATTGAACTATGCACCTGAAAAAGATCATGCACATGAGAGTCAAAAGTAAAACCATATGTACTTGACATCATGTACACATCCCAAAACTCCTCTATGAGCACAGCCTGAAATCCTGGCGCACTAGAAGGATCTCAAAGACTGCACTAGAACTTACCAAGAAGAACATCCTCCAGCATCTATTGCTCAACTCTGAACTCAACTTCACCAAGCCCAAAGTGGTGAAGCCAATCAACGGGACCTGACCAAAATTCACAGGTAACCATGTCACTAAGGACCCAAAGCACACTAAATGCCAATCCATTCATACTATCAAGATCAGAAAATCTGCGAGTGGCAATATCACTAGCACCATCTCCATCTTCTACAAGGCTCCCATGGATGTGTTGACTCTGCAAGTAATCCAACTTGCAACCACTGATCCCATCTATTGTAGATGGCAAATACTCATCCCCAACAGATGGTAGAACCTCAAAACCAATACACACTAATGCATCATCAAAACCTCTCTTTGTAGATCTAAGAAGTCGTAATGAATACTCCTTCCTATGCAGTCCTGATAAAAATCTCCCACCTTGATCTGGCACTAACTGTCATAGTATGGAACATAACCACTATCATCTAGCTCATTACCAACGACATCTACAACAAATGTAACCATAGGAGAACCCGATGTGACATGTAGTTCATGTTGCTCTCTTCAGATGCACTCATCCCAACTAAATCATTTGTACCTATAATTGCAATGGATGTAGCCACATCCTCATCATAATATATGGATATAGGAACATTAACAACTGTTGCTATAGGAAATTGAATTGTGTCTGCAGATGGTGTAAATTGTGCCCAACTCCACTCAAGTGAGTGATCAACATCAACCTCAAAAAACAAATTGTCATAAGACAATGTTGCATCCATCTCAAACATAGGATTGTCCGCAAAGTTAACCTCACCACTGTGTTGATCTATACAATAACATGACGATATCTCTACATCACTCACCTCATAATCAACAACGATATGTGTGCTATCATCAGTCCACACATCAACAACCACAAAAATACCACTAAACACCTCAACAGATGACTCAACTAGTAATGTAGAAGCTGCTGATATGACAAAGTCTTCACTAACTTCTGTCAAGGAAGCTGCATGTCCATCCAAACTGTGATCCTAGGACCTATTACCAATGAATGAAATTTCAGATTCATTCTCTAAGGTCTGATACGAAAAATCAGACTTATTGTGCCCTGCATCAACATCACATAACTCATCTCTAGCACTGAAATCTTGAGCGTCTACACAAGAGGACTCCATACAACCATCTTTCAGACTTGAAATGGATGTTATCTCATGAGTAGGCTCAATGCTAACTCTGCTGCCATAGAAATCAGAATTGTTATCCATGCCAAAAACAACTTCTTGGACGCTGCTAATGTCCACTTCCACTGCAATTCTCAACTTCCTACCACCAGACACCATTTTCTTGTCACTGCGTGAACCAACTCTTCTCGCAAACAATTCACGAGCTATCTTGTGATATTGTTTCTTTGCATAACCAGTCACACCATATAGCTTTGGATGGAAGTCCATATAATGGTAGAAAGATAAATCTTCTTAATATATTGAGGAAGAGTGTTATATTCTTCAAACATGCTAAGCATTGCTTTCCTCATGTCACCCCATTATATCCTGTGGTGGAACCTTCTTCAAAAATCCATGTTTATGTAATCTCTTGGTTATTTCCATGATTAAAAGAATTGCAAGAATGTTGATCACTCAATTATGAATTGTGAGATCAATATAAAAAAATTCCCAACTCCCAATAGGATGGCAAGAAACCGCTCTGTTACCACTATAAAGAGACCTATTGGCTCCAACTCCAACTATGTTGAAGAAAGCTTTTTTTTTTGTTTTTGCAATTTTTTTTGTGCTTTTGAGATATATGGTTTTTTCTAAGTAACCCAGGAACATGTCCTTGGCCTAAAAGTCCACATTTAGGAGAGATGGGGACATCCCCAGGATGGGGGGACAGGTATGGTACGTCCCCCGGTCCCCATTTTCCCAGATTTGCTAGGAGACATCTCCAGGATGCCGATATGTTTGACAGCAAAAAAAGAAGAAGAAAAAAAAGGACGTACGGACATCCTTGGTATGGAAGGGGACGTACGGTTATGGACGTCCCTCATCAGTCCCGAAGACAGTCATATGTCCCCTTTCTTTTGGATGCCCCAAGTTTTAAAAAAATAAAACATAGAACATAAAAAAAATGCTCCATACTTGGTCGTCCAATGGGTCCCAAATCTCTAAAAGGTCAAAAACGACCACATAATGTTTGTTTTGACATTTGTTTTGTTTTGCATGTGAAGTTGGAGTTTATAGCAGTAGGCTAGGGTTTTCATTTTGCAACAAGAGAAGGTGATTTTTTTGCTTCCAAGAGCTTCACCAGGGGTTTGAGCTTCCTCTATAGTACACCAAGTATGCAAGTCTTTTTGCTTCCATTTTTCATTTTTTTAATAGATTTGCAATTTGAAAGAGTCGAATTCTTTTTTATTTTTTCCATTGTTTCAACTCATATTTTCATTGCATATTAAAATCTCAAAAGAAACCACAATGAGCAATAGTGGAAGTATTAGTAGTAGTGGTGGTGATTAAGAGAATATGTGGTTGGGGGTGATATTGCTAGTAGTGGGACTAGGAAAGATGTTGACCCTAAAAGTGATTTATTTAAATGCCTTTCCTCCATCATGAGTAAACATGCAAAGGGTCTATTCAATAGGAAAAAACCTCTTCTCCAATATGTCACACCTAGGCAACAAAGAATGCAGGAGGGACTAGGATGTGGGATTGCCATGTTTGTCATGATGATTTTTGGGGCAGCTATACAAGGGTGATATCACACTTTTTAGGTGTTGCATGCCAGGGAGTCAAAGTTGTTGTCCTGCATTTTGTCAACACAAAATATAGGTAACAATACGATACTTTTTCAACTTAGTTTCATTTTTCTCTAAGTTAGTTCATTATTTAATTGGATAACACTGCTCAATCAATCGACCCCAATCGATATAATGAATCTTTTTACTAAAGCCTTTTGTCAAGTTTTTTTAGTTTTTCTATTTATTGAGCCTATGCTTGATTTTTGAAGCCTTCAAAGTCTTTTTGTGCGTTTTTTAGTGTATTTGTTAGCTTTTGGTCTTTTAGCTTTGCTCAAGTTATTGCTTTTGGTTTTCTCTTTGATTTGATTTATACTAGAGCTTAATTGGACTTGGCAATCAAAAGATATGATCATTTTAGTGCCCAAAAGGTGGACTCTCCGGATGCAACTACACGATTTAAAATATCATGTAATATTTTAAAGTTGACATTCACTTTTTGAAAAATATTACATAAATCCACTTTATGTTATGTTTTTAAGTTACTTTATATAGTGCACTTTATGTTATATTTTTAATTTGAGTTGCTTTTTAATTTTTCACTTAAGTGATTATTTAACTATATAGTTTGATTTGATTTTTTAATTTTAATTCAAAACATCTTAAAAAATATTACTTTTAGAATGATATTTGCACACTATATATTAACTATATAGTGTAAAATTTATGACCCAATTAAGTGATATTTCTTCAAATATCAATTAAACATGTGCTTAATTGATCACTTAATGTAATGTCCCCGTTTTAGAGGTAATTTGATTTAATTAATTTAATTAATTATGTTGTCCAAAATAATGAATATTTTATGAAGATGACTAATTAATTATTTTAATTAAATAAATAAGTGGTATTAAGATTATTATTTATAAAGTTATCAAATAAATAAATATAAATGGGTAACTTTATATTTAATTAATTTAATAAAGTGACTTGAGTTATAAAATATCTTATAAAGTCACTCGATAAATAAAATAAAATAATGTTCCAAAAGTTTCTGGAGAAAGTGGAAAAAAAGAATAAATAGGCATCATGGGCTTCATTCTCACGAACCAGATTTGTCGTTGTTGATGTTGATGTTTGATGGTTGTGGAGCCTAGGGTTTCTGCAGTTGTCTTTGGCCTTTGAGAATGAAAACTCTCAATTGGTGTGCAATTTTGACGGTGTGAAATATCACTTGAATTATTGCAGCTGGGAGAAAGTTACTTCAGACTTTCTATTTGAGCTCCATTGTTAAAACTTAGTGGCCTTTGGCCAAGTTTTTTTGTATGATTCGATTTAGAGCTCTAAGGAGACATTTTGGTGTTAAGTCTTCCGCAAATTTGGCATGAAGGAGTTCGATTGCATGCTCAGATTTTTATACCAGTCATTTCCAGAATTTCTGTCTTCATATCAGCTTGTGTGAGAGGTTCGATTTTGCTCATAGACACTTCATCTTGGGACAATTTCATTGAGGAGTGGAGGCGCTTTATATTAGAGGTCTAGGCGATCTTGTTGGAGGCTTTGTTGGCAACCAAGAGGCTGCATATTATTTTATATCTGCCATTGCTTCAGAAATAGGGGCGGCAGCATAGGTGGCTCGATTTGGGTTCACGAGGTCTTAATCTTCTGAGATAATGCTTGCTTCACCATTGGAGACTCGAGTCAACTTCAAGCTACAGGTTCCTTGAAGATTTCATGCTATCTACATGTCATTTAGATGCATTTTATAGAGCTGTTGTAGGTAGACGATGTAATCAGACTTTGGCATTTTCAGTTGGGTCATGTTGTAAGCCAAGAGTCTTGGCATTTCGATGAAAACTTGCGTAGGCAATTGCATTTCAATAAGACATCATCTTTGGGAAGTCTCACATAGTTGTAATGTTCATTTGAATGTGATATGAAGATGTATGCCAACTGTTTGACAAATTGTCAATGGCTGTAGATGTTCTTATCAACATATAGGTTGCATACCAACTGTTTGCTAAAATTATCAGTTGGCTGTAGGTGCATGTCTTGCATTTAGAAGTCATATATGAGCATTGTTAAAGATGAAATTGAGTCATTGATGCTTCTAGGTTAGAGTTTATGCATTGTAGTTTGATTTCTACGCGTTTGGAGTACTTTGGTTTCTTCTACAAGCATTTATATCAGTCTGATCACATAAACCAGCAAGCTGGGAGGTTGCAAGTGAATTGTTTGACGATATTTCTTGAGTTCCTTATCAGCACTTTGAGATCAGATTTGAGCAGGGTCATTACAGTGGTATCAGAGCCAAATCTTGTCATCCTGAAGGTTTAGCAATCACATGCAAACACCTGGTGTTGGCCCTCAGATTTTACACTCGTAGGCGAGCTGGGTTTGACAAGGAACAAGATTTTGACAGGCAACTAGACACCATGAGTGACAAGCAAGAGCGTAGCCTACCAAGAGACAATAGGAATGAGGATCAGGAAACAAGGGAATTTTTCAGAGCAATGGTTACAGGACAAGAGCGGATGGCTGAAGCTTTGCAGGCACTCACCACAGTGGTTGAGTGCATGAACACACAGGACAGACACAATCAGGAGCAAGGGGATAATAGGAGTGTAGTGGGATCACCTAGAGTTCATTAGAACTCTTTCCAGAATAGCAAATAGACCTACACGACCCACCTTCTTGAGAGAAGAACGTGCAATAGAAAAGAATGTTGAAGATGTTGAGGAACCTACCTTTGCTGATGTATATATGGCTGCCTATGATGAATGGCAACGATTGACACCAGGAGCTCAAGAGCTCATGCATTTTGATCATTTTGCACAAACGAGGATGGACTACTACAGGTCCCGAAAGGAGAGGAGACCTCAGAATCAGAATAAGGATCTCAAGCAAGCTACTAATAAGCTTACATTACCTATGTTTGATGGAAGTGGCAAAACTACTGCACAGTCATGGATTCATAAGTTGGATACTTTCTTGGCTCTTCGACCCATGACAGAAGAGGAAGCCATCAAGTTTGCCACTTTGCACCTAGAAGGAGCAGCACACAAATGGTGGTATCATGGATTGGTTACATTGCAGCATAATCAGATTACATCTTATCAGGAATTTGTGGATAGATTGATGGAACGCTTTGACAAGAAAGACCCAGAATCATACTTCGGAGATTTGGCTCAACTCAAGCAAGTTGGGAATTTGGAGAACTACATTGGTGACTTTCAAAGATTGTCAGTAATGGTTCTCAATATCTCAAAGAGACGACCGGTGATGTTATTCATGGAGGGCTTATTGGAGCCTATGAGAGGATGGATAGAAGCCTTTGATCCTTCTATTCTTCAGGAGGCGATGAAGAAGGCTAGGAGCATGGAGTTTGCAGCACCAAAGAGCAAGAGCTTGCATAAGGAAATCCCTTCAACAAGCAATGAGATTCCCCAACAATCAGACAAGAAAAAAAAATCAGCACCTATGATGGATGAGGAGACACGAGAAGAGTTGAGGAAGAAGAAATTATGCTATTGGTGCAAGGAGCCTTACAACAAAGATCATGATTGCCTTTTGAGGCCAAAGAGCAAGGCAAACCGTTTCATGTGGGCATACTTTGAGGACTCTGATTCTAATGAAGTTGATTAGCAGGTTGCTTCAGAACTTGATCAGGGTGAGGAGACTTCTGCTCCCATGGCATATATTACCAATGTTCAGGATGAGACTACATTCAAGTTCAGAAGGACAGTTGATGGACAGCATTGCATCGCTATGCTTCATACTGGTGCGACACATAACTTTATTAATGGAGATTTTGTAGCTCGGTACAGACTTCAAGTTGAGGATTTTGGCGGATTCAGAGTTCGAGTAGCAAATGGATATACTCTCGCATGCACCAGAAAGGTTGCTAATCTAACCTTGAGATTGAACAACCATGAGTTACATTCACGATTTTATGTGGTCAATATGGGAGAGATGGACATAGTTTTGGGAATGAAGTGGCTCCAGGACTTGGGAGTATTTACCCTTAATGTACCTAAGATGGAAATGGCTTTTGAGGTTGATGGTAGGAGGCATGTATTGAGGGGTATTACGGATGGAGGCTTGCATTGTATCAGAGGGCTGGACAGTAAGAGAGAAAAAGGTGATTCAAGGGAAACATGAGATGATTCTCAATCCATTGTTCGAAGTGGAAGCCGCTTGGTCATATGACAATCCACTCTATAGCTTGGATGATGATAGCTCTCTTGATTCCAGTCTTGAGATGAGCATTGTTGATAGTATTTGTGATCCAACTAGTGCGTCAGGACTGCAAACAGGGCTCACAGAGGAGATTTCAGAGGTGTACATAGTAAGGAATGCTTACAGCTTCATTTTTTATTCTCATGTACATGACCTATTCATGATGCACAATTCAAGAGAGCATGTGCTGAATAGTTGGGATGATAGTTTATCTTGCGTGAAGTTTGGAGGCAAGGATGATCAGTCTCTTGGCTTGCTTCCACTTGAGGCCTATACTTCTGCGGCACTTGGTGATGGTATTGAGTTGGTAAGACAGATGGTTTGAGAAAATGTTGCAGGAGTTGTTTGATGATGACAAGGATATTATGCAATTCTTCTTGTGGGATCCAGGTGGTGAATTGCTTGAGGACAAGCAAATTTCAGGAGGGGCAGACTATAATGTCCCCGTTTTAGAGGTAATTTGATTTAATTAATTATGTTGTCCAAAATAATGAATATTTTATGAGGATGAATAATTAATTATTTTAATTAAATAAATAAGTGGTATTAAGTTTATCATTTATAAAATTATCAAATAAATAAATATAAAAGGGTAACTTTATATTTAATTAATTTAATAAAGTCACTTAAATTAAAAAATATCTTATAAAGTCACTTGATAAATAAAATAAAATAATGTTGTAGAAGTTTTTGGAGAAAGTGGAGAAAAAGAATAAATAAGCATCCTGGGCTTCATTCTCTCGAACCAGATTTGTTGTTGTTGATGTTGATGTTTGATGGTTGTGGAGCCTAGGGTTTCTGCAGTTGTCTTTAGCCTTTGAGAACGAAAACTCTCAATTGGTGTGCAATTTTGACGGTGTGAAATATCACTTGAATTATTGCAGCTGGGAGAAAGTTACTTCAGACTTTCTATTTGAGCTCCATTGTTAAACCTTAGTGGCCTTTGGCCAATTTTTTTGTATGATTCGATTTAGGGCTCTAAGGAGACATTTTGGTGTTAAGTCTTCCATAAATTTGGCATGAAGGAGTTCGATTGCATGCTCAGATTTTTGTACCAATCATTTCCAGAATTTCTGTCTTCATATCAGCTTGTGTGAGAGGTTCGATTTTGCTCATAGACACTTCATCTTGGGACAATTTCATCGAGGAGTGGAGGCGCTTCATATTAGAGGTCTAGGCGATCTTGTTGGAGGCTTTGTTCGCAACCAAGAGGCTGCATATTATTTTATATCTGCCATTGCTTCAGAAACAGGGGCGGCAGCATAGGTGGCTCGATTTGGGTTCATGAGGTCTTCATCTTCTGAGATAATGCTTGCTTCACCATTGGAGACTCAAGTCAACTTCAAGCTACAAATTCCTTGAAGATTTCATGCTATCTACATGTCATTTAGATGCATTTTATAGAGCTGTTATTGGTAGACGATGTAATCAGACTTTGGCATTTTCAGTTGGGTCATGTTGTAAGCCAAGAGTCTTGGCATTTCGATGAAAACTTGTGTAGACAATTGCATTTCAATAAGACATCATCTTTGGGAAGTCTCACATAGTTGTAATGTTCATTTGAATAAGATATGAAGATGTATGCCAACTATTTGACAAATTGTCAATGGCTGTAGATGTTCTTATCAACATATAGGTTGCATACCAACTGTTTGCTAAAATTATCAGTTGGCTGTAGGTGCATGTTTTGCATTTAGAAGTCATATATGAGCATTGTTAAAGATGAAATTGAGTCATTGATGCCTCTAGGTTAAAGTTTATGCATTGTAGTTTGATTTCTAAGTGTTTGGAGTACTTTGGTTTCTTCTACAAGCATTTATATCAGTCTGATCACATAAACCAGCAAGCTGGGAGGTTGCAAGTGAATTATAATATTATTTGACGATATTCCTTGAGTTCCTTATCAGCACTTTGAGATCAGATTTGAGCAGGGTCATTACACTTAAGTTGTGCATTACATTTCCTTCAAACCCATTTGCATGTAAATATGCAAATGCTCCTAGAGAATGAGTTTTTGAACTAAAAGCATGTAAATGCCTTTGACTTGAAATAACCCTCCTAGAGTAACAAATGCATATTTGAGTTTTTTTTAAATGTGCAATGACCCTCCTAGAGTGAGCAATGCATATTTGAGTCTTTAAAATATGTGTAATGACCCTCCTAGAGTGAGCAATGCATATTTGAGTTTTTAAAATATGTAATAGCACTTGGAGAACGTGTTTTTGCCTCGAAACATGATTTTAAAATATGCAATGGCACTTCTAGAGTGCGTTTTACATGAAAAGATCTACTACAAACATTCTAAAACATGTAATCCCTCTTGGAGAATGTGTTTTACATATGTTTCATGCATTTGCAAATGGTAAACCCAAAATTGAAGATTCAAGGGCAAAAAACTTTGTTTTCTTCCTCCAAGCACGCATTTTTCATCAAAAATGCTTAGATCTGCCCATATAATGGCTTAAAATCCATCACAAGGGAGGTGTTTTTTAGTTTTAATGCATACACATGCATTTCGGGTCATGATTTTGCATTATTAAGCCACGTTTTGGTGAAAAACGCCCAAACTTGGGCAAATTTTGATCAAATTTTGGCTCAAATAGAAGTCGTTTTGAGGTTTTGATCCATATATTTGCTATTGAAGAACACGTTTTTGCCTTTAGATGTCAAAAATGTTTCATTTCATGCCTTCTATGAATCACGTTTTTGCTAAAAACGCCCCGAAATTTGGGTTTTTATCCACATTTTTTGCATTTTGGAGTCACATTTTTGCATTTGGGTACATGTATATGCATTTGAGGAAAACGATTTTGAATTCCCAAATCAAAAACCACTCAAATACATGCATTTTTTTGGCCACGGTTTTTCAAAAACAACCCAGATTTTTGCATGAAAAGGGCACATTTTTGTTAAAAACATCCAGAAAATGGCATTTCCAGCCCATACGTTTGGATCAATAGAGGTCATTTTTTAGTTTTAATGCATGCTATTGCCTTTGGAGACCACATTTTTTGCATTCTCATGTCAAATTCGACCATTAAATCCTCATTAATCATTCATTATTTGCAAGCATGGAGGAAGTCAAATAGTTGTTTGTGAATCTGGATTTGAGGGAGAATTGGTCTTCAAGTCTACAAAACTTGCTATTTTGGCTCGTTGATCTCCGAGTAAGTAGACATTTCAATCTTGCTTACTAATTAATGTTTATCTTGCTATTTTGATGCATATTTTAGCTTGATGTTGCACACTTGTTCGTACATATGCCATGAAAAGTGCATTCTGCCTTTAAATATAATAAAAACTCTTATTTTCACACTTTTCAATTTTCCCCAAACTTCAAATTCGAATTTGCACATGAAAACAACTTGCTTGTTGACATGTTTGAGTCTAAAACCTAAGGTACAGGTTTCTTTTGTGCTTATTTTCATTGTTTGTTTGCTTGCTTTCTCGTTTTTCTTCATTTGGAAGATATTGCAAGTTCTTTCCCAAAAACTTGAGCACGTTTCACTTCACTTCACATTCATCATTACCTGTCATAACACATTGCATCTCATTCCCCACATGCAATTACATGTAGTCTCATCTTCCATCCACATTTACATGTAATTCCATCCTTCGTATGCATTTACATATAAACCTATTTCCCAAACCCACTTACATGTAATCTCATCCTTTGAACCTAATTACATGATTTCATGAAGTCATTATTGCATGTAAATCCCTTTACATGCGATTGCATCTAAAGAACTCGATTTTGGTAAAAGGTCACACTTCTAATCACCAAAGCCATCATTTGCATAGATCCATATGCATCCCAACTTGCATTCTTAGCCATACCCATGAAAGCCCATCATTGCCCACATGCAAAATTTCTTTCCAAGTCCGACTTTGGCCCTTTCCATCCAAATACGCATGTTTTCCGATTCATTTCCAGCCATCATATGTGTTTCATAAGTATCTAATCCGTACTTCTAGCATTCATCCCTCATGGATTCATCATTGTAACTCAAATCCAAAGGATTTTATGGATCTAATCTCATTAGAAGATGTTTTCATCTTCATGTTGCGGCGTACTCTTCAAGATATGTTAGAACTTCTTCAAAGAACAGAGACATTCTGGCGAGAAGATATGCTTTGATTCAAAGGAAGGAGTAATTCATTTGGTCTCCACTTTTCCAATGGTTGTCCAAGAACCTGAGTTCGTGTGGGAATGTGCCAAGCACTTTGCTTCAAAAAAAAAAAGGTGCAAAATGCTGGTGCAAAAGTTGTTCCAAGTTTACATCCAGACATCATAAAGAAAGTGTTCAAAGCGTTGAAGACTCAAAAATGTGCCAATCTACAAAGGAGAATTCACGACAACTATCAAACAAGGAAAAACTTGATCAAATCAAGTTTTCAAAAAGACAACTAAAAACTCATCAAAGAGAATGCACTACCGCAAAATACAAGAATTCCTGATCCCACGATCATCACGGAGTGCAAGGCTTTTGCTAATAGGATTGATTCATTCGGAATCAACGATTTCAACATTCTCTTCAAGTGTTTTCTAGCTTTGTAGATGCAGAAGATAGATTGCATGTAATCCAATTGCATGCAACTCAAATGCCTGTAATTGCATGTCCTCATGACATGTAATCCAATAATTTCTCTCACCTAGCTTGATCGAGTCAAAGTTGGTTGAGTTAATCCCACTTTTTCCTCCAATTTTTTCTCAACTCCTTTGCTATGTAAAGGAGTGCCCCCTCATTGTAAAAATCATCTTTTTTTGTATACAAGAAAGCGTTGTCAAACTTGTGCAAGCATAACTTTGATTGTGTAGTACCAATTTGGGAGAAAAGTAAATAAAAGAAGCAATTGGATTAAAAGCTTTGACTGGAAGCAATTGTGATAGAGCAAATTAGAAGCTTTGACTCTAATTTGTGCCTATTGTCTTTGATTCATGTTATATTGTGTGTTGAATAATATAGCATAGTGAGTTAAGAAGCAATCGGAGTTGAAGCTTTCACTAGGAGCAATTGTGGTGATACATAGACTAGAAGCTTTGACTGTCGCTTGTATTACCATCTCAAATTCACAAAAAATAGTTAGAATTCTCTACTTCTGGAAGTCTTTGTGCCCCAATGTAGAGGTTATTCTTATAGAATAGGTTAAAACAGGAATTAAAGCCAAACTGATACGCTTTCAATAAGCCTTTGAGTTGGTGTTAGTTTATTGGTATCACCGTTTCCAGCTACTAGATAAAAGTGTAGTTAAAGATTTCATCTTGCTCATTACTCGCTCTGTGGATAAGTGGATTCTTTTCTGAAAGCTAAGAGGAAAGAATATTGGTAATACCCTTTCAAATCTCTCAACTTCTTGCTTAACTTGAGTTGATCCAAGGAACGGTGAGAAGGGGGAACCTTCCGTTTAAGGTAGGAGAGACTTTGCCTCACACGTTGTGGCTGGTCTACCTATTTTGCAACCGGATTTTACCCAAAACTGTCAGTTGCAAAATATCCAACCAACAAAAGCTTGTCTTGAATTGACTAATGAGGAGAGAACAGAATGTCAAAGATTGCACTTCAAGGTTGAAATGGGGGGGCAAAATTTGACAATTACATAAAGATTTGTTTACTCACAATCATCTAGGCATATTTCATCCGCCATTGGTACTAGTGGCAGCCCTACTAAGACTAGAGGAAAAAATGGGTAGTGGTGAGAAGAGCTCGGTGAAAAGTTTGTTTAATGCATAGGCAAAGGAAAAATTTTGGGGCATCCATTGGTAGATTCTTTGTTGCTAATAGTGTCCCATATCATGCAGTCCATTCCACTTAATTCAAACAAACGGTGAAAGACATATTGTCTATGAATCCCTCATTGTACCCCCTAGTGAGCATAAGCTACGAACCACCATCCTAGATAATGATTACTCTAAGCTTGCTTTGTTGTTTGAGGATATGAAACGTACTTGGCTTAAGACGAGCTGCTCTATTGGGATGGATGGGTGGACCGATGTTAGACATCGGCCACTCATCAATATCATTGTCACATCCCTTATTGGCTCTTATTTTTTGAAAGCCATAAATTGCTCAGGAAAGAGGAAGGATGCAGATTTCTAGTTCACCATTTTCAAGGATGCCATAAAAGAGGTTGGGTCGGCTAATGTAGTGCAAGTGATCACAATTTCTACACGTGTGTGCAAATAAATCGGTTTGATGGTAGAGGTTGCTTATAGGCACGTCTTTTGGTCCCCTTGTTGTTTTCATGCATTAAACAATGCATTGAAGGACATAGAGAAGATTGAATGGGTGAAATGAGTGGTGTTAGAAGGAAGAGAAGTGAAAATATTCATATGCAACCAACACACTTCACTTGCTCTATTCAAGTCCTTCTCTAAGAAGGAGTTCCTCGACCCAATTGAGACAAGGTATGTCAATTTTAATTATAGTACAATTTGCTTTAAGTTTATTTTAATTTATAATTGTTAGAAACTTACATGTGATGTGTTTAATGTTTAACTTTATTTTAATTTAGAATTGTCTCTATAAGTATTGCACATACTTCATTTTGATGGAGAGGATAATTGAAGTGCATGAGGCCCTCCAATTGATGGTGGTGAATCCAGAGTGGGGATGATGGTCCAATTCTAAGTCCTTTGAAGGAAAAGTGGTGAGGCAAAAGATCCTTGATGACAACTGGTGGTCCACGACGAGGTAAGTTGCTACTTTTTAAATTCAGTGTTATTGCTTGCTGATTTTCATACTAACTTAAAATTTGTATTTCTGATTTTAATTTTTGTTTGCATCTTGCAGATATATTTGCTCTATCATTGCCCCAATTGTAGATGTCAGTAGTATGTTGATACTGACGCTCCTAGTCTTAGAGAGATATATGAGACTTTTGACAGGATGTTGGGGAAGATGAAGAAAATTGTGATAGCAAAGGATCCTACATTGGGGTTTTATGAGGAGCATGTTAGGCCTACTGTGACACAGATATGGAACATAATGAATACCCGTTTTATATGGTAGTCTTTGCTCTAAATCCCAAATGGTATTAAGAGTTGGACGGAAGGGGCCTCCCATGTGATGATCCTGAGGTATTTGATGGCTTCACAACAGTGATTGATTAGATGTTTTCAGCTCAAGAGGTCTCTACTTCTTCATGCACAGCTCCTTGACTTCACCAACTTTTGTGGCCCAAACTTGAGTAAGCCACAAGAAAGGTTGGATGTAGCGGTTTTGGCACAAAAAGATCCCATTGGATGGTGGACTTAGCATGGGAGAGATACACCAAAATTGAAAGTACTTGCCACTCGTCTCCTTGCACAGGTTGCTAGTTCCTCAACTACAGAGAGGAATTTGTCCACATATTCATTTCTCCACTCCATTAAGAGGAATATATTTACCTCTAAACAAGTGGAGAAACTGGTGGCAGTGCATCATGCTCTTCAACTTGCGGATCATTAGACTCCAGAGTATAGGTAGACTCCTACTTTGCATTGGGATGGGAGCCTAAGGATGTGGCCCAAATAGATGAGGATGAGACAGCACCAGGACTAGTTGGCTTTCCATTGAGTGACACTGCGCTCCCTGTGGAGCATGCTAGTGAGGATGAGGACTCTGATTTTGATGCCATGGTGGCAGAAACAGAATAATAGCAGTTGTCTACTTCATTTTTCTTAGTTTCTATATTTTGTTTTTTATTTTGAACTTGAACATGGTGGAATTTTATGGCAGCCCTCTAGCCTTTTGGCGTATTTAGATTTCCATATTTCTATGATATTCAAATATTGTTCACTGCTAAACTTATATTTTTGTTCACATATTGATATGCATATTGACAATTGAGCACTAAATCGGTTATTATTTCCTACATTGCATTCAAATGGTGTATGTTAAGGTTCTATAATGTTTAAATGACATGCTTTGTGCTTAGTTTCATATGAATGACACGTATATTTGTAAATTTCAGGGTATATTTTAAATCTTCCCTATATATATAGCTGTTCCCCCGTCCCCAAAATCGGCAAAAAAAATTGCTGTCACAGAAACCTATCTCGCTGTCCCCTGCCGTCCCTACTCAAAAGCTCGAGGGAAGATAGTTTTTTTAATTTTTCTGAGATATAAACAATTGCAATGCTTTGAAATTCAAAAACTACCAATGCAACTTTGTACAAAACTCTTCTATTTGCAATTTATGAAATTGAAGTATTTAAAATGATAAACACATGCATTGAAATGCTTATTAATTTGTAAAGTAAGAAAACCTGGAACCCGTATAATGGCACTTAAATCCACGAGGAATAATTCTTTCTGTGTCATCAATGTTGAAGGCTGAAAGGCTCTAAACCATACAAAAATGAGCCAAGGAACTAAACGTTCGCCCTTAGAATGCAGACACAGCTTTTCCAATAAACCAATGCTGCCACTTGGATGGAATTTCTGAGGCATGGCAGCCTCTAATAAAGCATAGACAGCCTCACCAATATGCTGCGATCAGACCAGTAATGTTGTCCAGCTTGTAATGTAACAGCAGAGACCAAAATGTCTCACAACCCTACTCTTGTTGATTTTTTATCAGAATTACTAAAGCACAATTCATCAGCATCGGACGCTGATTCAAAGTGACTTCAAGACTTCGAGAAACCTTCCAACTTCCTACAAAATGTCCTTGCTCAAACCCTTGCCAAACTCTTCCAAAACAATTTCATCAAAATAACATGCATAATAGAATGGTTCTTTTTTTGCATCGAATGCATTTATAATTCTCAAATGCAAATTGAGCTTCAATCTTCCGGCAAACACCTCACATAACTTACATATGTGCCAGTTTGGTTCAAAGTTTGAAATATAAAATTTAATTATATTTCCCTCCAAGAGCAACTTTAAGTTATAATTTTATGCTAACGTATAATAAAGTCACTTTATTAATTTGTACTCCCCCATTGCTCCAAAAATGACCTTTTCATTAATATAACGATATTCTGACACACAAGGTCCTTGTTTCATGTGCCCGTGATTTAAAACTTCTCATCCCAGTTCCAATGAGCTATAACACTAAAGGGCCCATTGAAAATTTTCAATAGAAATAGAAACCTCGGTGCACATAATTAAATTATAACCAATAATGCATCTAAATTTGCGAAAATGGCTCAACCACACAAGTAGTGAACTTCAACCGCACAAGAGTGATCGTGATGATGAAATATGATTAATGATCCTAATTGGGCGATTTTCTAAAAATAGACACTCCCTCCAAGAATCTTGGAGCCCAATTCAGAAGTCACAAATAACATATAAAAGCATCATATAACTCCTCTAAATTTTCTGAGCTAATTGGAATCATCCATTGACTTACTATAAATAGTAAGTCCCTCAAACGGTGTCAAAACCCATTGACCAACCTACCTTCAAAATATATGGAGTTTGAAGAGATACACACTCACAATCGCTCTTTGGTAAGCCAAATAACTCCTAAAAAAGATCCTCTAATCACCAATGTTAGCCTACATGGATCCAATGATAAGCTAATTCCATTGACTCTGATGCTTGCTCAAAATGGGGTCATTACACCTCCTACGGCTGATTTTCAATGACTGGAACCTAGAATCTACAAGAAACTCTTTTGCATTGAGAATAATTCTGAGGGAAAAGAAACAAAAGGTGGGCCCCTAATAATTTTGCGCACTACTTTTCTACATATCCGAACTCAAGGGAAAACATAATCAAAAGATAAAGTTAAAAGCGAAGCCTAGGCAGAGAAATGGAAATTGTCTTCTCCTTGGTGGGTTTTCAACCCATGAGGACAATTTTTTGGATTTTAAAGAAAATCAATTTGGTAAGCAGATTGAACCATATTTCGTGTGCAAAACATCTCAAGATGATAATGGAAATAATCTAACCATTGCAGGAAAGATCTATCAAGCAGAATTCGATTCAGCAGATATTTATGGAGTACTCTGTTCATAACTTCCCGAAACTTAATGGAAAACGGGAAAGTAAGTATGAGAGATAGAAAGTTACCGTTGGGCCAATGGAACAATGAAAAGACATCTAAATACCCGTTAAAACTATGCATTTACTATTCCAACGGATCTCTCTTTCAATTCATTCGTGTAGCGCAAATTCTGAAGATCAACGAGTGAATTAAAGCCCCTATATAGGTGGAAACATGAACTGTTACAAAACTACTGCTCTTTCTTGAACTGTTATTCTATTAAAATTGCATTACTTTTTTTAAAAGCTAGTATACGCACATTTGCTATTCCTTTCGTTTTCTAGATTCAAATTCAGTTTCAAACATAATAACAACTAGATTTGCAAGTTTCGACGGATTGAATGGAATCAAGTCTTGGCTGCAGAATTTCACGGATACTACTCTTCATTTCTATGACATGCAAGATTTTTAGAAGAGAGTGAGATTAGAGCCTATTCATCGCATTATCGAGAAGCTCCGAGGATATGGGCTAGTCGAAGCAGTGGGTTTTCCAGTTGTAGTCCAAGCTCCGAAGTTGATATATGAATGCATAAATCATTATAACCCGGACACTAGACAGATTGTATTGCCAGATGACACAGTATTGATCTGCATTGATAGACAAACTGTGGTAAATTGCCTTTGAGTTTTGGAGCGAGAGGAGTTTTCATATTTGACAATTAGCGGAGCCATCTCTGAGTTTTCCCCGAAGAAAATGATTTGGAGAAAGGAAATCATGCAATCATGGTTTCAAAAACCACGGAGCGCCAAGAGTAAGGTTCCTAAGACTCTTTTTGGTACTAATCTCAAGCCTGAGATTGTCGACATCCTAGTTCTCTTGCACAGATTGAAAGGAGAGGTAGAAGCTTTTAAACTTCGTTGAGCAATATTTCTTCTTGGTGCAAGTTATTTGCTATGACACCCAATATATTGATTGGGTTCACGAGGTAAGCGAGATTCTATCCAATGCTCTTCGTGCTACGAAATTCGACAACACCTTCTATATGTCCTCCTTTCTAATTTACATGTTAGCTTCTCTACAGTTATGGCTAGGTCTCCCAAGAGTAGAAAATTTCCCTGATGATGTGAAGCCTTATGAGTTCTACCCATGTTTACAATTGGAAAATAGTTACGCAGAGTATACAAGAGTCAATGATGCATTTACCATGAGAATTTGCAAGGAGCTCCATGGATGCCCAAAGAGGAGATTCAGTCCCGAAGCTATGGCGGCCATTAGTCAGTTCGGGAGTTATTTTATCTAGTTCTCATCATTTTCATATTTGCGTCTTGCAACTTTTGATGGATTCCCCTTGAAGCTGCCGAGATATCCAAGCAATATGATCATGTTGATTGAGATCGTGAGGCAAGCAATTCAAGTGAATGTGCTGAGTGGGAGTCTAAAGAAGAAAGGTTATGAGTTTCCTATGAAGGTGGGAGCTTTCAGTTGTGAGTCCCATTCTGATGCAAAGAACATGTTAAAGGTGTTCGAAATGAAATATAAATTGGAGATGTATGAGGTTTTGAGGTCTACGTTTGATCCAAATGGATATGCAAGAGAGGTGTTGCAGATTGGAAGTGTTATCAAACATATCACCACCACTGACGACTACTGGGCCGATTGCAAGGATGAATTCGAGAGTCGGGATTGTGCTTTCGCCAGAATCACAGTAGATCAAGTGAAAATGTATAAAGTTGATATCAATGTGGAGGGAGTGGAAGATGATGGGCAGAATATGTATGGTAATACCTATTTAACAAAGCTAATAAATACTCCTATCAGCTCAAAGCCTAATGAGGATATTGGAGAAGATCTAGATGTCATGATTGTACGAATTATTAAAAGGACCAGGAAGTGGGTCGAGTGGACTACAACAAGGAGTCGAAGTAAAAGCACACCCACTCAAGCTTCTCCAGCAACTGCCCCTACTTCCTCCTCACAAGGTGGCACATCAAGCATAACCTTGACGATAACTCAAGGACCAGCTCAACCAGTAGGTGAAGGTGATCATCCTCCAAACAAAAATATCCCTATGGCTAAGACTTGTCAGGACAGCTCCCTCCCAGTGATTGGTGCCCAGCCAGAAGCTGAGAAGAAGGTGGATGAACCGAAAGATAGTGTTGTTACTCCAGTTCCCTCACCTCATAGTAGTCCAGTTCCATCAGCAAACGCTGCACTTCTCTTACCAAGCAGCCCTCGTGTGCAAGTAGTGGACTTAGGAGATGGAGGAAGTAGTGATAGTAAGTCCACTGAATCAGATGAGGCAAGCAAGAAGACTGCAGAGACAGAGAAAGGCCAAGAGTCCTCAAAGCTCGTTTCACAAGCCCAAAAGAATCCCTCTCTTCGACCGCAAAAGCAATCACCCTGGTCAAAAGGAAAATGTTTAGCATAGATTCTCTTGGGACAGCTTCAAAGGTAATAGGCACAAATTCATGGTTGGAAGATACTCTAGATAGGAAGAAAAAGAGGAAGGATGAAGGTGCTGCCAACAAGGTACCTTATCCTTTGCTGTCTGCTCTGGATCTGCATTGACTAAGGTTAAGAAACAAAAGACCTTGTCTATCCTTGGACAAGACCCTAAAACAGGGCATTTAACAATGGAAATAGAAAAACTTACTAAAGAAGGAAAGATTGAGGATATGACTATAGATGATTTCACCATGCCTTAGGTGGATCTTGGGGAAGCCAAACACGATACCAAAGTCGGCTTGTGGAAGTCCACAAATGAGGTGATCGAAGGCCAGCTGGAAAGCCTTAAGTTGTCAAAGGTCCGGATGAAAGCGGAAATACAAGAATTGAATGGTTTCATAAGGCAATTAGTCACCCCTTTGGCAACCATCTCCAGGATGCCCATTACTAGAGATCCCACCGCTGCAGACATTCAGGCACTTATCTCCCAGCTCCAGGAAGATAAGCATTTTGGGCAAATCTTGGAGTGGAGCGAGAAGATCAAGGTGGAAGGACTCTCCATTATAGAGCAGATTGGTAATGCTATATTAAGATTGGAAACAGAGAAAGATAACATATCATCAAATAGAGCCACCTTGGCTACAGAGAAAACCAAGAGCGATGATTGCGTTTCCTTGTTGAAGATGATCATCAACATGAAGGTAAAGGAGGCTGTTGAAGCAAAGATTTTACCTAAAGGAGAAGAGTCCCTAGTTGAGTGGTTTCAGAGCATGCAATTCAAGTTTGAAATGATCATGGCGAAAGACGAGGGACTTAAAGAAACTGAAGTCAAAGTAAAGAAGGAACAAGATAGAGATTATGAACTATTAAGAGGTTTGCGTACAGACTCACAATCTAGTGGGCAAGGGAAGGCAATCATTGGAGTAACTGTCATGCAGACAAATTTCTCCAATTTCATAGATGATTTGACAGGAATGACTTCTAGTCACTAGGACAGAATCTCCAAGCTTCAAAGGCTTGGTGGATGCATGCATGTGGCCATGGAAGAATTACAAGATCGGTTGGGCGTCATTAAAGACTTGGCCCGAGAGCATTCTAAATGGCTCTTGAGATACACTAATGTACACGTCCATAAACACGAAGAGCTAATTCCGATCATTGTTGCCGCCAAAGCCTATAGGGAAAAGGCAAAAAAAAGAAAGAAGGCAAAGTGATTCATATTCCGCCCTTTCATTTTTTTTTATGTAATCATTGTAATAGATAAACTAGTTCCTTGCCATTTGTAATTTTTTAGGAGATGAACCGATTGAACTTCCATTGTAACGATCATCTCGAAATCCTATATGTATGATAATGAAAGATTAATAAAAGGTCGGCGAATTTTCGGTGTGAAGTACTTGATGTTGCAGAGTCAATTGAATGGTATTTAAGTATCAATTATTTTCTGTTCCATTTTCGTTAATTGTTAATTGCTTGTTTTCTCTTTATTCTAGATTGAAACGAGGAATGAATAGAGCTTCATTCCCCTATTTTGAAACAATGAGCTGAATATGATAAGTAATGTCATTATAGGCTTAAAAGAGATCCTTTAGATGTTTTCATTCAATTTAATATCTCTCTCTCTCTCTCTCTCTCTCTCTCTCTCTCTCTCTCTCTCTCTCTCTCTCTTTGCAATTTAGTTTCTAGATAGATCAGTTAGCCTCAGTACATATTAACCATGAGTTCATGTGATGTGTGAGTTCATAAACTTAATTAACCCTCAAAATATCATTTCTTGCCTGAGTTAAATCCTATATAGGTTTGACTTGGTTTATCTCTCCTGTTCTCTGGTTAAGAACATACCCTGTTTAGATTAGGAGTAAACAAAATTCATTGCAAATTTGGCAATAGGGAGCTGTACCTAATAATTCAGAGGAAAGTAAGTCTTTTCAGAAGCAACTTTCCAACTGTTGTAATCAAATGTTGTTCACAAATTAGAGTGTTAAAGAGTTAAAATCAGAAAGAACAAATCTGTTTACCAACAGATTAGTGATATTCAGTTTAGATGGGAATATTGATGATGATGTTGGCTCTGGATATGATGATGTTAGCAAGGTGGGAAACTATCAGCCAGAGGACATGGTGATGCCACATGATAAGGCTTGCCAAAAAAAAAAAATGCAACTGGACCAGTCAGGGATGCAGCCTTTAAAAGATCTGAATAAAAAGGCAAGGGAGTCACTGCAAAAGGGGCTGACAATAAAATGATGACATAAGAATGACATCACCTTGCTGCAACTTGTGGAACTTTCAAAATGAACTATACTTATGCATAAGGTTTGGGTTTAAATAAACCTCAAACTTTAATAAAGATTCCATTTTATTTTATAAGATGGCTAGAGGTGAGAAAACAAATAAACTAGTTCTCAGAATTTTCAAAAAAGTGTAGTTCTGATGGGTAACAAAATCTCAGAAAAGAACTTTATGTATGGGTTCCTGACCAAACGAAACATGCGAGAAAAGTTCAATAAATTGGACCCAATAGTTTTCAAAAGCAAAGCTCACTAAGAAATCAGGTTTCCACAAAAGAAAGACATGATATTTTTCTTTGTTTGCTTCCTTTTGCATTATAGAATAGAGCTTCAAAGTCAAATTTGTTAAATCGAGCTCAATGGAGGATGCAAGCACAGGAGTTTGGAGTACATTCAACGACCTCTCACTAGTCACTAGCAACATAATCGTGAAATTGCAGTAGTGACAAAATTATTTTTGCCAAAATGACTAAAGCCAAGATCGACTTCCAAATGCTAGAGATTTAAGAAATAATGTTTTAAATTGCCATTTTCTTTGGGTTAATGCTTTTACTCTATGGAATGTAGGTTGGACTAATGTCATCAAATAGGTTGATTCTTGTAAAATTAGCAAAAGCTTAATTTTTCCAAAAATTGTTGTTCATCAGTTTGTCTGTAGATAATTCCTAACTAACTTTTCTATTCCACTGGCGACTAGTGTTACATGACAGATGGTTATTATCCTTCTTTGGTAGAAAGGTTTATCCAAGATAGAGTGCGGAGCACTGACACGGTAAGAAAGCCCACCAGAAGTCTTTTTGTCAGGGGGTCATCATGATGGCGGTAATTATGTATAGTGACTAATGTTTCTTCTTTCCTCTTTGACTACGAGTGGGAAAAAATGTGACACTTCGTTGACTTCGATATTAGTTTACTACTTTTGAAAGCTTTGATGCCTAAAGTATACTTCTCAATCGAATCCTTCAAGAGGAAATGAGCTTCCTGTCTCATCTCAGATAGAAGGCGCTGCAAAAATTCCCCACGTGAAGACAAGTTTCATCTATATAAACTCGTTTTTCGACATAAACAAGGGAAATACACATTGATATGCAACTAAGTTTTCAACGACGGATATGCCACTCTAACGAGAACTTCAAGACAGCACTTTTACGGAGTTCAATATTCATCAACAAAAAAATCAGCACACCCAAATGCTCACTCACTTTCATGCCAGACACAAATCACAAACGTGTACAGCTGTAGTGTTTATAGGCAGCCATTGAAGGAAATAAGAAGAACCCACAATTTCTAAGCAATTGGTATGAAAATCAATATCATCAAACAAATTTCAGATTCAAAATTCTATTACCCCAATCCCGGATCTAAGGTAACTGAGATCCCATACGGAAGCAAACATGAAATTTTGGGGAAAAAATGGTAGTTTGAAATATATCGTACCACGAGAGTGAGGAAGCCAAAATTCTGTGGAGAATATATGAATGAAGAGCACCGCCACAAGCAAAAGCGAGCGCCATACAAACACGCTGTGATTGCGTCTGCCTTTCTCCGTTGCCTGCACGACGCACCTGCGCCCACTTTGACTTCATTTGTGTGTGGACTCGGATCTGGCCGTACATTTACAGAATGGACGATCTGGATTGTGCCACGTAGATGACTTCCCTCAGGGTGGGAATCGCGCGGTTCTGTTTGGCACGTTGATTTCAAACATGTGCGCTTGTTTTGGGCTGTGTTTTATTATTATTATTATTTTTATTATTATTGTTTAAGAAGTGTTTTATTTTATTATTTAAGAAATATTTTGTTTTAAAACATTTTATTAATGTGGATTATAAGAAAGGAATGTAATGTTTTGATTTTATTAACTATAAGCAAGTGTATCTTTGTGTGTAATGGATGTGAGAGGTAAATTAAGAAATGTGGTTTATATTTTATATATATTTGTGAAGTGCAAGAGGTCAATTGGTTGGCCATGTAGTGAAATACAAAGGGTCAATTGGTTGGCGAGGTTGTTTTTATCAAGAAAGAAAAAAATCGATGTCATCCAACTACAATTGAAACCAAAAATGTAATAAAGCTTCATTGTTGATAAAACTAGATAGAGATGGAAGAGATAAATGTGTAAAGAAGAAGGGGATGAGCAAGGGGATAGACATATAAAGAGAGAGAAAGGAAGTTATATAAAGGGGTAGAAGGAGGGAGAGATATAGGTTAGAGAGATGAAGGGATAATAAAATAGAGATTGCAGAAGAAATGTAAAGAAATGGTGATATAGAGACATACAATGAGGGTGAGTTGGGGAGGGGGGGAGCGGGGTGGGGGCCGTGGGGGAGGAAACATGTACAGAGCGGGGGAGGTAAATAAAGAGATAGGTAAAGGAGAGAGTAGGGGGCGAGGGGAGAAAAGGATGCCCAATCTCTCTTCTCTTTGTCTCGCTTTTATATTTCTTTCTTTCTCTTTTTCTATCCCTACCTTTGTTGATTCATCTCTCTTAGGGTGTGGTCTCATGGATATTGGGGCCTTCTTGGAAAAACTCAACGAGTGCTATTGAGACATTTTAGGATTATTTTTAAGTGGGAGGTCCCATAAATTTTGTAGTGGAGTTTATGATTAAAATTTTAACCTCCACAATTTATGAAATTTGGTAGTCTTATGAATTGTTTTATTCAACATTGTTTTTGATAAATTAAGAAGCCAAAAAGGGGGTTGGCACTTTAGAACAAGAAAGAAATGGAGAAGACCATCAACACAACAAGAAGGGTGTTGTACTGTCAGCAAAATAACACAAGGTCATGACAGGCCCATTACAATGCAGGTGTCAAAGAGGGCACGTAAGATAACTAGAGGCCATAGAGCCATCATATACATGACCATAAAACAATCCATATCTTCCCAATTCTGAACCCTAAGCAACCTTGAGGAGAGCAAAGCCCCCCAGTGGTGAAAGAAAACATCTATAAAGAGATACACCTCCTAGTTGCACATCCCCTTTCCACCTTAACAGAAAAGAGGCTCATCTCAATAGGAACAATGAAGAGGTACACAAAAAGGAAGAGGAGGAAACACAAGACCCCCTTGGTAGCCATCTGAGCTCTTGACTCAACCACAAAGTTAGGAGAAGCCCCAAAACTGGCTACCCAAATTACACAAAAACACCAATCCAGAATGAGCCCTTGAAACCTAACAGCAATCGTCTAACATCTAGCAAAAGAAAAACAACTCTCCCATATAAATATAAGGGAGAGGCCACTCAACATAAAAGTTAAAGACAAGCCTTTCAACCACTATTGCACTCCCTTAAGGAGAGCTATCACCTTCCAACAAAACATTAGAGCAACCTAGGAAATGCCACAATACCTCACATCCCAACAACATCAACCCCAAGGAGTTGCTTCCAAATCTAACCAGAGTGGTTCACATCAAACATCAAAAGTAAACAAACCTTTTGTGGCTTATGTCTACTCTTCACCCAAATGGGATAACAACCATATGAGAAACAAAGGCCCACCAAATAATATAATGTTGAGAAGACCCCTAAAATGTATAGCCAAACAACAAATCTAGACCAACTAACATTGGGAAACCAAAACAAAAGCCCCCCAATATTTCTTCCAGGGACAACATTTGGACAACCAAACACCATCCCCCCAACCAAAATTGTCTTCTTCAAGTGGAGAGTACCCCAAGCCAACCTTAAGACCTAGTAAAAATATGGGTAGAGACCCCACATAGTCCCAAAGTGCAACACCCATAATCCATTACTAAAGCAAGTTATAACCAATAGATTGGGTCCTCCGAGTCCTTCTAATAGAAGTAACGTAATTAATCGTCCCTACAATAGTACCATGTTGTTGCTACCGGCTCCTTAGAAGAAAGTGAAACCCAAAATAATTTGCCTCAACAACTGCCTTTGGCAAGTGAATTGTTATCCACAACAAAAACAAAGCCATGGGTAGAGATCTAGGTTAAAAGCCCAAAAGCATACATAAGCTTTTGCCCAACCCTCCAATAACCACAAAGAAGTGTGAAAGGGGCAAAAACAACAAGTGCATAAAACTTACAAGAATCCTCTTGCCAAAACACACCACAATGGTTGCAGTCCAATAAAATCCCTAGCCATGATGCATGTCCATCTGTGTCTAAAAAGATAAAACCCACATAAAGAGGCGATCAAGAGCCATAACTACGGTTACCTACTTGGATTTTATAAGTCATTTGCCACAACACACATCCAATGGGTTTGTGGGAACCATACACAAGAAGTAGAAGAGCCCACACAATCATACCCCCAGCCTCAAAAAAATTGAGGAAGCTACCAAGGCCTATAAGCTTCCACACCATCCTTGAAACTAGACAAAAAATTGGGGACAAACCCCTCTAAATGCAAGCCCCATTATAGGAAAGATGTCCCCAAGTGGGTCCAACCCAATCATTCCCCATCACGAGCACACAACTAAAGAGAAGGGGAACCCACAACAAAGGGCACACAACTAGGGAAATCTACCCAAACAGGGAATCGAGCATTTAGAAGAGGAAGAAAATGGCCCAAGTAAGTCAAAGGAATAATGACCCTCCTATGGAAAGCCTTAAAGGCCCAAGGAACTTCACAAGCACAAATCCCAGTAGAAAACTTTGAATGCAATAAATAATGAGAGAAACAAATCACCCACAACATCGACTCCTCAAATCCTCCTGGATCCTCCTCTTTACCATCCTCATCTCCATAACTCTCAAATTTTGAAAAACCACCCTCACTCCTATTCCTATCAAAGCCATCTTGTTTTATTCAACATTGTTAATTTACATGACTAAATAACTAAAAACAAAATTGATAAGAATTAAAAATAAAAAAGTAGGAGCAAATGTTCCAATTAATTCTATGGCATTTTTCATTTCATAGGACCTTCCCCACCCTTACATTTCAGTGTCTCTCTTTCCCTCCCTTCATTTTATTTGTTTCCCTTCTCTATTTCCTTTCTCCTTTTTGCTTTTTATTTTTTTGTCTCTCTATATATTATCTATATTTCGCTATCCCTTCTATATTCCTCTATATTCTCCCTCTTCACTCATATCTATGTGTTAAAAACTTTCTTAAACAAATATAATTAAACAAGTGGCATATAGTGGTTAATTATTTGTGTTTAATTTAATTTTAATTTTATTAGTATATAATTATTAAAAAAATATTTCTTCAAACTTATTTAATATATTAATAGAATTATTTCTACAATTCAATAAGAAATAAAATTATAGTTAAATTAGGATTGACATAATTTCATATATTTAAGATTAAAATATTAAAAAGAAAAAAATTATATGTAATTTAATTATTTGTAATAGTAAAAAATTATAATGAGAATGAACTATCTATCTATCTTTTTTTTTTAAAATAATTATAATATAATATATTCTTCTCCTTATTACTTTTTAAAATTTAATATTTCATTCAATGTAGAGTTTGTAATATAGTTAAAAAGAGAAAAAAAAATTGTTTGTTAGTCATTCTAAGTATACAAAATAAAAAAATCTTAAAAAATTTATAAGAAATTTTAAACTTCAAATCAAATAAAAGTTACAAAAGTTACAAAATAAAAAGAAAACTTTTAAACAATTAAAATATGTTTGTGTTTTTACTATCTTAATATCATAGATTGTGAGTGAAGTTTCATAATTTTTTATGTATAACCAAATATTATAATAATAATTAAAATTTAATTATTTAAATTGATAAAAAATAAATATTATATTAGAAAATTAGGCAAGAGTTTACAACACAATGGTAAAATTGTGAGCCTCTTATGGGTAAACTTTAAGAAACTCCACTCAAGAAAAGATATAAATATTGACAAATCTTTCATTATTTTGAAAAATAAAATAAAAAATTTGAATGTTTTAATTTTTTAATTTTAAATATTATTTATATTTGTGATTATTTTGGAATCATAATTTTTGTGTATAAAATATTGGTGAATCTTAATAATAATAAGAATCACTATGGTAATACAGTTAAAATTATTAGGCAAGAGCCTACAACACAACGGTAAAGTGTGAGCCTCTTATCCGAGAGGTCTTGGGTTCGACTCTACACAAGCTTAATAAATAATAATAATTAATCACATCACATAATAATAATGAATCTTGGCTTCGGCCTCTTACCGATAAAAAAAAATACAATGAAAATTATTGGGTTATATGTAGAGATGAGTTTAAGGGACAAAATATAATATTTAGATGATATTGTTTTTAAAATGTAATCTATTTATCCTGATTGTATTTTGTAAATGTAATGATATTTTTATTTCTCATGGGACCTACAATTTCTTCAAGGTCATTGATATTATGAAGATCATTACATTGTATTTTAAATATGGAAACTAAATTGGTGATATATCCCTAAAGTAACTAATAATTATGTTAACTATTGGTGAATTAATTTTAATTTTTTGAATTATATATAATATTTAGGTGAATCAAATCTAATCATGTATCAAATATTGTAGTGAATCTTTAGTTTAAATTTTTTAATAAAATGAATTATTGGATGATTTTAAATATTTTTAGAACTAAATTTTATAAAAAAGTGGTGATTTAGGTTGCATTAAATCTTACTATTAACTATTTTTTTTTTTTTAAATTATTAAATTAGCCTCACGAATATTAGTCACTAATATTACCTTGGTCTTGGGTTCGAATCTACTCGAACTTAATAAATAATAATAATTAATAACAACACATAATAATAATAGTTGATGTTGACTACCTCTTAGAATTGATTATAAACAATTGATTTTTGAATATTTTTATAACTGTATACTAGTAGTTTAACCTTGTTTTCATAAAGGCTTAATTACTATTTTAAAACATAGAAGCTATTTTATGATCCCACTATATATTTTAAAATTTTAAATCCACTAATCTCTTTGTCATCCGATCCAAAAATGTTTCCACCATATACCTTGTACTTATTCTCTTCCATGCAATATAGTTTTTGTTTAACATTCTCAAAACCCCATTCTAGGTTCAATTTAACTTATGATACTTTTCAACTTCATTGTTATCATGTCATTATTAAAAATAAATTTAAAATTAATCATTCATTTTTAAAAAGTGAAACTATTTATTAATATAAAGTTTAGTAAATAAATATATTTAATTATATTTTAACCAAAAATAATTATAATTATTTAATATTTAATATTTTTATTTTTAAAAATAATTTATACAAATTAAAAAATTGATATCACTTATCAGAAATGTTTTATATTAACAAATAACATATAAATCAACATAAAAGTATTTAACCTTTTAAATCAGTTATTTAATAGTTTTATCTTTTATTTTAAAATTGAATTTAAGATAATATAATTTAAAAGATACTTTAAAATAAAAATATACAAACAACTAGTATATTATGTAGACTTCTAAAATTATTCTATTAACTAAAATTATTGAATTAATAATTTCTTGCAAATATAATAATTAATTTTAATTAGTTAATTATCTTTGTTGGATGCATTTATCTGTTTTATTAAATTAATGTAATTCAATTCATTCAATGAGGCATTTAAATTTAATTTAAATACATTCTTTTGTAATACATTAAATTTAATTTATTATGTCCTTCGTAAATTCCTTTTTAAATAAATGCATATTCATTTAATCCTACATATTCCTAGAAATCTTCTAGCCTTAGATTCAATTAAATCTAATTTAATTTAATCCTAAAACCTAATGTAGGAGTCTAGCATGCACCCATCACTTGACTTGTTAAACATACTCATCCCTAATCACCCACTCAACTCACTTAAAAGGTAAATCAATCCTCATCAATGCTAATGAGTTGATCACACATGTGTGAGCAACTCTTCTGAAGGAAGCCACTCAAGTTCCTTAAGTCTCTAACTCCATGCTTACAAATTTATCTCTCACTTCTTTGTCCAATGTTTCTCACACATGTGTGAGTGACCTTGGGCCCTTCAAACCTCAAAATGCCTATCTTGTCTCAAATTGTCCTTTTGCATGGTCATCCCCTCTAGCCTATATATTTCCCATGTCACTTTTATGTTGATGCCACATAGGTTTCACCTCATCCAAAGCCGTCGACCTCTCCCAAAAATTTATAAATAGATCCCTTGTCAAGAGAAAATAAATCAACTAGAATTGCATTGTTATCATGCCAATTTAGCTCTAGAATTTCCTAAGCATTTTAGTATTTTTGATAGGAAATCTTGTTCTTAGTTTATATCTTAGATTACATATCATGTTGGTAAAAATGAATCATTGTTAGCTTCTTAGATGCATATTATTTGATGTTTACAACTTCTTCATTTTTGTTGTTGGAAGCTTGAGACTGCTTCCTCACACCAGTTCTTGAGTTCTTCCATCATTCATTAGCTTTCATCTATAGTCTCGTTCACCATCAGTCAAATAATCACTTGGGGATTAATGTATTTGTATTTATGAGAGAGAGAGAGCACCCACATCTCTATAAGAGAGAAAACCAAACAAGCCTTTATGGGTGCACTTATTAGGTTTCATCAAATCTTGTGAGGAGTGTGTTTTAGTTGTATTCATGAGTTGAATAATATTTTTGTTGTGAAGCCATCTAATGTTTGCATATTTTAAGCTTGGCTAAAGGCTCAAGATTTCTCCATACACATAATAATAATAAAATACATTTGGTCATTGATGGTCCTCATTGGGGCAATCCAACTAGTCAAATGGGTGGGGGAGTGGTTAGTATCACACAATGGATGGACCAAAATTAATTTTAATAGAGTATTAAAGTGTAATCTTGGATCATTAGAGGCATGATGTGTAGCTTAGGATTCTAATGGAAAGATCATTGAAATTGAGGCTTTTGGCTTTGTCTCAAAAATGAACAATGAAGTTGAGGCTCGAGCAACCCTTGTCTATTGTTAGCCCTCACATGAACCCCAACTTTAAAAAAAAAAATTAAAATCAGTCATTTTATCTCTGATTTTCATGTTGAATATTGGTAAGTTCAACAACATATCTTGAACCACCTTGAACTAGTTCAAACCGGTTCAGTTGATGCAAAAAGGTTCAAAATGGTTCAACCGGTTCAAAATAGTTTGACAGGTTCTACAGATACCCGACATGCACGTTCATAAACCCCAAATCAGAAGTTTAGAGTGCTAGTCCAGTAGCACAAGGTCAGTAGTTCAAAGGGGCATATTCAGACTCATATTGTCGAGTTCATAATAGCTTAACAGGAAGTTCAAATGTGCAGTTCAAAGGTTCGGGTTTAAAGATTCAATGGAGAAGTTCAAAGTACAACTTCAATTGTTTGAAGATCATTCATAAGGCATTTCGATAATTGACACATGATGGCAATCCAGTCAATTTAATGCGCTCAAATAGTTTGCAAGGTTTGTCGAATAGAGAGATTTGGCACAATAAAGGATGATTCCTCTGAACGGTGGTGATATATAGGATTTGTATACCGTCGATAGTACATGTCCCTGCAATATGGGAAGGTTCAGAATTTTTGTTTTTTTACTCTGCCTCTCCATTATTAACTCAATGGCTTATAATACCAAATGAATAATGTCTTCTTTCATGAACACAATTGGCTCAGTTATTCCAAAGTCAATATAGAGAATGTGGGGAAAAGATCAATCCATTATGGAGCCAAATGTTTGATCCATAATCCAAATATGTAAACGCATGGTGAAAAAGTTTGAGATCGTCATCGCTGACATTAAGAGGACTTTTATAAAGAATACATGCATAGGGCCTCAAGTCGGTGAAAACTAAATTTAGAACCGCATCCCCATTTTGAAAAGAATATTTGGGTTGAGCATGAACGGGGATATCGATCATATAGTTGTGATATGCACACAACTGATGAAAAAATAGAACTGTGGAAATAAAAAAGAGAAAGAAAGAATTTCAACTTGTTATTCTTGAATAATCGATGTATATTTATACAATAGATTGATCCACCAATTTAAATGACTGCTAATTAGATTGACAACATACACACAAACTTAACAGCTAACTTGAATTTATGGACACCTAACTCAAACACCTATACAACTACTCATTGTTTATAACTCAAATTCTAACTTACTCAAATAAGGTTTACCACATGTACAACAATCATTTATTTATTACTCTTGAAACATTAACTCGAACAACAACTTGGGGCATAAGAGCTTTGGTCAACACTCCACACCCATTGCCAAGTTTTAAACAGAGTCAGCTATCCTCCCTACAAAATGCACCGTTGACCAAATTTCAAAAAATAAAAAATATAGTGATATATTTTGAAATTTTCAGCATTTGATCTTCACCATGTCCATATTTTGTAATCCAAAACACCAACAAATTTGGGAAAATTCATTGTGTTTATGTTTGACTTTTTTTATATTTAGTACATTTTATCCCGAGATCACCCAGTCCCGTTTTAGACATTCCAAAATGAGCACGATATATCTTTCATATAAGGAATCAATCGAGAGGTTCAGATGTTTCAAAACCATTAAGTCAAAAGTTTCAAGCTTCCGAATGTAAATTTTCCTAGTGATGATGGCATGAGATCCGAATGCAAAGACAAGAGCCATTGTGACTGTATTGGTGCAGTATGTGACGACCGGCTATCATGAATGTCCAGTGAAGCCACAGTTTGTTGGTGATTATCTTGTGCCGTGGGGCATGGCAAATTATAATCAGCACGACAAAATGAGCTTTCCCATACATATTTTGGCACACTCCATCGCTGATGTGCGGAAGGATAGATTCTCAAAAGCTCAGTGTATGTGAACCCATTTGGCAGGACGTCAACTAAGCTCCTAATCAAGGGTAGTGGTGTTCGACAATGATGATCATGTACCAATTAATCCCAAGAATATTAAAACGCTAACTCATGTTGCAATCAAGATGCACAGAGATTACTTACAAATGTTTGACAGAATGACCGAGCATGGTAAGTGTTGGAGGATCCTGATTGGTGAGTTCAAAAACCACCTTGAGAGCTCGAGGTAGAAGGCATTGATGAACGTGAAGTCAAATAGGAAGATTTAGGCTTAAACGGAGATTGTGAGGGAACAACCTTGAAGCTTTATTTTGAACTTCCCCCATTGAGGGCATGTGTAGAATGAATAATGAATGAAAGATTTTTTATGACGTCTATGAAGCTATAAGTCTAAGGGACAGAATGCCTCTTAAAGATATCTTAGGCAGAATGCCGACTGTGTGAGTGTATTTGTGGATTCCAACAATTCTTTTCATTTGACTCACTATGGAAAATAGACCACCGCAAGCATAATCAAGCTTAAGAAAATCAAGGAACCCTTCTCATCACTCATGGAGACTGAGAAAATCGAGAGCCCATAGAAAAATGATGTGAATACCCCTCATCAAAATTCAATCTCACTCAAGTTGGGCTCCCTATAAATGAAAATGCTTTCACTAGTGAGGTAGATGCGATATGTTGGAAGTGGCTACTCCTAAACATCACATACTAAGAAGAAAATTAAGTTTGAAAAAAAAAAAGTCAACTTTGACTATTTAGCACTTTTAGAGTTGGAATGAAATTTAGTGTGTGATGTTTAAACTCTCTGATTAGAAGTCAATCAGAAAGTTAGAGCTGCGAGAAGATTGATGGTTGTAGCATCAGAGCAAAACATAATGACATGGAAATTTAGAGAAGCACCCTTAACCTCATGGTGATACCAGCTTGACATATCCTTGGCACAAGCATAATGAATTTCAGGAAGGACCATTGAAGATAATTCTCCAATTGTTTAATGTAATGCTTCAAACTTCACAAAAAGCCAAATACAGAAATAGAATACGAAGATTGACCCTATCATTTTCCATTCCCCGATCAAGTCAAAATTGTAAAGGCAGTGTTGTGAACAATGCAGATGTTATATGTTGATTTTGGAGATTTTTACAAAAACTCTGAGACTTAAGTCTTTGTGGTTATCAAGAGATAAGGGTGATTTGTCATCACCACAATGTGCCACATGTCCCACGAGATAAATATGCATCTCTTTAAATTTGATTATTATGATAGCCTTAATATCACAAAACATTAAACTCGAGAAAATTGAAAAGAGATACTTTGTAGGAATTAGTTATTAAAATTGACAAACATTACCGGATAGTAAAAAGAGGATAAATATGCAAAAGGAGGAGGCAAGAAAGGTTCCCAATTCTAGTACGACTTCTTTCTAGGGAGACTTTGTGCTACAGGAAGGGGGTTGATTTTATGTTTGTAATGCAAAGAGGAAAGACTAAGTATTTTTAATTCAAATCTCTAATTTTTGAGTGGAGAGGGAGGAGGATATTTGGTATCTTCTTGTATGTTTAGACAAGTAATGTATTTGTGTATCAGATCTTCGAGTCTCAACTCTTGTTTTCTTATTGATATCAATTTGTGAATTAATTCAGTTTTCTCTAAATATCATTCTGGCTCGCTCGATCATGAATGTGTGTATCACTTGATCTTTGAATCAAGGTTATTCATGTATTTGGAAGATTTGACACACCTTTCTCTCTTTGTGTTCTCTGTAATGTAAGGGTTAGATAAATGGTCTTTGTTCCATTTATTGTTTGTTTTTAGTTATTTAGTTCTTTAAAAGCTATTCCATGTTTACGAATAAATGTTCTTTTGCCTTTTTTGCTTCCAAGTTAAAAGTGTCTCTATAATCAGTCTTGTGAATTTATTAAAGATCTCACACAAGGATATATACCTAGGACAATTTAGAGGAAGATTATCAATCCCATGATAATCTGTCCAACTGCCAGTGTAGTTTGTACTTCATTGTGGGTATTTGGAGTCAATTTATGTATTTGTGTTTGAAGGACAAATCTATTAACTAACATCTATACAAATGGGTAAAAATAAATTTGTGTCTAAACTTTATTTGTAAGCTAATTCATAGATCATCGTTAATGGTATCATGAAAGAGGGATTGAAATAGGTTGGTGGGCACATTGTTAAACATCGGAGTAAAATTAAAATTAAATACGGAGAAAGAGATTTGGGATAGTTTTAGTAACATCTCATGTAAAGAATTGATTTGTGTGTACTTAGGTTCTCGAGAAGTCATGTAGGGTGGTGCATATGTATTCGTGAATTATTGTATTTATGATCAAAGAACCCTCATTTAATTATTTCATTTTTTGTTGTAACTTTTCGTAAGCATCAATTTTGACAATGGTATTTGAGTTGTTTGTTGTCAAGGTCTAGAGTTTACAAAGTGTGGTGATAACAATTAGAAGTATTTGAGGTGACTAATTAGGATAATCACTAGTGAGAGTTATTGAGTGCTTGAAGAGGTGACAACATTCACATTCATTACCTGCAAACAAGGTGAACCCACTATAGTAGGTTACACTTTTTTGGAGGAATAAATCCCTCCAAAAATGTGTGGGCTTGATTTTTTAGTTGGAAGGTTCCAGTAGAAACCTTTAAATAATCTCGATCGAAAGTACAAAAAATGCATACTTTTGATTGAAAGTATTATGGTAAATTTAAAGCCGCCAAACTGCCTCCACAGTGACTTTTGTTGACTATGGAGTTTCAATTAGAAACAACAGAAGAAGCACCTGATTCATCAACCTTCGAAAAAGGTTTTATTTTTTTAGTTTTTGAATATTTTAATAATGTTTAATAAATTGTAGATTTTTTTTAGTATATTTTAGACTTTTTAAATGTATATGTGCATATATACACATGTATATATGTCTATATGCATGTATATATGTATATATGTATATATGCATACACACACACACACACACACACACACACACACACACACACATATATATATTCTCTTTTTTAATGTATGTGTTTATAAATTTTGTGTATATATGCGTACATGTATATATATACACATTTGTATATGATTGTACATATCTTTGTATATATATAATATACATGTGCATATACACACACATGTACACATGCATATATATGCACATACCAATATTTTTCAAATTTAAGAAAAATATATACATGTAGCTTTATTTAGTAACTTAAATTAAAATATTTTAGGTATAGATACACGTGATTGTTTATTCTATACATCCTACACATCATGGAAGATCAGTTAATTCCACCCCAGGAGCTTTATGATCGCACTAATAAGGAAATCCAAAGTCTGAGAGACTCTTTGAGTAGTAATACACGTTCTAGTGTGTATAGTACTACATGTCAGTCTATTTTAGATAGCCTCACTAGTATGAGGGATGTGATTCATGGTGTTGCTCCATATTTTGTTAATACCATGGAGGCAATACTTAAGAGTAAGAGATGATAGATCTCTTCAAGTATTTCTTTGACTAAGGTACAAGGCATAATGCCCAAAGAAACCCTAAAGAGGGAGTGTTTACCTCATTATGTGAATCAAAAGTTTGTGAAGGGGTATTAGGGTATGAGATGTTAGGACCCATATATATCACCATTGATATACCCATGCTTCCTTGTTGCTCATGATCATTATCCAAATAACAACCATATTCCACTCAATTTCTCACAACTACTTTTTGTCAAGGTTCATTTAGGTAGGGTGGTGAATTGCACCAATTTACCACCATATTTAGGACAAGGCCATGGTAGGGTGGCTAATAGAGATACTTACTGTCAAGATGATCATCTGGCACTAACACATAGGGCTATTATCAAATAGAGGGCACTTGTTAATGCCCCTACATTGGGTCCCTTGGAAGATGAGGTTGTAGATAGAAGCCAATTGTGAGGAGTGACTCAGGGAGTTGGGGACATTGCAATGGCTATCAGATCCATATCTAGTGATAAGGTTGGTTAGTATTTGGATGTCTTATCAGTGTTTAGATCATGAGGTGCTTCATTCTCAACTGAAATCTACAGTGTAGCAGTCATCCTTTAATCACTTGCCATCCTAAAGGATCTTACCAGAGAGGTGGCATGAGTTATATTGACTAGTTTGGCTAAGGATCTACCGGATGCATATTCATTCATAGCAACAAATCATGGTATACCCATATTTGATGTTTGAGCTCATGTGGGTGGTACTAAACATCCTAGACACATTCTTCTCATCGCTTAGGTGGAGTCCATAGTGGTAGTACATGTTAGGGTCCACATGTTGACCACTCTATTGCTACGAATGGAGACACACATTATATAGACCCTTTAGCTAGTGTAAGGCACAAAAGTTTAGATATTGGCCTTGATGATGTCAATTTCAGTATGACGACAACAGGTTGGTTGGATTTGTTGATATGTGATGAGTCTACTTCCACACCATCTCATCTCATCAATCTCCTTGATTTATAATTATTAAGACGTGTATTGACAATCATATTTTAGATGTAGAGTTAGGTTTAGACCAAGCCCAACAAAATCTTGATAGCTTGGTGAATATGATTGAGGTTAGGGAATCAAAGTATTATCAAATGCCAACATCTACACATGTAAATATTATTTTTTGTGTAAACTAATCTTTCAAAAGTTTTTAATTGATGTCTATCATGTAATTTTACATTTTTTAAATTTTATTTGTTATATGATATTGCTTTGTCATTGATGCTTGATCGTTTATGTTGCCAAGAATTACTTGATGATGACATCAGAAGTGGATATGTGAGTTTAAATTTTTTTATTACACATGTACATGTATAATATGTACAAGTTACATATTTCTTTTATTTATGATTGGACATTGATATCACTTTCTCTTTAATATATGGATCAACACATCCTTCACAACTTGATAGTCACTCTTAGGACCACTTAGTGAGGAGTCATCATGATGAGGCTCGAGGTGTCGATCCATATATTATTTTGATCTTATTTGATCTCCTTGCATCTAGAGATATTGATAGATTATATATTTACACTTTATATATATATTTTTGATCTATAATGTGCATGTGTTATTTATATTTGGTATTATCTTTTGAGATCCCTAGATACTTTTTATCATATGTTCAATGATTGACATATTCTACTTGAGATCAATGTTTGACACGTGATTGTGCTCTAGTACATATACATTTGATTATTGGTCTACATGTACATTCTAGATTGCTTTTATTCTATGTCTTTTGATTTTAAATGTACTTAATATATATATGATTTGACATTTGATCTATTTATACATGTACATGTTCAAAGGTGTATGTTTAATAAGTGAAACATGTTTGATTATGTTTTAGTACATGTACATTTTTTGATTTATCTATACATTCTAGATTGCTTTTGTTCTATGTCTTTTGATTTTAAACGTAAGTTTGATATACATATAATTTGACATTTGATCTAATTTATACATGTACATGTTCGATGGTGTATAAGTTTGAGATACATGACTTTATACTCCTCCTTGATTGCCTTTTATCCCAATTCTTTGATTTTGTAATGGAAATATGCTTGAACATGCTCTAAAAATAATACACCTCATGGAATGGTAGACCACACACTAGACATGTCTACATCGATCATTTTTATTGGTTGGGGCTTGTATTGAGATCATAGTTCTTCTGCATCATTGGTTAGGGCAAGTGTTTCAACATTCTATGTCATTCTTCTCAGTTGAAACAATGTATAAATCGAACAATTATCTAGACTGGTTATTCAAGATAAATTGATTAGGGATCACAAAAACACAATAGTAATTATTTTGCACAAATATGAATTTGATCTCAACAAATACTTGATATTTCTTAAAATAGTTCAAAATTTTTAAAATTAAAGTAAAGGTGTGAAATGGAATGATTTCCCTCTATTTATCATTATGAAAGGGATGTTTTGGTCATTATTGGTTCAAACAATCCCCTTACCAATAATAGGATTAGTGTCTTGTCACTAGTTAATGAATACTCAATAGTTAGTGCTTTGCCAATGGTTATGACTGATAACAACTAGATATATGAAACCTTTTAGAGTGGTCATCAGGGAGCTATTCTCTTTTCTCAAGATCTTCATAGAAATAATCATAATAAATTCTAACATAATAATATGTAAATTTATCATATCACTCTTGACTATAGGAGATCGATAAATGATTTTTCCTTTATGTGCTCCACCTAAGAAAATATGGTGCTTAGTTTGAAGATAAACCCTTTGTAGTAGAGGATGATCTTTTTTTAAGATGGCATGGCTCTTTCTTGATTCTCTTCTTTCTTTACCCAATTCTTCTTCATCTCATTTCCAATCTCATGAAGAAATACACATGATTCTTTTTTTCCTTTCCTATGATTGTTTAGGTGTTGAAGGGTGCTCCCCTTAATACTAATAACACATAACAGAAACAAAGAAACAACAACAAATGTGAGAACCAAAATATTGACTTCTTATTATCGCCGCAAATGCGGAATTACAGAATCCATAAGTACAATATGCTAACCCACATGGGTGCCTTCATTACAATAATCTGCAATACAACACTGCAAACTATCACCTAGAGTTGTTCTAGACAATGTTCGGGCCTTTCTTAAATAGGCAATTTCATGCCGCCTGGGAAGGTTCTAGACATTCAAACTTAATTCCTAGGGCCAACAAATGCTAGCAATACATATAGAGTTGGCTAAATACATCTTTGACAATTATTTTAGAAATTTTAGGCAACCCAACTTTGGAAGGCCATAACTCTTGAACCGTTGCTCTGATTGGCTATTATAACCACTTTTCGAAAATGCCAACTCCTGATCTACAGATTTAGAGCTATGCAAGCACCCTTTCATCAAGGTTTTAAACCTCATTTGGGGCCTCTAAGGCCTTCAAAATTGAGTTCAAAATTTTCCATTGAAATTCACAATAACTTCTTTGATATTTAAGATGGAGCAATGTGATTTTTATGGTAGGCTTATAATTATAAAATGAACTTTCATGTAGAAAATGAGAACGTTCCGAGCTTGTATGACAAACTTACTAAAAATAGCAAGTTCCCAGTAATAGTAATCCCCTATCTAGTCCTTATTAAAATAGAAAAGACTGCAAATAAAAATATTTTTGAGTGATGGAAGATTGCTCTTACACCTAGGATGCTCCTGCATCATTAGGAGACTAGTTTCTGTATCTGCAATAACTGACAATGTGACCAACTTTGTTGCACTAGAAAAAAAAGTATTGGAAGATAATCTCTAGAATTACCTCTTTGTCTTCTAAATCTTAAAATCTCAGTTATATTTCTAAGATTACCACACACCAAACATGTAGGATTGAATTGTTACTCTCTTCTATCAAATTTTACTGCTTAAAGAGGTGACCTAGGGAATTTCACCTTGAGTATACATCTCTAAAATTTATGTCACAACTTGTTGCATGTGTAGTAGTGTCCACTGAAACTGCTATTAGTGTTTTTATTGCTAAGTCTAGATCTACACTCGTATGCAACATTACCATATTTATGACAATTTTAGCAATGACCTTCAAATAAATTGGACCTATGACATTATCTTGCATGAAATGAAGCATTAGATTCCTAAAAGAACAATGTATCATAATATAATGCAAATCGGTAAAGAGGTGAAAATAAATATGGAAGGGTACCATGTTATGTTGGACCTAAGGAGTCACAATGACATATTATACTAGAAAACGATGATGACTAAGATGCAAATTCATAAAGACTTATAATATTATAATTGAATAGAAACTCATTAACAAAGGATGAAGTATTGTAAGGTATTGCAACCTATGGTAGATTGGCATACCAGTTAAGAGTAAGAGAATGGTGTAGTCAAGGCTATGACCAACACATAAGAGTAGAGGTTAGTTGATCATAGATCATCTAAGATGAATCGCAATGGATGTGACAAGACTAGAAGACAATCTAATATTGATGTGACATGCACATAGTAAGAAGCATCTAAAGGATGAAAGGACACAACTCTAGATGTATAATCATAGGAGGACAGACATGCCTACATGAGTAGGCACCCATGTATAGGTAGTCAGGGTATAATGTAATAGGATCATTCATGGATTTCAAATTCGAATACACATTTTTAGTGGGATAATATTAAGGTTTTGATGCCCACATGGAAGGAGTGTATTTAGAAACTTTAACTTTATTATTGAAGTTGGATGATTTTGAGGTTGTTGTTGAGAGAAGATCTACACAAGAGTAGTATAGTTCAGAAAGACAAACCAAAGAGAAGAACAAAGATAACCATAAAAAGACATAAAAGGAAGATGTGAGAAAGAATCATTCATATAAGCAAGCCAAAATAAAAGAAGATGATCAATAAATATTTGTGGGTAATCACAAACGATCTACAAGGCAAGGTGTGCCATATTCTTAGATCAATATCCATAGTTTTCTTTCTAATCATTGTAACTATTTTAAGCCTTTAAAAGGGTAGACTTGTAAGTCCTTATAAGTCTTTAAAATCCTCTAACAATGTATTTCTCAAAAAGGGATCTTAAATCCACTCACAAGGTAGCCTTAATAGGCTTTTTTAATCCTAACAAGTTATATGTATTCCTAATAAGATGAGTTCTCAGAAGGAAAAATTGTAGCCTTTAATAGGGCACCCTTTTACTTTTGAGGAAAGGATAGTGGGTATATTACTCTTATTGTGGTTTTCATCCTCATATCGAGGGTATCCATGTATAAATACCCGTGTCATTGATGTATGTTTTTTTATGTAATCTTGTATGGTTTTATTCCACTATATTTTTTGTCATCTTCCTGGTTAAGGGATTGGTAATAATATTAGTAAGCAAGATTATTGTTGTAACTAGTGAGAAAGTTTGTATTGATTCACCCCCCTCTTAGTACCAATCAGGACCAATATTTTATAGCTACTTAGTGTGTTAGGATTATTTAGTACTAAGAGATGGGGGGAGTAGTGAATTAGTACAAAAAGGTAACTAAAAACTTCTACCACTAATCTGCTAACTTGAAAAATTAACTTCAAAACAACAAAGCATATAGTTGATACTAACATATAAATTAAGAGAGTAACAGTAAACCACTACACAATCATCACACATAACGTTGTGATTTTGGTATCATGAAAACTCTCATTAGATGGTTAAAACCACGATGGGGATGATACCCATGAGCTAACTACTACGAGAAATGAGTTGCCATGTTAGGAGCATAATACTTCCCTTTTCGAGGGTTCACCCTATTTATATTTATTTGTGCCTTGTTAGAAGTACAAATAGATCTTCTAGGATCTATCTTGTTAAAGGAATTCAACTACTCTTTCAAGGGCTTACCCAGTTAAGGTATTTACAACTAGAACCTATTTGGGTTCACTTGATTCAAGGATTTATCTATTGTAACTGTTACAAAATAATTAAATTGCTAACTAGATATGGCTTAGTTATTTTCTTTTCTATAACTCTTCTCTTCTTTGTATATTGATCATAATCTTCATACACTTTTCCAATCTTCTTAATTCACTTTATTCTATCTTTTTTGTTACAACCCTTTTCTAAGAACTATTAAGTTAGGCATAACTTTTTCCTCTTAATCCTAACTATTCATTCAAACCTCAAGCTTACTAGTCGATGAACTTAAGCATATCACATATCTTAATATCTCAATATGATTTACTTTAACTGTTTTAGCCTTCAACTAGAATTCCCTATCGATTACATAGAATAGTCAAAATGTATTACATTTCTCAATGCACCACTTTAGTGTTGCCTTATACTAATACAAAAAAGAAATTGATGTCAACAAATCATCTCATAAATTTTACTATTTATTACCACATTATCCAATAGGATTGCACATATTGTACCTTTAAATGATCTCAAATATTCTAGCTTTCCTCGAGTGTTCTTCATTTGCTTGACAACAAAAATAATTTAAATTATTTACACCATTCAACCATTTAGGTTGTGGTTGCAAATATTCAATGAGATGATTACTTAGATTATGTGCTCATGACTGCATCTCTTGATTATTCTTTTGCCTCGACCATTGTGAAGGTGTTTTGTTAACTATCAATTTCTCTATTGTAGTCATCGATCATTGAATTATTCACTAATAATTATACCTTGACTGATCATGTTTCTCCTCTGACTTTGATCCCTTCATCAGTTGTAGTTATATGCAAGCAAAACTAGTATGTTTTTTATTAGATAAACAAGTTTTATAGGGGTCTTGAAACCCAAGTTTGAAACAAAACAAAAGGCTAAAAATAAGCACTTAAAGCCCAACCAAAGGACAACGGCCAAACAAAAGGCCAGAACAACAGATCACCAAACAAAAGGTGACCAAAGTGGCAACAAAATAGCCACCAACACAGCTTTTGACTAGGCTCTTGAAACCCAAAGAAGATAAGGGGAAAAAGTCCCCATCCATGATACACAACAAAATATAACAGGCCAAAAGCCAGGGGACAAAAAAAGTATGACAGGCCAAAAAGACCAATAATGCTTTGCCTTTAGATCCCTTCTTTTGAGAATGTAATGCCATATCAAAAGAGGCAGTGGATGGCTTGATCTTCTTTCCTTTTACTATGATCCATCCATCCTCCACCAAACCAGCAGCCTTTTGCCATCGTAAATCAGCAACACCAGAGCCAAGCCCAGAAATCCCTGAGACCAGAGAAGAGGCCGCAATAGGAAAATCAGCAACCAGAGAAGAAGGCACAAGAATGTTCGACCCTGATAAAGAAGAAGTGGAGGGCATGACCATATTTCCTTTTAATGGGGTCCTTCCAATCCCCACCAAACCAACATCCATCAGGCTCTGAGAAACAACAATGCCACAACCAGGCCCTGAAACCCTTGAAGCTAGGGGGAAATCTATAGCAGAGGAAGATACAACAGAAATAAGACAGGGTACATCAACCTCAAAAGGAGCTAGAAAGGTGGCTGCCCCCAAGACACCAGAAGATAGAATAGCTGCATCCATAAAAGGAGCCAAAGGAGGATCCTCCATCAAATCACTAGAAGACAGGATAGTAGAAACCAAAGATTGATTTGCTGCAACCAAAGGTGCCAAATGATGATCCTTTGTCGAAGAGCCAGGAACAGTAGAAGAATCCTCCACCAAAATATCTTGAAGAGAATCAAAATCACTTGTAGAGAGGACCTTATGGACCATGTAGTGACCCTTTGAGGCCCCTTTCCACCAAGAAGGGGGCATCTTCGGTCTAGATTTACCAGCGGAGCAGCTAGAAGCCAGGTGACCAGTCTTGCGGCACTTCCTACAGTGGAAGGGGATACCCTCATAGTCAAGAAGGATATTCCATGATCCTAATGTAGAAGCCACTAAAATCATTTCTGGAAGTCCCTTGGAGACATCAATTTCAACTAGTATGCGAGCATACGTTGTTCGAAAAACATTGGATGAAGCCTTATCAATCAAGCAGAATGCACCAGGGGAGCTCCCCACCTCCTCCAAAACAAAATCTACCCAAAGGTGAAGGGGGAGATTTAACAACCTAACCCAGATAGGGAGCGTATTAAAAGATTCTGTCAATGGGTTGAAATCTTTATGCCAAGGTTTAGCCATTGAGGGAAACTTCGCTTCCTAATAGAAAACATGGTGAAGGATGGCATCTCTATCAGCAGTAGATTCAAATTTAAATATGGGCTGTCTTTGAAATTATGGGGTCCCAAAAATGGGAAATCTAAGCATGCAAGTCCGACAAAGAAGGCCAAAAACCCTTAAAATAAAAGATAATAGCATTGGCTGAGAAGTCAGCCATACAGCTTGAGATCTTAGCAATAATATCAGATTTTAAATCAATCTTTAAAGGGTTACATACCACAATTGGAGCCCCCGAATGCATGGTATCATGAAGCCCTGGCTTATCAGCAAGTCCACCAAGACTAGCCTCAAAGGCAGCGACATCAACATAGGAAATGGTCGAACCACCACCATAGCAAAACTAGTATGTTAAGAACAAAGAGCAAATCATTTGCAGACTAACTTATATGCAAAACTTCTACTATCTCTAAAGTACCTTAGTACTTTCAATCAAAATAGTTTTTTCGATCAAAAGTGTTTAGAGAAATAAATCGGGTAAGAAAATTTACCTGGGAACTTTTGATTGAAAGTAATTGAGTAATCAAAATTTGTGTTGGACTATTGTTTTTTTTGGGGGGGTATTTATGTTTTCATATAAATAAGAATTCATTTTTTTCATTTCAATTTTATAAGATAATTTGCCCTTTTGAGAAGAAGTATATTTTGGATTATATATTTTCAAATTTTGGAAACAAATTTGCAATGGGAGATAAAAGTGAAAGTTCAAATGAGGCTACACCAAAAAGATCATAGGACAAAAAATTTAAAAAATTGTGAAGATACATTGGCAAGATACTATAAAAGGGAAAATGGTATGTCTCTTCCTACCTCTCTCTCTTGTTCTACTTTTTGGAAATTAGATATTATATTTTTTTTGTAATTTACTTTATGTATCAAAGTTATAGTACGGTTAGAATAGTTGATTAAAGATGCATTTGGGGACCCCTTATTACAACTTAAGACCCTTTAAACCCCTTATTTAATTTAGTGTCTATTATGACATAATATGTCTCATTTTGTATGAAGAACCTTTGATAAGTTTCATATTACATGGCAATAAAATATTTATAATCATTATGTATAAGAGGGTGGATATCTAATTTGGATATATAATAATCCCTAGTTTCGAGTTCACAATGTTTTCATTTATGTAACAACTCTTAGCTACATGTTATATCACTATATATAAGGTATATTGTGCATAATAAGTTACATGCATACAATAGGATTTATAATTATATTTTATTAGGGATTTTGTTAGGATTAGGCTTTTACTAGGATAAGCACGTTAAACTGAGGATTTAAGGGTTATGTTTAGGGTTTTAAGGTTTCGTAGTTAGGATAAGAGGTTAGCATTTATGACTACAAATTTAAGATTTAGGATTATGGCTTAAAATTTATGATTGATTTACTCTTTAGAATTATGATTTAGTATTTATATTTAGGGTTTAAACTATTTAGCATTATAGTTTAGCTTGAGATTTTTAGGATTAGGGTTTAGCCATTAAGGTGTAGGTTTTAGTAATTAAGATTTAGGGTTATGGTTAGGATTAGGATATAAGTTTGATCATGGTTAGTATTATGGTCAAGGGAAGCTTCGTATTACCTAGTTACGATTTGGGGTTATGGATAAAGTTAGAGTTCAACATTTAGTATTAATGTTCTTCAATTATAGTTTAGCATTTAGGATTAGAATTAGATGTTATCATTTATTATTAGGATTAAACATTTATGATTAATTTGTATCATTTACTACTATGGAGCTTATAATTTACAATTATAATTTTAAGGTGTATATAGGGCATTGAGGATCAACATTAAGATGCAATTATTAGAGTTAAGATAAGGGTCTTACATAGTTTTATTAGGGTTTATCATTTAGGATCATATTTTAGGGTAGGATGGGGAATATGGCAAATTACATTTATGATTTAGGGTTGGAGAGATTTAGAGTTGAGATTGAGGTTTAAATCTCACTTTTCATAGAAGAAAAATAGTCTTAACCATGGACCTGACTAAAATAGTATATGTATGGGTAGAATGTACTCAACAAGGACAACTTTCCATGGTTGGAGAAGGGTCATCCTTAGATCAAATAGGTACACACATCTCACTTTTTTTAGGTGAGATTCATAGTTAAAACATATTTTGGAAACCTTTCCCCTTGGTTGTTATTCTTTTGTTATTGTGTGTAGTATTCGATGAAGGAAATGTTGGATGTGGGGAAACTGAAGTTGAAGTAATAAAATATTGAAGAAGGTTTGTCACAAGGCCAGTCAAGTACCTACATCTCTCTTTAAGTTAAATTTATAATTTTATAATTGGGAAGTAATTATATAACTTTTGTTTTGTATATATGTCCCCTTAAGACTCTATTAAGATTTATTTTTTAAATTTCTTGCAGCCCAAGATCAAGCAATAAATGAGAATGTTAATCATGCTCAAATGTTGAAAAGAAAAAACAATCATAGAAGAATATATCATTTAATTGAAATGGATGTGTAAAAATTGAGATATTATGCTAAAAAACCTATACATACTATGATGAGGACATTGAATAAAAAGTCAACAAAACTAATTGCACAATTTGACAATCTTGATACAGTAGAGAAAACCCAGCTATTATCAATATACTTCTTAAAGATGAATTAAAAGAACCATTAAACAATTGGTATAGATACAAGTTTGAAAATGAGGAGTAATTGTAACCTACAAAAAATATATTGTTGAAAGTGTTAAGGAAGGATTGCATTCCATTGGGAAAACAACCAGATCTACCGATAGATCCATTTCACGAAGAGTGATACTAACATCTATTTTATATAAAAAAAGGTTCCAAAAAAGATATATCTCTTCAATTTCATCTCATGTCAGTTATATTCAAAAGTTAGTATCACATTGGCTAAAAAGGATAATCAATTTGGATGATAGTACATTAGAAGGGAATTATGTACTAATGTATAGAGCTCCTTGACATGATAAGATCAGGGAAACTGTTAAGAACTTGTTTACTACATTTTGGATTGATAATAATCGTCCTTCACCAAATAGAAGAGATGTTATCAAGAAGAGTATTAGTCCTAAGGATTATTTGCATCACACAAAACATTGGTTAGATGTCACACAACAATAATTTATCTCTCATTTGTAATTTAAATCCTAACATAAAGATTGGATAAACAATGTTCAAAAGATTAAAACTTTATTTGGTGAAGATAAATAAATATTTTAAAACTAGTTGTTGTCAATATCATGTTGAGTTTGATGTCAACTATAAACGGTTTCGAAAGATTATAGAAGAAAGTGATGGTTCTCAAAATTCTTTTGCTAAACGACCAAGCCAATTCATAACATCAATCTTATGTGACAAATCAAATGATCATGCAGTAGGTGAAATAGAATGCATAAGAGGAACTTGTGAAAGATATGGTAATTTGACTAAATTTCCTTTAAGAGATGAAGATATTGATATGACGAGGATGGTAAAATATAAGAGATATAATTACATAAAGTGTGAAATAAAAGTTGGGAAAAAATAAACAAGGTTGGAATATGTAGATGATGAGATACTTGTTGGGGAATTTATATCAAATTTTCTTAAATTGAGTCAACCATATATATACGTCATTCTATTTTTTCTAAATAAAAAGCATAACAATTCCAAACATAAAGAGAAAATCTCCCACTTGGAAGAATTTTATCAATTGTTGACTTTGCAAATAATTACTCTTTCATTTCTCAAAAAAAACTTCAATCGAAATACTACTTTGCACAGGAGGTCACTAGTATGGTCCACCTGTCTTATCAACATGTACATTTTATTTGGATGGTGTTGAAATTACATATCAAGAACAATTCATTAAAAAAGAATATCACTTTTATATTAGTGACGATAAATAGCACGACACAAATTTTGTGAAACATTGTTCAAAGACATTTTTTGAATATTTGAGAAATGAAGGTATAACAATAAGAACAAAAATTGTATGGTCATAAGGACTTGCAACATAATTTAAATCCGTTAGGCCATTTTATGAATTATGTAGATATCATTGATATCAAAATATACCACACACTCAGAGTTTTTTTAAGAGCGCACATAGAAAGATTGAGTGCAACGGTATAGGAGCTTCTATCAAATACACTTTAAGAAAATATCGAATGGACTATCAAGGATGTCATATTAATAACGCTCATGATGCAGTTCAATGGTACAAAATGTACTTTGTGGTTCTAAATAAGGATAAAATGTCATCACAAGTATATCAAGTCATATCATTCAAAATGTCATAGGAGGTATTAGGTATAGATCTATCACATGTTAAATTCAAAATAAGTTGTATCAAATTTGTATGTGTTGGGTGAATAAATTAATATGAATAGATCATGATATATTATATATATTTAACTCAAGTTTTTTACATTTGGGCCTTAAAGGTGTCGATAGAATTTTATGCATGGATGCAAGAGGGTAGACAAGAGATGATCTTTGCATTCAATTATGACTACAAATAGTAATGTGTGGTTATTATACACTAGAGATCACTCATGCTTTTTTTATGATTGCATTCTTGAAAACTTTGGTGAGTACATTAATCAATGATGTCGATATGTGGGTGAATGGACTTTGGTGCCACTAGATGTTACTGATACAAATGACGTAGCTAAGGATGAATAATTTTATCATATTCCATTGATTTCTATCGATTATGACCATATTTTAGGATTGAACGAAGTTGGTATGTACATGTAAATCTATGTTTGATAATTTTTCTTAACTTCCATAAAAATTGTGACCGTGTCCATCTGCTTACATTTACTATGATTATATGCATATGTACTATGTGCAAGCAATGTTTATGCAGTCATAACAGAACCTGGAAATGTAGAAGGTGTTAGTTATTATTTATTGTGTTGCACCATAGAAAGAGATAAATTGACTCATAAATTGATGTTTTTGATGTATCTATATTTTTAATGTATTAAAATTTAATATGATTGATTTATTAAGTGAATATTATATTACGCTACTTTTTCTATTAAATTTAGTTAGTGCGTGTAACTAATTACGCCATGTATGATATGTAACACTTTGTTCAAATTAGGACATGAAACTACTTGTTCAAATTATGACATAAAACTACTTTTTCAAATTAGGATCTATGTAACTAATTAGGACATGTGTCTTAAGGGGATGTTATATTGAAACACTTTGTTCTCTTAAATCTAATTAATATATGTGACTAATTAGGGCATGTGTGGTATGTAACTACTTGTTCAAGCTAAGATCTATGTAACTACTTAGAACTCATATCTTAAGGGGATGTTTATTCTAATTAATTAAAATAGGAAATGTGTCTTAAGTGAATGTTATATTACAATGTGTTTTTCTCTTAAATTTAATTAGGACATATAAGTACTTAGGGTATTTGTCTTAATGAGATGAAATAAGGAGATGTTATATTGCAATTTTGGTTTCTCTTATTAAATGTAATTATCACATGTGTGATATGTAACTATTTGTGACTACTTGTTTAAATTAGCTTATACAACTAATTAGGACATGTAAATCACATCATCAAACATGTATTCTTACGTTAAATTGAATCAAACATATTTAACTTTTAAAAATCATCAAACATACACCATTGAACATGTATATGTACATGTTGAAACAATTGATTAATTGTGTATTGTCTTTGACGTTACACAAAATATCATATCATTATCAGTTAGAGTATATCAAGCTCACTCAGGCATTGAAGACAATTTTCTATGGCTACCGAGCGTTCCAGAGTTTTTTTAGTTCAGAAGGCAGTATCTAACGAGTTCACTCGAGCGCCAAAGGAAAGTTTGCAGAAGTTGAGTGTTAACCAAGTTCACTCAGTTAATGAAGGAAATGTCGGATGGAACCAGTGTTAACCGAGCTCTCTTGGTTACAAAGGAACTATGCAAATATGCAGTGTTGACCAAGCTCACTTGGTTAACACAGGAAAATTGTTTCTAAGTTAGTGTCTACTGAGTAGGGTCGGTAACGATGAATTCTCTTGTTTTGGCATATTGAGTTCAATTGATTTATCTATTGGTTCTAGCTGACTGAGAAGATGAATATTAATTATTCTAAGTTATATTTGAGCTGACTTGACAATATGAAAGATATAAATAAAAGGTCAAGTTGAAGGTTAGAATGTGTGTGAAGTGTGAATGAATGGAAGATATTTAAAGATCTAATGATGCTAAAAGGAAGCAAATTAGAAGCATAAGCAAAATATCCTTGTGGAGTTGAAAAGATATATTCAATCAGAAGGATTAGGTATAAGCCAGAATTAAGATCTATAATCAACAATTCAGTTGCATCCAAATTAGGTCATGTCATTGTTACTCTCCAACCATTGTAGTAGTGATCTAAATCTCTTAACAGAGTTGGCTCAACAGCTATTTTTAAATCCTCTAACGAGGTGGCAATTGCATTGATTTGTCTAAAGACCTCCAACAAGGCGACTCCTAATAGGGAGATTAAATCCTCTAATAGAGTCACACCTAACAGTGTGTTTTCTAACCTTTAATAGGGTTGGCTCCTAACATGGCTCACTTCAAAAGAGTGAAAATTAGTAACTAGTTGCAATTGGTGGTTTTTCCCAAATTGGATTTCTACATTAAATCTTGGTGTCAAATGTGTTCATGCTATTTCTTTTATGTGTTTGCAACTAAGATAAAGTAATCATAGATAACATCTTAAGAGTTTCATATTAAATGTTTGTTGAGCAATCTCAGTATTTAATGAGATACAACATTTTCGGTGTGTTTATTGAACATCAGTAGAGTTAAGTTTTCTTAGAGTTATTTTGTACTAACATCTAAGGGATCTTGGGTTTATTTTTGTAGTAACTAAGTCACCCCTCCCCTCTTAGTTACTTCTTATATTTCCAAAAATTGGAATCAGAGCTTTTGGTGCTTGCAGAGAAGGTTTCAAGGACCTAAGCTAAAGATGAGGATGTCTTATAGAAGAGAGATTCCCAAGTTGAACTGAGACAACTTTGCAGCATGGTAAGGACTTATGAGATTACACCTCACAACTATCAATGAATCAGGTTGTAAGTATCTTGATATTGAATAAAAGACTCCTAGAACATTATCAGTTGAAGACATTGCCAAAAAAAAGAATCATAACATCATGATGATTGATATTGCATCTACTCTCAGCTATGTTGAATTTGATGTAGTAAAAGACTGCAAAACAGATCATGAAATGTGGATCAAACTAAAAGACATTTATGGAGGAGATGACAATGAAAGAAGAGCTAAAGCAAAAAGTCTTAGAGGTCATTTTGATTAGATGAAAATGAAAGAAGATGAAAACATTGCAAAATATATGGAAAGAATCAAAGCAAGTGTAAGCGCAATCAAAGCATCCAGAGGAGACATTGATGACAAAACAGTTGTAAGCAAGGTACCCAACACCCTTCTTCCTATATATGCAATTAGAGTATCGGATATTCAAGAGATGAGATGTGATCCAAATGAAAAAATATCTTTAGATGCTCTAGTTGGAAGATTGACAACTTTTGAGCCGGATAACTATGATAACTATGTTCCTAGTTCCAAAGGCATTGAGTCTGCATTTGAAGCCAAACTCTCACTCAAGAAAAAGAGTAAGAAATCAAAGACCACTCAATTAGGAAGTGAAGAAGAAACAAAAGAAAGTTCTAATAGTGATCTTGAAGTTGTTGAAGCCCTATTTGCAAAGAAATACTCCAAAGGCAAAGGAAAGCACAAAGGCAAGATTCCTCTAATTTGTTTTTCTTGTGAAGAAATTGGTCACATTGTTGCTAGGTATCCAAACAAAGAAAACAAGGATGAGAAGAAAAACATTAAGTACAAAAGCAAGAAGGAATTCAATAACTACAAGGACAAAGGTAAGAAATCTTATTTTATGGCTAAAGATTTTGATAACAACGAAGATGAAATGGTATATATTTCTATAAATGATGAATCTGATAATGGAGGAGATAAAATGGCACTTATCTCTCATGTTATCTAAAATGATACATGGATTATTGATAGTGGCTGCTCACATCATATGACTAGAGATAAAACAAAATTTGAGTATATGGAACATTATGATGGTGGTAGTGTGAGATTTGGAAACAATGAACCTTGTTGCATAAAAGGAAGAGGATGTATCTCTTTGACCAATGAACTTATATGTGATAATGCTTATTGGGTTGAAGGACCAAAGCATAATCTACTGAGTGTGGCTTAGTTGAAAAACATTGGATTCAAGGTAGAATTCATGAATAGAAAGGCCAAACTGCTAGATGGAAAAGGAAATCTGGTTGGATCTGACAAACAAACAAAATGTAATATATTTTATCTTGATCTCAATGAAAGTTCATGTTTAATTGCTCAAGTAGAAGAAAGCTGGTTATAGCACAAAATATTATGTCATGTAAACTTTGATAATCTAGTTAAGATAAGAAAACATAAAAGAGTAAGAGGTATTCCTAGCTTGAAGAAACCTAATATGGGTCTACGCCAAAATTGCCAAATTAGTAAGATGGGAAATACTAGTTTCAAAAGCAAGAACTATCATTCCAAAGAAGTCTTAGAACTTGTGCATATAGACTTATGTGGACCTATTGGAATAGAGAGTTAAAATGGAGAAAACTTTTTCATTCTTTTTGTTGATGACTATTCTAGAATGATGACTGTAATGTGTCTAAAAGAAAAATTAGAAGTCTTTCACAAAATCAAATGGTATTTGACAAGAGTAGAAAAAGAAACTTGAAAAAAGTTAAAATGTTTGAGATCAGAAAAAGATGGCGAGTTCATATCCAATGAATTCAGCATAGAAAAAGGAATTAAGAAACAAGTATCAGCTCCTAGTACACCTCAACAGAATGGTATAGCTAAAAGAAGAAATAGATCCATCATGGATTGTGCAAGAAAATTGATGATAGAAAAGAATGTTACAATCAAATATTGGAAGGAATCAATCAACACTGTAGTTCATACCTTGAATAGAGTATAGCTGAAGAAGGACTCAAACCAAACTCCTTATGAACTATGGTATGGCTACAAACCTAATGTAAGTTACTTTAAAGTATTTGGTAGCAAATGTTATATCTTGAAAGAATCTAGAAAAGGAAAATTTGATGTCAAAGTTGATGAAGGCATATTCCTAGGATATTCATATAGAAGTAAAGCATACAAGTGTTTGAATTTTCTACTCATAAAATCATAGAAAGTGCACATGTGAGAATTGATGAGTTTTTAGAAAAGAGTGAAGATGAAAGTAGAAAAGAGCTAGAGGATTACAGAAGATTTATTTACTATGAATCTAATACCCTACCAAACCTATCTAGAATAAAGGAGGCTTCACCCCCCGAGTTCCTAAAATCTCCAATAGTTACCAAGTTGCAAACAATGCAACTCAAGTCATAGTTTGAAGGACCCAAGTCGCAGTCAGAGGCTACCGAGCTAAAACAAACTAAGTTTGATGGACCTGAGTCACAAATAGTGGGACCCAAGCTTGATACTGAAGTTCATAATAAAATCAATCAAACTCATTCCAAATCCAAAGAACCTATGTTAGCAAGATATGTCAGAATACATCATGCACCTAATTAGATTATTGGAGACAAATCAGATGGAACAATGACAATAAGCAAATTGAAAGGTACATGTTTACTTGCTAATTTTGAACCTAAAAATGTTAAAGATTCTTTAGATAATGAAAGTTGGGTTGAAGCAATGAATGAAGAAATAAAATAAATATAGAAGAATAAAACTTGGACTCTTGTTCCTAGACCTAAGGATAAAAATGTAATTGGCACAAGATGGGTATTCAGAAACATGCTAAATGAAGATGGAAAAGTTTACAAAAATAAAGCAAGGTTGGTATGTAAAGGCTATTCTCAAGAAGGTATTGATTATGGTGAAACTTTTGCTCCTATTACAAGATTAAAAGGTGATAGAACTGTACTAGCATATGCAACTCACAAAGTATTTTAAGTTTATCAAATGGATGTAAAATATGCATTCTTGAATGATATTCTCGATGAGAAAGTCTACATTGAATAGCCTAAAACTTTTGTAGATCCTAGCAAAAAGGACATGGTCTGCAAATTATACAAGGCATTATATGGACTCAAGCAAGCTCCTAGATCTTGGTATGAAAGACTTCATAACTACTTAATACATATTGGTTTTCAAAGAACTAATGATAACAATAGTCTGTATATCAAAGAAGAACCAGACAAGAAGATTGTGTTGGCAGAAATATTTGTTGATGATACTTTATTCATAAGAAATGACGACTTGTGCAAGGCATTTTCAGAAGAAATGAGTAAAGAAATTGAGATGTCTATGTTTGGTGAGATAAAAAAAATTGTTGGATTGCAGTTTCAATAGAAGAAAGATGGTATCTACATTACTCAATCTAAATATATCAAGGAGATACTAAAGAAATTTAGAATGGAAGATTCAAGACCAGTTCAAACCCCTATGTCTACTGAACATAAGCTTTCCAAAAAATGATGATTCCAAAGAGGTTCGTCAAACCACATATAGATCAATGATTGGAAAATTGCAATATGTAGTACACACAAGGCTTGATACTACATTAACAGTCAATATGGTGGCAAAATTCTCAACAAATCCCAATGAAAATTACATGATGACAGTTAAAAGAATCATGAGATATCTAAAAGGTACTGAAGAATATGGTTTATGGTACAAAGTAGGAGGCAATTTGGACTTAAAAGTATTCACAAATGCTGACTGGGTAGGTGATGTAGGTACGCTCTGATACCACTTGATGGAGGGCCACACCACCCTTACCCACTCGCAATCAAGAGTGCAAAAATATGGAGACCAAGAGAAATAAAAAAAATGCTTCACAAGCAATTTTATTATACTTGAAGATCCTTACAACACCCACAAGATGATATCATAGATATGACTTCTTCAAAAAGAAGTTTACAAATTCTTCAACATAAGAGAAATCCCAAATAAGAGTCTTCACACCAAGAGCTTCACCAAGAATTTCTACTTTAAGAGCTACACCTTTAGAGCTTTCACACCTTGAAGTCTTCACACCTTCTAGCTTCTATTTCTCAAGCTTCTCCTTGAGCTTCTATTTCTTGAACTTGATTACAAATGATAATAGGCCTTTCTTAAATAGGCACTTCTAACCTAAGACATTACAAACACAACCAATGTGGGATAAAAGGTAAATACAACTACCTTTAAATAAATATTAAATTCCCACCCAAATACAACTAAGCACCCAACAAATATTAAATACATGATTTAAGGAACTTTCCACAAACTTCTAAAATGCCACCTACACACCTCGATTAATGGAATGACAACAATTTTTATTATTTTCTATTTATGCCACCCATGCACCTTGAAAATAGAAATTCCTCTTTTCTCCATTTTTCCTATTTTCAATTTTTTTTAAAAAAATTCTTTCTATTTTCGTCACTTTCTCTCTCCTCCACAATTTTTTTTTTTTTTTTTTTTTTGTTGTTTTTTTTTTCCCAATAATTTTCCCATGCAAGATGCTCTTGCATCAGTAGGAAGTATTGATGACAGAAAAAAAAACTAGTGGTAGAGCGTTCTTTATTGGTAAAAGATTAGTGTCATGTACAAGCAAGAAACAAAATTGTATCTCTCAATCCATAGAAGAGGAAAAATATGTGGTAGTAGCAATCAATTGTTCTAATATTATTTGGTTCAAACAACTGATGACAAGAATGAAGATAGATATCAAAGATCAAGAAGTTATATATTGTGATAACACCAGTGCAACCAATATATCAAAGAATCTAGTGATGCACACCAAAACAAAACACATTGCTATAGAATATCATTTCTTGAGAGAATTGGTACACGATAAAGAAGTTAGATGCAAACATATTCACCAAGCCATTACCTAAGGATGCATTTCTGTATCTAAGAGGTAAGCTAGGGGTCATTCCCCTATCTAAAGCTCACTAAATAAAGTTTAGCAATGCATCAACCAGAGCATGTTGAAGATCAATCAGTTGGTGCAATATTGACAAGGGCATATTGCAAATGAATCAGTACTTGAAGTACATTGATATTAACTGAATATTGTCTTTGGCATGAGATGTCAAAGAGGGAGAAGTTTTTTGTCACAAAATTTTTGTAAAGAGATGTACACGAGGGAGAAGGAACTTGGTCTGATATCAAAGAGTTTTCTATTAGAAGAAGTTGTTGCAAAAAGAAGCTTTCTGACAGAGGGAAAAACTGAAGACAAAAAGAGTTCACATTGATAGAGGGAGTTCTCATGCATGAGAATTAGAATGAAACTAAGGATATGTTCTTTATTTTATTCTTGCTCCAAAACTGCATTGTGTTATGACATGTTGTGTTGCCATCAATGCCAAAGAGGGACATTGTTGAGACAATTGATTAATTGTGTATTGTCTTTGATCTTACACAAAATGTCATATCATTATCAATAAGAGTATACTGAGCTCACTCAGGCATTGAAGATAGTTTTATGTGGCTACTGAGTGTTTCAGAGTTTGTTTAGTTCACAAGGCAGTATCTACTGAGTTCACTCATGTAATGCCCCGCCAAGGGATCTAAAGAATTAACCTAGAATTTCACTAAGTTTGGTAGCATTTTTTATTTTTTTTACACATGAAAGTAAATACCACATATAACTTATACACAATAACGGAAGCAATAGCAATGTTCATCTAAAAGTAAACATAACATACATAACAGATTACATTCTTTAAGGATCCCTTAACGTTGAATTACATCTAAATCAACTAACATTATTGAATCCATCTAATACAACAACCACATGAAATAATAATGATAAGTCCAATGTTTATACATTACATTTCTAAATGCTCAATCATCCACTGTACATGTCACAGGGTATGAAAAGCTTAAAAGAATATACATATGTGAAGTAAGGTACATCATCCTAATCTAGTCCATGATACATCAAAGTAAAGATAATCATATGATACACATGATATATCATCATAGAAGATCAAACATAATAAACTAAGTGCACGGTTCCTCCCAACCGTAAATAGCTTCATTAGATCATCATGGGTCCTAGCCATCCCTCCGTGCATAACATTCCAAATCACCGAGGAGTTCATCGGTGTTAACATAGTAGGAATGTCACTCCTAACATATACTATATCATATGTAGAAAGTAATCTAACATGCAAATATAAGCATAAGATAACATCATCTAACATATGCTAATCATCAGTGAAAGGATACATATCCACCATCATGAAGGACGCATCAGCCACGATGTCTCAATGGATCTCAAATGATAAGAGTGAAAAAACACTAACACCCAATCGCGTGGTACCTAAGTGGTCCACTCCCACCATGCTGAGGAGATAATCTCGAGTCCCAAATAGGTTATCAAAATTACATAGCATAAGAATACTCTCTAAGTCTCAAAATCCTAGAAGTATACTAACTCAAAGGTTCCAATCACAAAACTGACATCAAATTCTACAGGCACACAAAGACATGTAGGAAACCTACTATTCAAGCGAAAAAGTGTCATCACATATATCATGTAGACGTTACCCTGGCAGTTAGCTTACAACTCCATGGGTCCCTATTGATCCTTATGCGGCCACTAGTATCCTCTCATACTGACAAGGCATACTATGGAATGCAAGGTCGCAATCAAGCATTCTCTCTACTCCCATCCTAGTCTGTACAAGCACTCGAGGCATGGGCGAGAACAAAACAATTATCTTTTTAGGTTCATTTAATCCCCATTTAGTGTAAATGTTATCACTTATTAAAACAACTTACAATGAGTTACCCTGGTAGCCACTTAGGGCCCTGGCCCCCATTGCAAGCCACTTTCCGACACTACAAGTAGATAACCTACCCTAAGCTCATGGAATCATAAAATCACCCCAGTCCTATACAAGCGACTGGAAAGAAATACCAAAAGATAATCCACAATAAGAACATCAAATATCCACAATAAAAGCATCAAATCTCCATGAGCAACTGAAAAAAATCCATAGATAATCATGACCACAACAGTTCTCTATTAGCAACTGAAGGTATCACTGAAAATCAAAAGTATCCATTAGTTCTTAATAACCAAAATATATCTCAAAATTATACTGATCAAAGACCCCAAAATGGTTGAGTCAAACATGTCACAACATGACATCATCAAGAAATAAATCAACATTTCAGTCCCATCATGGCGACTGGAAAATATCCCAAGGATAACTGATCGATGGCTCAAAAATGATTATGTCAAGTGTCTCATACATAAGAATCTCAACTATACAATCAGTAATTACAAATGTTATATAGAGCATTCCATCACATAACCATGGTTGGGTTTATAAAGATTAGAAATAAGACATCATCACGACATCACAATCATAACCCCCAAGCCTCTGGTAGACGTCCTATAACTGGTCAACACTAGTTAACCCAAAACTCAAAACAAATAGCATAGAGCAAACACAATGCAAACACATGTTTTGGTTTTGCTAAAATTACATCTTTGAATAGAGTGTGGAGGTCTCAATTTTCATTTCCAGTTTTGGATAATGAATGGAGGAACATTTTGTACGTTTTTCCTAACCCATGTATTTGTTAAAAAGTTTTTCTCCTAAAACCATTAGATTCAATTTTCTAATTATATTGTTTATGTAAACGTTGTCCAAGTTGACTCCTATCGAGTTCCAGTAAGCATAATTCAAGTCTTCAGTTTATAACACATTCTAATGATTAACCTTAATTAAACTAGTTTAATTAAGTTAACTTATTAATATCTTTCTTTTTAAATAATAATTGACAACTATCATTGGTATTTTAAAACCTTTATCTTTTAAAAGAATGACCCATTAATTCAATCTCTTAAATATAATAATTATTCATAACTAATAAAATATATGTATGTATGTATACATACATACATACATACATACATACATACATACATACATACATACATACATACATACATACATATATATATATATATATAAACAATAACAATGTTTTAATGAAAAATGAATTACAAAAATCGAATTGCAAATCATGTCCAAACAACGCCATAGCCGTTACCATATATAATATCCGCCATCAATTAAATGGTGTCGTGCGGACCTGCTGTCGCAGAGCTTGTGGCAACAGTGCCGTCGGCCACTGCCGTAGGTACAGAGGTGGGGGTATGGGCTCGGTCCTCCCCGTCCACATACAATATGTGAATCATTTTTTCTTTATAAAAATTTATAACGTTTTATAAAAAACATAAATCACGATGTGATTAACATTCGGTTCTCCAATAAAATATATATGTATATATGTGTATATATATATACATGCAGAGATTAATTAAGCATTATATATATATATATATATATATATATATATATATATATATATATATATATATATATATATATATATATATATATATATATATATATATATATATATATATATATATATATATATATATATATATATTTGCAGATCTGAATTAGCATATTCATATAAACACAATTTCTTAAAAGTTTTCAATTTAATGAAATCCATAAAAATATTTGTTCTCCAAATTTACTCAATAAATTTTCTAATGGATTTAAAACCCTAGCCCCGTGTTCTCTTCAGATCTATGCATATAAAGTTTTCTCAAATAATTTTAACTACCCATATTGAGAATACATACAATTAAAATAAGAGAAACCCTCAGAAAACATATGGAAGACACGAAGAAGACAGGAAGTGCAAGATGCGGAAGTAGCATAAGCAAAATCACAAGAGTCTACTCGAATTCTGATGCTAATTCGCTTCTCCTCAAAAAACCCACAGAGCAAGCTCTTCCCTTCTCCATAGTTTTTGAGTTCTCCAATGCTCCAAAATGCTCTCCCACGCTATGTCTAAGCTTCTAGGAATGCCTGAATACAAAGGCCTCTCAGGAAACACCTAGAATGTCTCTAGAAACAACTAGAAGGTGTAGACAACTAAGCATGAATCTATTCCAACCTTCTAGATGAGTCATAAGGTTGTAGACACCATGTGCTTAATTGGTGCACTAACCCCTGTGTTGTTGACATATGAGAAATAAAAAAGGTGTGTTTACTCCTAGGCAAGCTTATAAGTTTTGTTTAATTTTTTTATAACTTTCATTTTAATTTTTATAAATTTTATTATTATTATTTATTTATTACTTTATTATTATTTTATAATTATTATTAATTTTTAATTTCTAATTTTCTTTTATTTAAATGTTTTTCTCAATTAATTCTCATTTAATTAATTATAATCAAAATATCAAAGATCGTGATATTATATTAATTTTCTCCAAATAATTAATTTATTAATTAAATCTATTTATTAAGACTTAATTAATAGAAAATTCACCATAGACATCCAAGATAGAATATAAAAACCCATCATAGAACAATTCACACAAAATCAGTCTAAAGGGTTAAAAATCACGAAATATGTCATCCGACACATTCGGAAGGTAAAATATCTAGATACTTGTCCTACCTCACTAGGACAAATGGTTTAAAGCTTTGGGATTTGGACTTGAGAATTTATCTCCCTTCTCTTATCATTGAGATCATATAATAGGGTACACTCATCCTAGCAATTCAGGAAAGTCGATACCCGGTACTTGCAACCTGCATAAAAACCATGCATGTACATACAATATATATATATATATATATATAATGCTAAACTAAACAGGCAATGGCAGGAAGTGGTTCATCGTGTAGATCTCGACTAGTAGGTGACTACGACTCCCTTCCTTAACCATATCAAAAATACCATACAATAAAAATAAACACGCACACCATACACATGCAAGTATGGGGTAAGTATCCATAATAAAACACATGAGATAATAAACCATCTAACTAATCATCATCAATAACTGAAAGCAATGTAATGATCATCATGCATACATAAAATGTAAAGTCTAAATGATCTCATCATATATCAACTGAATCCATAACATAATGTCTGATAGTCTCAAAACAATACCACTAATCCATCAACATAAGACTAGTCTAGCATAGTCTGATAATAATAGCAACAATGTGTCCAGAAATATGTGAACGAGGGCAGGCACTACAACTCAGGCACAAAAGGAAAGTCTACAAAAGTTGAGTGTTAACCAAGCTCACTCAGTTAATGAAGGAAATGTTTGATGGAACCAGTGTTAACTAAGCTCTCTTAGTTACCAAAGGAATTGTGTGAATATGCAATGTTGACCGAGTTCACTTGGTTAATACAGGAAAATTATTTCTGAGTTAGTGTCTACCAAGTAGGGTCAACTAACGAAGGATTCTATTATTTTGGTGTATTGAGTTAAATTGATTTATCTATTGGTTCTAGCCAATTGAGAAGATGAATATTAATTATTCTAAGTTATCTTTGAGTTGACTTGACAATATGAAAGATATAAATAAAAAGGTCAAGTTGAGGGTTAGAATGTGTGTGAATTGTGAATGCATGGAAGATATTTGAAGATCTAATGATGCTTAAAGGAAGTGAATTAGAAGGATAAACAAAATATCCTTGTGAAGCTGAAAAGATATATTCAATCAGAAGGATCAAGTATAAGGCAAAATGGAGATCTGTAATTAGCAATTCAGTTGCATCCAAATCAAGTCATGTCATTATTACTCTCTAACCATTGTAGCAGTGATCTAAATCTCTTAATAGAGTTGGCTTAACAACTATTTGTAAATCCTCTAACAAGTGGCAGTTGTATTGAATTGTCTAAAGACCTTTAACAAGGCCACTCCTAATAGGGCGATTAAATCCTCTAATAGGGTCACACCTAACAACGTGTTTTGTAACCTTTAACAGGGTTGGCTCCTAACAGGGCTCACTTCAGAAGAGTGAAAATTAGTAACTAGTTGCAATTGGTGGTTTTTCCCAAATTGGGTTTCTATGTTAAATCTTGATGTCAAATGTGTTCATGCTATTTCTTTTATGTGTTTGCAACTACAATAACGTAATAAGTAATCAAAGATAACATCTTAAGAGTTTCATATTAAATTTTTGTTGAGCAATCTTAGTATTTACCGAGTTACAACATTTTCAGTGTGTTTACTGAGCATCAACAGAGTTAAGTTTTCTCAAAGTTATTTTGTACTGACATCTAAGTGATCTGGGATTTATTTTTGTAGTAACTGATTCACCCCTCCCCTCTTAGTTACTCCTCTTATATTTCCAATAGTACATTAGATCAAATGTCAAAATTTTAAAGTCAAAAGACATAGAAGAAAAGTAATATAGAATGTATAGATCAATCATCAAATGTACATGTCCTAGAACACAATCAAACATGTTTCACTTATCAAACATATACCATTGAACATGTATATGTATAAATTAAATCAAATGTCAAATCATATCTATATCAAGTACATCTAAAATAAAAATATATAGAACAAAAGTAATCTAGAATGTATATGTAGATGAATAATCAAATGTATACATACTAGAACATAATCACATGTGTCAAACATCAATTTTAAGTAGAATATACCAATGATCAAACATGTGATAAAAAGTATTTAGGGATCTCAGAAGATAATATCAAATATAAATAACACATGTACATTTGTAGATTAAAAATATATATAAAGTGTAAATGTCTAATCTATCAATGTCACTAGATGCAAGGAGATCAAATAAGATCAAAATAATATGTGGACTAACACCCCTAGCTTCAATGTGATGACTCCTTACTAAGTGGTTCGAAGAGTGACTATCAATATGTGAAGCATGTGTTGACCCCTATGTTAAAGGGAAAGTGATATCTATGTCTAATCACAAATAAAATAAATATATGACTTGTGCATATTATACATATACATTTATAATAATAAAGTAAAACTTGCTTGTCCACTACTAATTTCATCATCAAGCGAATATTAGTGGTGTACATGATTATACATTAGTAATAGAGTGACAAGAGGAATCTCCCCTATAGCATATGCATGTGTACATACTATCATGTAACAAGTCACATTTAAAAAATGTGAGCTTAAATTCTAGACATAATTTAAAAACTTTTGAAAGTTTATTTACACAAAATAAAAGATTTACTTGTGTAGATGTTGGCATCTGATAATAATCAAAATCCCTACCCTCGATTGTGTCCACCAAGATATCAAGATTTTATTGGGCTTGATCAAACCCAACCTTGTATATATGGCAAGATTGGTCGACACATGTCCTAATAATGATGAACCAAGGGGACTACTAGATGAGATGGCATGGAAGTATAATCATTATGTGTCAAAAAATCTATCTAACCTATGATTATCAAGCTAAAATCAAAATAATCAAGGCCATCATCCAAAATTTGGCACCCTACAATAGATGAAGAATATTTAGGACATTTTTCTCCCTCCATAGTAATAGATTTCTTAGTAGGTGGATCTTGACATGCACTACCATTATGGCCACCACCTGAGTGATGAGAAGAATATGGATGGGGATGTCTATTACTACTTATGGAAGCCCTAACATCTGATATGTGTATACCGTGATTCGTTATTATGAATGTATATGCATTCAGTAGATTCTCAGCCAAAGTAGTCATTATAACTCATGTCACCTCTCAAGTAAGATCCTCTAAGTTGTCAAGTGAAGGGATTCTTGTTGTACTTTAGATGTTCACTAATGAAGAAGCACTTGATGATATATACTACTGATCAGATGTCAAATACTAACAAATTTGATCACTAGATATAGACCTAATAATCATTGCAATATCCCCACCTACCTGAACCACTCCCTACAACTAGCTGTTATGCATATATCATATGTCAACAAACCTAATGTAGGGGAAATAAAGACACCCTCTCTCTAACAATGGCCTTTTGTGCTAGTTCCAAACAATCAACTCGACAATAAGTATCTCTATCAGCCAGTCTACCACATCCTTATCCTAAATATGGTTGAAAATCTATATAATTCACCACCCTACCTAAACATACCTCAGTAAATTATTTTTCTGCAAACTAGAGTAGAATCTAGTCATTATTTGTATAATGATCATGAGCAATAAGGAAACATGGGTTTATCAATGCTGACATATGTGGGTTATGACACCTCATAACTTGACACCCCTTCATAAACCTATGATTCAAATAATGAGGGATTCATTCCCTCTTTAGGGTCTATTTGGACACTAAGCCTTGTACCTTAGTCAAAGAAATACCTAAAGAGACCTCTAATGTCTTACTCTCAAGTAATGACTCTATAGTATTAGCAAAATATGGAGTAGCACCATGAATCTCATCCCTGATACTACTGCGACTATCTAAAAAAGACTAACATGTACTAATATACATTAGAGCAAGTGCCACTACTTAGAGAATCTCTCAATCTCTGGATTTCCTAACTACTGCAATCATAAAGCTCCTGGGGTGGAATTGGTTGACCTCCCATGACACATGGGATGTCTAGTATAAATAAGTATGTGTATGTATATCTGAAATATTTTAAGTTACTAAATGAAACTACATGTATATATTTTTCCTAAATTTGGAAAATAATAGTACATGCATACATATGGATATGTGTACACACACACACACATATTTATATATACACAACATGCATATACATGTGTGTGTATACATATATAATACATGTGAATATATTTATATATATATATATATGTATATATATATATATATATATATATATATATATATATATATATATATATATATATATATATATATATATATATATATATATATATATATATATATATATATATATATATATATATATATATATATATATATATATATATATATATATATACATACATGCATACATGTATATATAATTTAGTTATATATGTAAACACATATACACATATATGCATCTATATACATTTATGTATGTGTACATATAAATGTATATATACACAAGTATTTTTGTACATGTATATATTCATATATACACATACATATATGCATATATGCATGCATTATATGTACATATACACGTATATATGTATGCATTATAGATACATGTATTTATATGCATTAATAATACAAACTTCCTTTAAACTCACAACTCGGTTAGAACTAGACATACATTGTAACATGGTTAACAAAGAAAATGATATATTATGGTGTATTAACCTTTAGTAACTTAGTTGCAAAAAGATAAAGCAGTAAGAAAATAACATGAACACACAAGACAACAAGATTTAACATGGAAACCCAATTTGGGAAAACCACAATAGTTACAAATTTTCACTCTTTTGAAGTGAGCCCTATTAGGAGCCAACCCTATTAAAGGTTATAAAACACACTATTAGATGTAACCTTGTTAAAGGATTTTAATCACTCTATTAGGAGTGACCTTGTTAGAGGTCTTAAGACACTTCAAATTAGAAATTCCACCTAGTTAGAGAATTTACAAAATGACTATTAAGTCAACTCTGTTAAGAGATTTCTTCACTGCTACAATTGTTAGAGAGTAACAATGGTTGAGCTGATTTATGAAGCAACTGGATTGCAAATTCAAATCAATGTTTTGGCTTATCCTTTGGATCCTACTTGATCAAAATATTCTTTGTAGCTCCTTGGATACTCTTCTCTTGATCATATATCCTTCTCTTTTTGCATCTTATCTTCTTTTCCACTTGCTCATTCATAATTCACAACTTGACCTTTCATATATATGAAATCCAATGTCAAGTTGGATTGAATACCCTTTCAAACAAATAAATAACATCCATTGAGTCAGCTTGCATAAACCAACAAATGGATAAAACTAGTCTACTAAAGGTCAACTAAAACTGGGTCACTCAGTTACCACTGAGTTCCTTGGTAACCTACCTGACTTGATTTGCATTGAACTTCTTTGGTAACTAACCTGAATTAGTTTACATAGGAATTCTTGAACTTATCTTCTTCTAAACTTTTTCTCGATGAATACTTGAGTCTTCTAAAGTTGGTCCCAGCTAGCAATATTTGGTAAGAGTATAACATTTTTTGTAACATCAATGATAATATACAATTGAATAATTGTTATCAACAATCTCCCTCTTTGGCATTGATGGAAACACGTGTCATTAAGAAAAGAAAACTTAGAGGAATCAAATGATTTATAAGATTTTATAATATCCTTAGTTTCATTTTGATTCTCTATGCATCCACGAGAACTCCCTTTGAGATTCTCCCTCTGCCATCTTATCTTCAAACTCCATTAGATCAAGTTCTCCCCCTTGTAGATTACTACCTCTAATTCTTATGTGATTATAAATCTCTCTCAATGAATATATGAAAAATATATGGCATGATTATCTTGTTGGAAATATAAAGTAGGCAAGGTTATTGAGAGGGGAGGGGTGAATCAGGAACCAATAAAACTTTATCTTACTTGAACAATTAATCCTTCATATAATATTCTGATCTAATTGCATGCATGAAAGAATGAAAGCAATAAAACATTCATAACACTTTGACACAAGATATGGTGACCCAAAAACCTTCCAATTAGAAAGTAAAACTAGGGTGGGGATGATACCCATAAGATTTAGTACTACAATATAAAGTTAACCTGTTAAGGCTTATAATAGACAACTCTGGTGATCTACCCTATTAGGAGCAATAAGGATTATGAGGTCCACCTTGTTAAAGGATTTACAAACATACAATGAAGTATGCACTTGGTTAAGAAATTTAGCAAAAGATTGTTGAGTCTTACCTTTTAAATGATTTGACCGATGTAACTGTTAGGATGAACCAGTGATTGATCCCTGATCTCCAACTCTAATTTTCTAAATGAGATTCCTTGAATTACAATGATCACCTAACTATGATAGATAAATCTCTGATGTCCCTTATACTACTTATAGCCCTCTTTAATTCACACTCCTTATCATACACCTTTCCACATTCTTCTTTGGATATGATACAATGCATTACATATATACTAATCCAAATCACAACTTACTGGAGTTGACTACAATACCAATTTCATCATAATTCACAAAGTCAACCCAACTGCTATAACTCAGGTTTTGAAGACAAACTTGGTGAGTTTTTGATATACAGTAAACATTATCAATGCTCAAAAAACTTTGGTACTCAATTGAACTTGAAGTTTTGTCCATACTAGTCACTTCCAACTAGCTTGAACTTGGCCAACACTATATGACTTGGTGAACACTGAGAAACTCAGTAGCTATTGAATCACTTGGTTGACATTGCATGACTCGGTCAATACTAGATTCACATTGTTAACACTGGGAGCTCAGTAGACACTATATAGCTTTGTTAACACTATAGATCTTGGTTAACACTACGATCTTCTTCACTTGCACTAAATAGCTTGATAGCCTCTGCTACACTCAGTTTACATTGTACTTTGTCTTCGAAGCTTGATAAACACTGTATAGCTTTGCAAGCACTATAAACTATCTCAGGTGCTTGGTAGACATTGTATTCTAACTACTTGGCTCAGGAACAACTAAGTCACTTGGTTAACAGTGCAAACTGAATGATAAGATTGGTAGCAATGTAACCAATTGACTAAGTGTTAAGTAACTGATAGACAAATTGACCTTAATGTCAACAATCTCCCCCTTTGACATTAGTGACAAAAATAATTATCAAAACAAAAATCTAGTCATTCAAAACTATAAGTCAAAATTTCTTTTATCATCATTTTGTGTCTTCAAGTCAGTTTGACTTCTAGCTGTTGTGACTCGGTAACATACTCGATTTTTTTAATTTTTCAAAATTACTTTTGTAAATTTATTCTCTACTTATCAATATAGGTATCTGCACAATATTATACTACTCCCGCATACATATCTCTCCTATATACATACAAATGGAGTATAGTATATTTCTCCTCCTTTACATATTACTTCTCTCCCTTTTTCATATTACTTATCCCCCTTTTTGACATAAATGCCAAAGGTGTACAATATATATATATGTTAATACCAAAATGTGACAAGAATTTAGAATGTACCTTCAGAATTAGTACCATTGTCTTGTCCAATTTCTCCTATAATACCTTACTTGCATGTATTGTAATTTGAACTTCTATTGATAATTCCATCATGTGATCAGCTATGGGGAAGTTTTTATCATGGATGAGTGTCTTTGCATGTGCATTGTGTTTCTACAATGCATCCATGTTTGGAAGAATCATGCCCTAAATTTCTGCAAGTGTGGCCTAGATTTTGGCTTCTTCCTTCAATAATTCTACTTGCAAATTCATCAAATATCTGATCTTTGAATAATTTACAGAACTATGACTTGGGTCGAGTGACAATTGGTGTGCACTTGCCTTCATATCTTCATCTATCTTGGACAGTTTATCCTTGATTTCCTTTGTAAAGATAGATGTTTCACTAAGTTTTACAAATAATGAAATAACATTACTAACAAATGTTTCTAGAGAACTAACACTAGTACATTTGGGCTCATTTTTTAACCTTTATTGGTCGAAATTTTGACCCATTTTTCGACCAATCTTCGACCAAATTTGACCAATGAATTGGTCGATAATTTTTTGGTTGAAAATTCGACGAAACTACTGGATGGTCAAAATTTTGACCAATACGTTGGTCGAAAAATGTCCAGGTTGTTAAGCCATTTTCTGCCATTCATTGGTCAAACTTTTGACTAATGCTTGGTAGAAATCTACGGGGCATTGGTCAAAATTTTGACCAATGCATGGTAGAAAACTAGATGGCACTAGTTGAAAACTTTTTGGTCGAAAATTTGGCCATCTAGTAGGTTGGTCGAAACTTCGATGAATACGGTGGTCGAAAAATGTTGGCGTTGTTAGCACATTTTCTACCATTCATTGGTCAAACTTTTGACCAATGCTTGGTAGAAATCTGTAGGGCCCATATCATGGATAGAGATATCATGGACCCACTTCCTGTGTACTAGATATGAAGATTTCTAATCGTGAAATTGAGTCGGGATCAAAGGGTGGCGTTGACTTGCTATGAAGAAGTGCTTGGAAGTTAAGTATAGCGAGTTAGCAAGTGTGGCCCACTACTGTTGAAGTAAAATTGTTGTCCACAAGATCAAGTTTGGATCGACGACGCTCGTTGACTCGCTATAAAGAGATGTGCAAAAATTAGGTATAGCGAGTTAACGAGCAATGGACCCACCATCGTGTTCTTAAAGGTTGTTTCAATTGTCTACCCCACGATTAAAGTAAGATCAATGATCATCGCTAGCTCACTATGGAAAGGTGCTCGAGAATTATGTATAACGAGTTAGCAAGTTGATGACACGTGTGTGTAGTCATGCATGGGCCCAGTTTGAAGTGCCAGGCTTGAAGTAAAGGTAGAGGTGGAGGTGTTTTATTGGCTTGACTGCCAATGTGTTAAGAAGAAAGCTGAGTTAGCTTAGTTGTCATTCCCAGATCGTAGGATTTTTCAAGGATCAATGGCACAAGTTTAAAAAAGAAAGTGCGACGCCACTCTATTTTTTTGTTCAACACATTTATGATTTCGCATGTGGGAGAAACAAAGTATAACACAGAGATTTTCATTAATTCCAGTCCCACGCAAACAAAGATTGCAAATTTTCTGAGCACAAGAGCCTGATTGATTGTGTTGTGTTAAGCCTGGTAAAGACGTGAAACTATTCTTCTGTCGTTTGAGAGAAATTTTAGAAGTTCAGAGAAGAACAAGTTCATCAAGTCAAGTAAGTACTCATATTATAACCTCTGTGGCATTCCAATTCTCTCAATACTGTCAAAATGCCTCCTAAGAAACCATTCTCTGGGCAAATTAATTATGTGGATAGCAATGTCCACGATGATTTATTAGAATTACTCCCAGAATCTACTGTACAGCTTGCACAAGTTAAAAAGTTAATTTCCTTAAACCCTAGGCTTAAAATTGGTGATGGCCTATATGACAAGGGGAACTGGGTTAGGGATGCAACAACTACTCAAACTGGCCTTATCTTGTTTAAAAAGTGGTTTTCAGAAAGAAAGTTGTTTTCCCCGCATGCTAATGTCTGGAATTTTGATTTGGAAAAGTTAGTAGTCCCAAGTGTTTTCATGGATTATGATTTTCTTGAAGCCATTGCTAAGAATTATGACCAAGCCATTAGGGTTGTAAGAAGAAAGGATGGTGTGCCTCTGGTCTTGATTACTCCTGAAGAAATTAGAGAGGTTTTTCACCTGGAACCATTATCAGACTACCATGTGCAAATCAATCTGCTAGAATTAGAGAATGCATATAAAGAAAAGAAGGATGTAATTAGGGGAGGTGCACTAAGGGCACATATTGGTACAATAGGAACTTTTCCAGCAATTACTACAGCCTCTAGAGAGCCTTTTAAGAAGAGTCTTTTCAGTTCTCGGGCTGTAGAGATATACAAGACCTTATGCCGAGTTTTTGGTGAAGACGAGCAAGAATTTATGCCCATTGGTTTCATGTACATGATGGTTCAGATTGCTTCCTTTGGTGTAGATGTTATTTTTGATTTTGCTTCCTTTTTGGCTAAAGAAATTCACATTGGTTTAGTTGGGATTGCGAAGGGCAAGCTGGAAAAAACTTTTGGTCAGTACTCTCTATTAATGCATATGTTTTTGTTCAAAGGAGTGACATATTTTGGTAATGAGATGGAACTAAATAGAGAGGAGAATGGGGAAATACTGCCAGTCTAGTTGTGGAGTGCAGATATGACCTGGGATGCAAGTAATGCTAGTTTTGTCAGATTTGATAGATATTTTGCTGCTAAATTGAGATGCCTCATATTGAGTGACAATCCCAGAATCCCTAGGGTACTAATGAGTCTCATCAGGCCTATGGATAACCCCCATGACTTGAAAGTTTCACATAATTGGGGAGATATCATCCCCTACCCTATTTCTACTATTTTTAGAACCTATGGTTTCAAGGGGAACCCTCATGTTTTGCCTTACCAAGTTCCTTTGAAGGTAGGAATGGCTAAAGTTTTATGGCAGTTAGGGGTAGTGGAAGAAATATTTTTGTTGAAAAGGAAATTAGGGTCAATTTTCCCTACCTGCACAGTGGCCCATCAGTTTGTGATTACAAAAGGGGGATGGATCTTTTTGCATAAAATTTTGGAGCAGTAAATGATGGTTGTCTCTCATCCCCATTTTTGTGATTCTGAGAGATTTTTCAATCAGATGTTGAGGCATAGAATCAAGTTGGGACCGGTCAAGCACGATTCTTATTACCCAGAGGATATTATAAGGAACGAATTCTCATTGTAGGAGCAGGAAACTAAAAAGGAAAAATGGAGAGTTTATTCCTAGGTCTTAGAATTCATTCATTGTTTTGATAATAAATATGATCCTTTGGATAATGCTATTACAGAGGTTGACAAAATAAGTAAGCTCATGAATACCTTCCCTAAAATAATAGAGGTCTTGAATGAAAAGAAATAATTTTTTATTGATTCATATCCTGATAAGGCCAGAGAGGTCATGAGGAGGTTGGCTTTCACTCCAAATGTGAGAACTGATAAAATAATTGTACAAAAGAGGCCCAGATATACTATAATTTAGAATAAAAGGGTTCCTATAGACAAGGGCAAACAAATAATAGGATCTACCAGTACAGACCAAGAGGAGAGACCTGAAGAGCCTAGTCCTAAGAGGCAAAAGGTAATGACAGAAGAAAGGCCTCAAGATGAGGAATATTCACCCACCCACTCCCCTTTGAGGATTGGAGAAGAGCAGCTCACTGGTGAACAAGTTGAACAAATGGGATCACAGGGATATATTTTTATTACTCAAGCAGAATTAGATGAGGGTAACCCTCCAGAACTTCCTCTCCCAAGTTTGGATCTAACAATAGCTGATTATAGAGGGAGGGAGTTGGACCCTATATTAGAGCAGGCAAGTCATCAATTTTTGACTGATGATAGTTTTGTGAAATCAAGGGCTTTTCAGTAGTTTGCATGGAGGACAGACATGAACATTTTCAAGGAGAAATGTAAAAAGATGAAAACAGAGCATCCAGAAATGGATGAAACTTCCATGCAAAACCAAATTAAAGAAGAAATGATGAAGGAATTGCAGAATATAAGCCCTGAGGAGGGGAGGAAAATGATAAAGGCATCTAACATTTTATTATTGCCCAATTGGGATATTGCAGATGCATTAATTTTCAATTCTGTTTCAAGTAGATTGGAGTTGCAAGACCCAAATAGAAGAGACTTCCAAGGCACTTCATTCGTTGAAGATCAAGCTGCATTGGTCAGTTGGTCATTGAGAAAGGGATCTAGAGCCACACCATCACAATCAGATGAGTTTGGGTTGATGGGAAATATACTTGTAAGAAGGGTTGTTGACACTTCACATGTACAGACAACATATTGGAATGTGGATTCTTCTAAGTTTGTGTTGGCCACTGCTAAGAAGGAGGAATAGGTTACGTCTGAGTTACAGAATAAATATGAAACACTTCTTGAGGCCTATAATAGGGAGGTAAAAAGGAGAATTGAACATGAAAACAAGGCAATGGGGAAATCCACAAGGCCAAGAATAACATACCCCCATCCTCCAGTGGAACCTTTTAAATCCACCCCCCTTGTAGAGATACCAGACACACCTCAAAGGCCTCAATATTATACAGCTGAGGAATTTGAAGAAGAGAAGAGAAAAATATGGGCCTTACATGTAGAGTTAAATATGCAGTATGAGAATAAGCTTAGAAAGGCTCTAATGTATTTAGTGGACAAAATTGAGTGGCCCTTATTCTTTGATCAGTTGGTAAAAGTAATAGATATATGGGAGGAATTGAAAACTCATGATGATACCCTGAAGCCTATTGTTAATAAATGGGGAAGAAGGGAAAAGGAAATCACCCTTCTATGTTATTTATTTATAAAGTCTTCCCATGACCATGTTGAAAAATTGTATGATATTGCTAATGACCTGTCAGATTTTGATAACAGGAGAGTTGCTCTACAACTGAAAATTGTTTCTTATTTGAATAAGTACAAGAATAAAAAATTTGATCTATTTCCTTGTGCCTTGGATAGAAAGAAGAAATAGAAAAATAAGGAAGAGTGGAGTAAAGAATTGGATGACCTTTTCTGCACAAGGATAAATAAAGTTATTAATGAAAAGGGGCATGCTTGGTGGGCCACCACGACAGAGGAATTGGTTAAAGTCCAATTATTTTTTGATTCTTTGAAGCAAGAATTTGTTGGTTTTGAAAAGGAGGCTGGTTATATTTTAAAAAAGCAAAATGATATCCTACAGTTCAGCTGGCCGGATGATATACAATTTGACACTTGGATGGCAGATCTTCTGTTGGACAAGTAGTTAGAGGAGGACAGTTCAGATGATGATGAGAAACTAGAAGGTGAGGTGCAAGTTATTGACACCTCTGCACCATAACTGAAAAAAGAAGAAGGGGAAAAGGTAAAAATGCCTACTTAGGGTGAAAGCAGTGAGAACCCGTAGGAGAAAACTGATTTGGAGGTATCACAAGATCATCCTTCTTTGGCCAGCTTGGTAGCCACGTATTATGAGGAGCCAAAATAATGAGAGACAAATCAGAAGTTGATGATTCACAACAAAAACTGGAACGGGCCTACCTGAAGGAATATTTGATATGCCTGGCATTCTGTTGTGATTGTTTTTGTCTTTTGTATGATGCTTTGTTCCTTGGACACTTGTCAGATCAAAATTGCCCTTTGCTTGTTGCAACTCATGCTATATAAATGAGTTTTCAAGGCATTGTGATGGTCCAAGACTTGTGCAATTTTTTGTTTCTTTCAAGAAGAGTACATATTCAGTCGATCCAATAGTATGCAGAGGTTTTGAGTTTGCTTCCATTGTACTTTCTGATAAGAAAATTGAAATGACAAAAATGGCAATCTATTCTAGGCATTCAATTGGTTTTCTATTGGTTATTGTATTAGTCATATGAAAAGGATAATACAAAGGGATATTTACACTATATCTGTGGATCATCAATTTTTGTCTCCAGTTTATGGGTTTGTTTACTTTGAAGTCATTTAAATAAGGTTTATTTGGCTGAATGCAGTCTGGATGGGTTGTATGCTAGTTTTATTGTTGCTTTTAATTTAAGCAATTATATAAATGCTTCAGTAAATCAGTAGGGTTTATGAGTTCATAAAAGGGATATTGCATAAGAATGGAGATGGGTGATTGTAGTTGATTAATTCTTATACAAGTTATTTGAATTAGATCTCCCACCAATAGTCAATTTCTTGCCCAATGGATAAGGCACTGGTCCTATAAATCAGAAGTAAACAAGGATGAATTTTGCTACTGCATATCAAATCATCTTACAAAATCAAAATTATTTTCAATCCTATTCAAGAATTATAAATGCTGGTCTCAACTCATTTATATCTAATTCCTGAGTCTTAGGTAGTAGCTATTTCTAGGAATATTTGTAAATTTTAGGAGAATTATGACTAGATCTGCTGATAAGGGATGTGTATAAGTTTGAGAGCATTGAAGAATTGAAGTGAGCTATGTATGTATGTGAGGGTAACAAAGGAGAATCAGAATGAAACTAAGATAATTTCATTTTTGAATTCTACTGCACCATGCAATTTTATAGATCCTTTCTTGTTCCTCTTTGTGCCCACCACTTAGCCCACATTATTGAGTGTCCTATACAAGAAAGTCTTATAGCAAGCAATTTACCCAAGATTCTTGGAGTTGTTGCACTATAAGATATGATGAAATCATGAACTAATTGCCTATTATTTAAGAAAATGAGAAACACTATAAGACACTTTGTAGTGCTACAATAATAGCCAAATCACCAAAGTAGGCATGCTTTTTGGATCATATTCTCTCTCAGACATAGATGTAACATGCATTTTGGTTGCAGGTGATTTCTAGGAGCTTGGAGTTCACTATCAATTCCAACACCTTCGACTAAAATTTTTGAACAAGTCAAAAGTTGTTCCACTATAATGATTACTAATAAACTTTATCATTGTTCAAGTCAAAAGTTTATCATTAGCAAAAATGGTAGATAATTTTGTTCATGGTCTCAAGGAAAACAAAGATTGCTTGACAATAGCAAGAAACAACACAAATGACTTAGAAATAGTCTATCACAATGAAAGACATATTTTGCACATCATAACACTAGCAATGCTCTACTGTCTCATTTTTGGTAACAGAGACACCCCCTAAACATGAAGAATTCAACCCCCAAACATCTTCAAGCATGAAATGATCCACTGTCTATTAGACTGGTGTCTAATCCAGGCTAAACCTCCATCAGCAATTACCATCCAACACTGCACTTGCACCAAGTTTTCCCACTCTCCTACATTTTTTTAATATAGTACAAATAAATTATCACAACCTCATTGTCTCCCACCAATAACAGTGACTACAGGTGGTAGGAGAGAATCTACATTGGAAACTTCAGAATAAGTACAGTTGACTGTGCCTAACCAATCACTGGTTTGAATGTACCAGTCTATTATTCCTTACTCAACCCGCAATGAAAATTAAAAGAATGCGTGGACAAGATAACAAAAATAATAAAATGTTCTCACATTAAACATTAGTCAAAATGCATTTGATACATCATAGGAACTCACTGTTCCATGGGACAGAGACTAAATTGCAGAGAACAAGATTATTTTATTGATTATAATTTTTTCACAATTCCTTGTCTCACCACCCCAACTCTACTTCTCCCCCAAATACTCGACAAATCCCTTCTAAATAACCAAACAACAGTAAACAACCACTATTGTCTAACTATCTGACTGTTACCAGTTAGTTATAAAATGAAGTTTGTTGTCTAGTTGACACAAAGTGTCAACTTCGACAACTTACAATAATATATGCCTTTAATATATTTCACTAACATTTTCAAAGGTTTTATAACTTCACTAACCCTTTCAAAGACACCTAAAACCCTTACGTGCTATACTAGGCCTAAAGACACCTAAAACCCTTACAAGCTTTTCTTTGCATTTTTTCTACATTTGATACTTTTCTTATAGGTGGACATGTTTATCACAAACATCCAACATGTTTGTCCTTAGACTTCATGGCAAAAACCCTACAAACAACACAAAAGAAATAAGGACATGAACCATCCAAACATCTCTAATAGCTTGTGGATATCCCAACGATGCATAAGTGCATGACTTGTGAAAACCAAAAAGATAAGACTAACTTGTATAACAAGCGAATAACCAAAATGATTTTATGTCTGTGTTATGTTTGACAATGACAATGATATTTGGATTCAAGTATGAGAAAATTTGTATCAATCAATTCATTAAATATCATTTGAATACAAAGAAGATTTTAAGAGATTCAAGAGCATAATTATAAGCCAAATTTGTGGAAGACCTAAATTAGACCTAAGTGAATAGACATGTGAAGGCTTATTTTGAATATGATGAGCAGATCTAAGGCAGAATTTTTATGAAGGTATATTCCAAGTTTAGAGCATTTATTGAAAAACAATATTTCAAATTTTGGTGGATTATTCATAAGTACAAGGCAGATTTGTTGAAGACCTCGAATGAGATCTAAGGCAAATCTACCTACATTATAAACACTTTGCATTTCAAAGGTCAGTTCCTTCTGCATTGCAGGATTTGAGGTTGGTGTCTCTTGCTAATTGAGTCTACATATTTGTTTGAAGTTATATACATACATACATATATGTGTGTGTCTGTACAAACACACACAATTCACCTACAAGGATTTCCATGCTAAATAGTATATGCATCTTGTCTTCTTTTGTTAGACATCAACTATGTGAATGCTTTCTACATTGCTTTCAGTTGACTAAATATATAATAAAATATGCAGGTTTCTATGCCAAACTAACTTTAATGTGGACAAATATCTAATAATTGGGATTTAAACTAAGCAAGAACTATATGTTCAAGGAACCAAAAGATGACTGCAATGAGACTATTACAAGCGAAAAAACTTCAGTCTCGTTAAAGAGAATTGGGATGTGTGTTTGAAGACTTAACAAATTTGAGCTTCACTTGGTTTCAAGAATACTATAATATTCTCTACTTAACAAGGCCAATCATGTGAAGGTGGAAGCTCATCTGGGCTCACCCCCCTCCCCCTAACATCAATCTAAAGTACCCATTATCATCTAATTACATACTTCATTCATTCATTCATCCATTTATGAACTATAACATTCAATCAATACAATCACATAACATTCATTAATATGATATAAAAGTCATTAATACACAATACTAATCAAAACTTCATTAACACATAACAATATTCATTAACATAAAATAAAAATCTGTATTAATACGCATCATTCATACATAATTACTTAAAATGAAGTTCTTTCATTATCCAACAAGGTTTATCAAAGAAGATTTTTAAAACATCATTTCTTTTTTTTTGTTTTTCTGAGCTCTCTTAAGAAAAGTGCTCATAGGGACATCCATATCTGCTTCATTCTCCTCCTCTTCTGGCACGTGTAATGTCAAATTATGATGGCTCCTTCTCTTTGGAGGAGCAGGAGGTTGCTGCACTAAAGGGGGCTCTGTTGCAAGAACAAGTGAATGCGATAAATTGGCATACTCTTTTTCTTTTTCTAACTGTTACAAGTTTGTAATTAAGTACGAGTACAACATAAAATGCATTTTTCTTACCTGAAAATGCCACATCATGTACATTAACATTTTGATCTGCCACCGCATCAACATGTTGAACACTTGGAACATGGTCTAGTCCTTCAACATGATGTTCAACATGCTCTGAAATATTCAAAAAAAGGATACGTGTCAAATTTCAATTGAAGATGTTAAATTGTAATCATAATTGCATAATTAATTTCCAATTGCAAATTAATACCTCCACCAATATAATGCACATCATGGCCTTCGTCAGGAGCAGGTTCTGTGGTAGGATATGAAGGCTGCAATAAAATGTTATGCACATTGTTATGTAGTCAATTTACGTTTAAAACTAATACCAAAAAAGAATCTTCTCAACTATTTAATTTCATTTACTTTTCATCTGACCAATTTACCTGTGAGATATCATTTGGTGCACTGTATTCTTGGGCAAGGCTTACAGATTGTTCATGTAGGCGTGCAACCACAACTTTATAGCCTTCCTTCAAGGCAATTTTTCTATCTTCATCTGTGACCTCCACATTGAAATCTGTGCCTTGTGGTTTTTGCTTGATAACATCAATTTTCCATGTATGGTTTCATTAAACAAAACTGTTTGCAACATTATATTAAAAAATAAATAAAAATTCATTGCTCTACTTACAAGTTGAGACTGCAGATTCATATAGCCACCAGAGCCAAGTTTGTGTTGGCCAACCTTTTCTATTCTCGCTTTTGTAGCCACAGATGTGTCCTGCAATCTATGAACAATTTCAAACATCTTAGATTATATATTTACAAATATCAATAATTAGTGCATGATTACAATGTACTTAATACTATAATGACATACCTCTTTTTGCCCTGTGCTGCTTCATTATCTCTATCTTCACATAGCCTTTTCTCCTTTGCATCTTCTATTATTTCATTCCACTCCATTGATGGAATCATAGGACGACGGTCGTACTTTGGGTTATCCTTAAGACCCCCTCTATATTGATCCCTCACAGTCTTTATATGCTTTGCTGCTCTTTTCAGAAGTAGGTCAGTGTCAAAAATGTTTTTCCCAAATTTCTCCCCAATGGATGCAATCAACTAATTTTTTAATTCCCCAGCTTGTAAATTCCACCTTTTTAAAAACAAATAGATTGTTAGATCAATAAATTTAATATATTACAATAAATAGAAGAAAATAAAAATTCTGTAGCAATGATATGAAACTACGTACCTTTTACGTATGGTGGGTCCAAACAGTCTCAATGTCATATAAAAAAGATGTTCAAAGAAAGCATTATTACCTACAAAAACATAAAGGATTTATCAGTACAAAATGAGTAATGTAAAAGTAAACTAAATTTACACTTTAAAAAATATCAATTTTAAAGCACCTGGAAGCTTTCGTTCTCTTAATGGAAACATAGTTTTCTTATTCAGCAAAAATGTCCCTTCATACGAACCAGTACTAATCACACGAACTGCTCCAGGAAATGGATCAGCTTTAGTAGTACTGCTCTCTGTTGCTCTATCAACTGAAACATCATAACAATTAAATGACAATTTTAGTACTGCTCTCTGTTGGTCTACCTCCCTGCCTATGTCCATGTCTCTCTATGTGTGGCTATATATATGTATGTATGTATGTATGCGTGGTGTGTGTATGCATGTGTTTGTGTGTATGCAAGCTTCTGTAGACATCATTTAAGCACTAATGTGCTACTTTGTTGTTCATCAACTTGTAGAAAGACATTACAAAATATAGAAAAACAAGGTTTTACCAGTTCTATTGGGCATAGACGATGATGTTTGCATGGTCCTTGTTGCTGAGAATGCAACAAACAATAGTGGACCGCCAACTGAAGGAGGAGTCCGCACTTCATCATGAGCTGAAGAATAGAATATTGTTAGCAAAGACATTTGCAATGGATAAAGATCAAATGGGATACTAGCGAGAAACGTCAACAAAAAAAAATGTAAGTGTTATAATGTTGATCAAAACAAACAAAGTGTTACTTACATGAAGGTACTGCGAAACAACCCTGACCATGTTCAGCATGTGATGTCGCAACTAGCACATATGTCTATACAAGAACACATAAAATCAGAGATCATGATCCATAAGATACTATAAAATATTAATATCTATTGTAATTCTATTATTTCTTTAGTCGAATTACTGCTTACTTTCAAAGATTGGATTCTACGGTCCAATTCTATTCTCAGTGCCTCTTTCTCCTCACTTCTGTCACCCTTGATGATAATTTGAACAAGCTCATCAGTGTATCTTTGTGTAATTTTTTGGGTGATGAATACAGGGTCAGTACTAAGGCCAATATCATGTAGATATGACGCCCGTATTTCAGATTGCATTTGATCAGCGATCATTGTAGCTTTTTCCTATCAGTTGTGACATCAAATATTCATATACTTTCATCAAAATAAATCCAAAGCCATAAAGAAAAGAACATAATAATAGGACATTTGTTTCTATATTAACATTAAAATTTACAATAATTAATGTTTACCTCTACTGAAGGTGTCTGACATGGTGCATCTATATCACCCTGTGAAAAAAATTAGTAAGTCTTAGAAATCAGCAGCGAAATTAAAGTAATAGACTTACCAAAAAAAATATTAATAATAAAGTAGATTTTATATGTAAGTCATTTGTCTTAAGTAAAAAATTTAGTGTAACTAATGTTTATATCTAAAAAAATATTTGGCATGTTCTACTTAATGTTAATATGTGCACATATGGTTTGGAAAGAAATATTTGGTCATACAAGACCCCATCATAGTTGACATTGATCGTACCTGAAGATTTCATTGATCATCATGATCATCATCCATGTCATCATCATCATCATCATCACCATCATTGTACTCGTCACTTTGATCGTCGTCGTCACCACCACCATCTTCATCACCATCATCATCCTCTTGATCACTATCATCATCATGACCATCATCGCCATGATCATCACCATCTTTGTCACCATGATCATGATCCTCATCAGCATCATCATCATCATTATCACCATTATCGTTAGCATGACCAAAATAATCACCATGTTCTTCTTCTTCATCACTGGGTAACTGTTGTTCCTGATAATCATTTACTTCCTCTTGTGCTTCTTCAATATCTTCTTCTTTGATCACATTATAATTTACCGGCCTTCCTCTTGGGTCATGTCTAACAACAAATGACCAACCTGGTTTGTTTGGAACACCAAAGTAAAACACTTGCTCACATTGACTTGGAAGAACATAGGGCTCATCTCCGACTGGCTCAAATGACCTTTTATTAATCATAGTAAATCCACTGTCGTGTTTAATAATAGTCTTATCGGGATCATTTCGATTCAGTCGTAACCTAAACCATTTGACGACAAATAGAACTATTTTGAATGAATTAAACTCGCACTCAAGTATATCATCCAAAATGCCATAGTATCAATTTTTAGATTGTTGAGGATGCATGTCAGTTCTAGATGAAATATTGGTGACCACGAAGACAACACTTATCCTGGAATCACACGTTTTCTTCGTTTCATCTAACTTTTTTGTGCAGAATTTATAGCCATGGTAGTACATAGCTTTGTGTTGTTTGACCTGCAATTATTCAAACATGTCAAGAATCTTCTCATTGATCTGTGAGTTGATATTAAACTTATGTCTCATGATTAGTAATCTTATGCATACCTTTGTATCTCTTAAGCCATATATTAGATCAAGTACCATTGGTGTAACATTGGTATCTCCATTATGATGAGCTTCTTTAACCAACGATGCAACACCATCCCATGTTAATGAGCAACCATTTTCTTGAGACTGTTCAATCCACACTGTCATCCAATCAAGATTGTTTGCAATATACAAGTGTAGTGCATCCCACTCATGACCAACTATAAAGAAGACAATTACACCAGTTAGAAACAACTTATATATATTGATGATGGATAAGAATTGTTAAATTACAAAAAAAAACTTATAATTACCTCTCACCCTCCTCAATCTACCTTTCCTCGTCAGGTACCCCCCTTTGAATTTGTCATTATAGTTGGGATCCCAAATGCGATCTAGATGGATACCTGCTACAAACTTTGGAAGATATTCACTGATATACACCATGGTCTGGTATATCATATATCCCTCTATCATAGAACCCTCAGGACGTGCTCTTTGTTGAACCAAGCCCTTCATAAATTTCAAATGCCTCTCAACCATCCACATTGATCTAGCTTGTACAGGTCCACACAATTCAATCTCCTCAACTTGATGTATGAGGTAGTGTTCTTGAGCATTGAAAAACGTTGGAGGTAAACACTTTTGCATTTCACACATAAGCTGTGGAATTTTTCTCTTCCAATATTTTATATCTTTTTTTATCAATTTCTTTAGATGATAACCACCTAAATGAGATTCAACACGCAAAAACACATAGAGGAGATTTCAAATAAAATTATACAATAGATTTTAGATAAAAAGCTACAAATCTAAGAAAAAACACACTTCTAACCTCATGTATTTTCCAAGATCATATATAACTTGTTTAATATTTTTGTCAAAATGTTGTGGAAGGGATAGAGGTAGGACAAACTACAATCATTAAAAAATGATCATTTCAATATATTATTAAATAATGCAACTGGTACTACATTCAATCTTACAAATATACTATAAATAGAAAACATGACTTACCTTGAGGAAGGTATGCCAATCATGTGTCTTCAACCTTGGCCCAAAATCACCTTTCTTTGATAGAAGAGTGCTTATATTTACAGCAAATCCTATTGGAAATTTTGTTTTTTTATGACTTCTTTTAATGCATCACTTTGTTGCTCCGTTAATAACCAAGGAAGGGCACTTGTATTTATGCTATCTTCATTCCTATTTGATTCAATGAAAACTTTTAGTGCATGATTAGATTCATGAATTTTAGGATAAATTTTAGCAATTTGTTCTCTATCACGCCTTCCATCCAACATTTTCCATAGTGTCTTTGTTACATTCTTTCCAATATGCATAACATCAAATAAATGCGCGATTGGGAGATCCTTGTAGTATGGTAACCTACTAAATTGAGTAGGATAACTTTTTATTCCTCTAGGAAGTTGGTCATTGATGCCTTGATGACCTTCACAAGCATCAGTTACAGCATTAGTAAATATAAGACAATATCGAAATACAAATTGTAAACTTTGGATGACAAATTGGACATTACCTCGACGATTTAGTCAATCGTATTCCAACTTCCATAAATGAGGTGTCATTCTTCATGGCCTCGATGATGTCTCTTCTTTCCCATTCAAAAGATGTTTTTCGAAAATTTGACACCTATGATTATTGTGGAGAAAGTTTCTAAACTCATCAAACACTTGCTTTCCTAAACTTATCGAATGATAACATTTCATCTTCAGATCACAAACTGGACATGCAAATTTTCCCTTTGTCTGAAGACCTAAAAGATCATGTATAATTGGATCATGTACAATTATCATGCGCAACTTAAGCATTTGATAGTAATGTGTAAGCACTATAACAGACCAAAAATATGTGATCTTAACAATATAACATACCGCAAAAATGAGTTAGCCCAAGGGCATCATGTATTGTCCATACAAGCATTGCATGGAATTGAAATTGTCAATGTCCTATCACTCTAGAGATGTCATACATAGTGATGCCATTCCATAACTTCAACAACTCGTCAATTAGGGGCTCAATATACATGTTTATATCTTTAACTTGGTATTTACCTAGCAATTGAATGAACATAAACATTATGTAATTATTATAACCATTTCATGCACTATTTATAAATTAATTTAGATAACTATATAAAAAAAAAATTGGCACAATCATTGACAACATTATGTGCTCCCTCTTTATGGACATCCACGGAGGAATGTTATTGTTAATAACAAAAATAGGCCATACTAACTAAACAGATCTCATATCTCCATATGGATTGACACCATCCGTCGCCAATGAAAGTTTCAGATTACGAGGTTCTTCTTTAAAGTGTGACCATGTTTCTTCTATCTCTTTAAATGCAGAACCATTGGTAGGCATTTGCATAATGTCATCCCGACTTCTATTGTGTGCATGGTAATCCATAAATTATGCCAAGCTAGTGCACCTGAATAACCATTCTAGATGTGGAATAATGGGAATGTACGAAGAACTTTGTGAGGCACTTTTTTTGTTATTTGATCTGACTGATATCTACTAACATGAAAATCAGGACATTCTGTTGCAAATTCATGTTGTTTATGATATAGAATGTGATCATTGGGACATGCATGTATTGTTTGATACTTCATTCCAATCTGATCCATAATGTTAGAAAATTTTCCATACGAACGAGGCAAAATGTTTGATGGTGGTAACAAAAACTCACTAATCAACCTACAACAACACATATGCATTGTTAATATAATGAATAGTAATTCTATGCTAACCTTGAAGATGACAAAAATGACATACCTTAGCATATGTGACATTGCTACATTGGATATGCTATTCATAACCTTTAAGTTCACCAACAACACTATAGCCGACAGTAGAGTTGTTTGGGAGCCTATGTATAAGGGCTCGTGTGCCTTCTCAAGTAAAGGTATATCAAGACCATCTTCATCATTATTATCAGATTTTCTAGTACCATCATTGTGAGCCTCTTCATCACTTGCCCCAATACCATCTTCTTCAATCATGTCCTTTGGCACATTATCATCTTCTTCCATGGGAGCATTATCCTCAGCTTGGATATTCACACCTCCATGTTCCTCTAGTAGGAAATCCAAATTCAGCAATGGATGAAAATCGTGGCCCCCTTCAACATGACCATATTGCCTACAATGACTCTAGGCTATTGATTAGAATTCTTCGATTCTTTAAACCCTTACACTTTTTGCAAGGACAATAACATTTATCAAGTTTTCTTCGGAATTGAGCCCACAATGCAGCCATTGTCTCATTATTTTCTTCTAGATTCATATTGTCAAGCATGGTCTTTCTTCATAGGAAAATATACCTACAAATAAATTAGACATGTTGTGATTAATGTTTATATCTGCACATATGGTTTTTGTTAATTAATGTTTTCAAATGTAACTAAAATGATTACAAACATATCAAAAAGGACCTTCACAGGGTCTTATTACATCAACTGTTCTAACATGGTCATGTTGGTTATCTTGAGACCTTAATGTCTTCTCATGCCTTCAACCTTGACCTTGATGCTCCTGCATCATTCTCCCAAGGATCAAGGAAAGTTGGATCATCATGGAATTGAGTAGGCAGACCTTCTAGGAAGTTGCAATATTTCAACCTTGTAAGTGTCATGTCAATGCAATGGGTACTAAACAAAAAATTTAAGTTGATTGAAAATGGTTGTTATGAATTCAAATTGTAAGTGTCACCTCAATGCATTGGGTATTAAACAAACAATTCAAGCTTATGAGTATGGGTTTTTATGAACCACAACTCATGAAATATGCATTAAGTCCATACCTACTATTTACAATGAGTATGGGTTTTTTTTCTAAGAACATACATGTTGTTTACAGTCAGTAAGTTTCTATATCCTCTAACAAATTTGAAGCAATGAGCCAAAGTCACACGGTTGAAGATGATCATTCTCCCCTCAAAGCGCCATCATTTGATAAATTGTTGCATTGAAATATGATCTAGAAAGGGCCTTTCCACATAGTATGTTGGCACTATTTGGCAATCATCGATCATGTGGTTATTGCAAAGAGGCTAAGGACCAAACATGGAATCATGGAGATAGTGCACAGATGTATAAGGAAAATTTGTTGCTTTTTAGCTACTAATCTTGCTTTGTGCTTGTCAATTAAAACATTATTTTTAAACTTGATCTTAATACTTTTTATAATCAATGGCTTTCTTTCCAATGTCTATCTCTCGACTCAACACATTTTTTCATTTTTCTTTCCTTCTTGCTTCATCATAAATACTTGGTTCACAAGCACTTATGGTGTTCTTCTTGCTAAGATTATGAAGTGGACAATGACTTTCAATCTAGATAATCAAATGTTTGGCTCAACTTTTTTGGGTAAGTGTGATGATATGTAGTGCACTATAAATTTTATCTTCAATGAAAGGATTAGCACCTCTAATTTTTAAATGGCGATCAACTAGAACTAGCTGACAATCTAACCTAAAAAATACATTTATGCCAAATTCCAATCATAGTTAAAGACATTTAGCTATTGGAAAATGGCAAGATTATGTCTTATTCCAGATATGCAAAAAAATGGGCAAGAAATGTGGAAGAAAGTTAAGTTTTTATCCACCAAAACATGAGTAAAATTGTATAAACTGAATGTATTTTTTAAAATAATGTCAATTCCCTTCAAAAGAAATATTTTGCATGCAACTTACTTGCTGAAGATATTTCAAGTTCAGCAACTCTTTAATCACAGGATCCACAATAGTTGGAAGCTTTGACCTGTCTGTCAGCTGTGGCTTGGCCTGCAATAATAAAAAATTCTTAGTATATGCATCTCAACATTTAAAAAATACATCAAGCAATTCAGGTCAGTTATAGTCTGTAAATTACTTGGCATTTGTTTCTTCTTTAACATATTTGACAATCAAGTACAATTAATAGGAATACAAGAGAAAAACTTGGAATTCTACTAATGTCATCAATGTTAATTTTGGGTACTAGTACAAAGCCAGTAAGAAATCTGTAGTTGTACCAACCAAGATATTTAAAAGACTTGATCATAAAAGGTTCATTTAGCACAAAACAACTTCAAAAATATTGTATATATACACTCTTTGACGCTGTCAAAGGGAAAAATTATTTTATTGATGTTTTACGTAAGAATTGCTAGAGGAAATGATAAGCATGAAATATATTTAAGTTTTGACACTAAGGAATTGAAACATCCACACTCAGGAATTGCCTGGAGTATTTAAATTCACTTGAATTATGCCTTATAGCTTCTTTGAAAAATAATGATTTAGATATTCAGTGGTATCTTAAGTACTATATATATACTAGTGCTTGCACCAAGCATAGGTGCAAGAGTATAGTAGATAGTGGCATGCAGTTGATCATTTTAGAAATGTGGCAGCTAGTAGCATTGTTTTATAGAAAAGCCCTATACTATTATTTGGTAGGAAGATAATTAGAACCAAAGTAAACATGGTGTGCACAACTAGCATCATTTGATTGTTTTCTATTTTGAGGTGTAGAATATTTGGTGGATCTTAATTTTTATGGAAACTATTTTGAGCAAGGATATGCTAAAAATGAGTTCTTCTTCTACAACCATAAAAACATTATCAGATTCACCATCCAAACTATTGAGTTTCAACCAAATATCAATATGTAGTTTACGAACAGTTGGCCTAAATGGTTGTTGTTATAATTGAGAATAACATCAAGCTTGATTTGATGAGTTTTTTTTATTGACTCGTAATTTTTCTAATAATTCAATAGATTAAACCATTGATAAAAAAACATGGAAACTCATTAGCTATTATTGTGGACTTAGATCTCAACATTGGCTCTAGTATTTCTTTAGTTGGAAATTGTGCATTGGTTACATCTGGATTATCACCAGCTATTGCAAATGATGGAAGTGATACTATGTATGAAGCTTCTAATATAGGAAGTCCATGAGAAGCTAGAGATCATTTAATAGAGATTTGGTGATGAAAAATGGGATCTCTAAAGATGAATAGAGCTCGTTCAAGTTAAGAGGGCTCGCCAAAGTGTTTGTTGAAGTGTCCTATGTGTTTTTTGACAAGTAGGATTGGTTATAAAGTGTAATATCCTTATTTTAGCTCGCCATGGTTTATGTTTGGATTGACCTATTTTCAGCCCTTGTAGGTTAAGGCTGATGGCTAGAGGGCCCCATTTGGAAAAACAAGAGGATCTTTCCCTTCTATAGTACATAAGTGTTTACGATTGCTCCTTGTTTGTTTCAGTTAGGTACACTTACAATTTATAGTAAGTTATGTATCCAACATTTCTACATTTGGCAAGGCACTTGGACCGATCTCAACGCAGTGACAACCCTTGGCACTACTGATTTTATCAAATATTTAGGGAATTACTAGTTATAGTAGGTTAGGAGTTAATAGAGAGAACTATTAATATTTTTAGTAAGGCAGTTGGTTGTGCGATGGAAGCAATGGTTGACCAACTAGTTCAGATGAGACAGAGAGATGATGAGTAATCAATGAGATATTAAAATTATAGTAACAGTTATAAAGTAATTTATAATGGTTATATTGTAAATTTATTACTTATCTTCATAAAGTATTATTGAGGAGCCATTATAATTAATGGAAAAGTATGCCTTTAATAATGACATAACTTAATTCAAACACAAAAAATAGTTATATAAGTCATTAAAGTGACATATTGGTGAAGCCTCATGAGTCAAACTTTCTTGAGGAATTATAAAAGCCCTAGAAATAAAATTGATTGATTTTTTGTTTATGAGTTTTGACTTTTATATTGGATGTTCTAGGGAAGAGTGCAATTTGACCTAGGGTTTTATATTGGATGTTCCAGGGAAGAGTGCAATGTTGATTTACAAAACATTATATGACTACTCTGAGTCCTTATTGCATTCAAAGCATGAAATTTAGTACTGGTCCTAAGTTTTCATAGCAATCAAACCATGGATTTTGTATTGATTGATTCTAAGACTTTATATTAATCAAACCATGGATTCTAATGTTAATTCTAGGTTTTTTATGGCATTCAAAACATGAACTGTAGAAGAATTTATATGGTCTGAAGGGATGCTACCCCACACTTCTCGTCACCACCCTTGTAGTCAAATGTTGTTCTTGGACTCCTGGGATATTATTATTGGGTAAAGCTTAAACGGTCTTGAATTTGTTTGTTTGCTTTTGCTATTTGGGGTTCTTTGGAAAGGGAGGAGATCCTGGCAACGGCAAGCCCAAACTTTAGATTGTTGTTCCTTCTATGGCTTTTGGTGGAGCATTAATAAGTTTTGTTCATTCTATGAGAAGAAATACACGTAAGAAAATAAATTCATTCAAAAAACCTGTGACAACTTATCATGATAGACAAAATGGAGATGATGCCTTCTATTTGGCAAATAAGTAAATATCTCCAAGGAAATACCAAATTCAAACTCATGCTCAGGTTGCATGTGTCAACATTCCCCATCGACCTTAGTCGCAAGGCTAACTAACTTATCAAGAGTGCGTATCCCACAAATGAAATTGGTATAAATGTTACAACCACCAAATTTGGAGGGCATGGAAATTCAGTCATCACTATCCTATGTAGTACACTTAATTTCATATGTTGGAATCATTTTGTGACTTGTACACATGATAGTCCAATAGTTTTTAATGTCACCTTCATCACAATTTTGGTATGATAGTCTAATAGTTGCAGGTGGCATCTTCGTCACAATTTTTCCATGATAGTTTTGTTGGTCTGAATTTTTGCATAATCGAATTCCTTTGTCCAAGGTATAGAAGAATTTAGATTGGGATCCACCTATGGTGAATAGGGTTTCTAGCCAAGTAATATTTTGTAGGTCTTTGAAGCAATTTTTTGTTGAAACCCTAGGTCTTGTTTTCTTTTAAATTTTTTGGGCGCAAAACTAAAAATATGCAAAGATTCCCATCCTTTTCAAACTTTTCGCGCCCTGAGTCACATCTTTTCTTTATGTGTTTCTGACCGCCTGATCCCTAAAAGATCTACGACAATCACTATCTCACTATGAAAAGATACAAGTATTTTACCCTTAGCAACATAGCGACCACCGCTAAGTTGAAAAGTGGTACCGTCAAGTGGAAATACGGTGACCAGAGATTGTATTGTTTCAAAGATATTTCATCACGTTTACAATAGACATGTCAGAACTTGAAAAGGAATTACAACATTGAGGTACAAAAGGTGTCAACAGAAATCTAAGCTATTTCGATTAGTCACTTTGTCGCTATCGGAGAAATTGGGCACTTCACCATTAGCGACATGACACCTTCACCAAAAATAATGGCCGGCAGTCACTTTTAAAATTTTTGATGATTGTAAGTTTTTTTAGGCTGCGTGGTGCATGTGCTGTTTTATTATGTGTTAGATGCATTAACGAGGGTAGTTATGGCTTCACTCACCTTTATCTTTCCAACCCTGAATTTTGATGAGTCACCAAAAATTGCTATGTCGCTATCGGAGGATTGGTGTCTCTTGCTGTTAGTGACATAGCACCCAGATAGAAAGTAGTACTGCGGCAACTTTTCAGAGTAAGTGGGTCCCAGAAAGTACTCCATCAGATATCAATTATAAAGCTTTGGAACACACTAGCATCTAATGGGCTACACGTATACACTGGGAAAAGAAAAGACACCGGGATTCGCTATGTCGCTATCAAGAACTTGTTCTTCTCACCGTTAGCGACATAGCGCCCAATCGAGAAATAAAAAAAATGGGCCCCAAGCAGTAGGTAATATAGCCAAGATTTCATCACGTCATCAATGATTGGACCCATGCCCTATTCACAAAATATATGAAAGACTGATCATTAGATCTATCTCAGATCCATGATTGTCGCTATCTCACTATGGCAAGTTGCACAAAGGTTACGAATAGAGACATGGTGACAAGGGGCCCACCATATTTCTTTTGAGCAATGCATCAAATGTCATCCGCATGATCAAGTCAGGATCAATGACGGGCACTATCTCACTATGGCAAGGTGCTCACTCTTTATGTATAGCGAGATAGTGCCTAAGTGACACGTGTCCTCAGAGTTCTGTGGGTCCAGTTCAGAGGCGCCAACAATGAAGGAAAGGTACACATGGACAATTTTCATTGGGTTGACTACCAGCTTGTCAAGAGGAACATGAGTCATCTTTGCTTGCATCCCTGGATTGTAGGATTTTTCATAAATCCACAGTGTAAATTTGAATATAGAAGGTGATGCCATCCTTTGCATTTATGAGAGATGAAAGCTTTGCATGTGAAGAAAAATAGAGTATAACACAGAAGATTTTCTTAATTCAACCATACTTGAACAAAGATTCAAAGCATTTCTAAGCAGAAATAGTTGTTGAGAAGATCATGCTGGATTTGGTAAGATTGTGAAGCAGTTTGTTCGCAGAAAGATTGCAGTAACACTGAGAAGAACTAGAGAAAAATTCAAAGTAAGTACTTGCATTATAATCCTCCTGCTGTTTCAATTCCTTCGAGAGTTGATTAAAATGGCTCCAAAATAGAAAGCATTTTTTGGTCAAGAGAACTATTTGGATAGGAATGTCCATGATGAATTGCTTGAACTGCTCCCTTCTTCCACTATTGAAACTGTAGAAGTTAAGAGGCTAACTTCATTAAACCCTAGGCTAAAAATAACAGATGGGCTGTATGACAAAGGTAACTGGGTTAGGGATGCCACAACTTCACAGACTGGTCTTGTTTTATTCAAAAAATGGTTTTCAGAGAGGAACCTTTTTGCCCCACATGCCAGCATCTGGAATTTTGGTCTAGGGAAAATGGTGGTTCCCAGTGTTTTCATGGATTATGATCTTTTGGAAGTTGTAGCTAAGAATTACGACCAAGCCCTTAGGGTAGTGAGGAGAATTGATGGTGAAATCTTGATTACAATCAGCACAGAGGAGATTAGGGAAGTTTTCAGTTTAGGGTCTGTCACTGATTATCATGTGCCCATTGATTTGAAAGGGTTAGAAAATGAGTAAATGTCTAAGAGAGATGTAGTTAGGCAAGGAGCGCTGAGTGCACACATAGGTAGAATTGGAACACTGCCAGCAATAACAACATCCTCCAGGGAGCCTTTCAAAAGGGCATACTTCAATTCTAGGGCTATAGAAATATATAGGTCCTTGTGTAAAGTTTTTGGGAGAGATGAAGAAGAGTTCATGCCTATGGATTTTATGTATATGATTACTCAGATTTCCTCTTTTGGTGTGGATATAATTTTTGATTTTGCTTTTTACTTAGCTGAGGAGATTCACATTGGACTAATTGGAATTGCTAAGGGTAAGGTAGAAAAAACTTTTGGCCATTATTCTCTGTTAATGCACATGTTCTTATTCAAGGGAGTAACATATTTTAGTAAAGAAATGGAATTAGATAGAGAAGAGAGTGGGGAAGCATTACTAGTTCAATTGTGGAGTGCAGATATGACTTGGAATGCAGAGAATGCCAGTTTTGTCAAGTTTGATAGGTATTTTGCTTCAAAGTTGAGATGCCTCCTATTAAGGGACAATCCCAAAATCCCCAAAGCATTAATGAATCTCATTAGGCCTATGGACAACCCAAATGGTTTGAAAGTTTCACATAATTGGAGAGATGTCATTTCATATTATGTTTCTACTGTGTTTAGAATATATGGTTTTAAAGGAAGCCCTCATGTACTACCCTACCAAGTGCCTTTGAAGGTAGGAGTTGCTGAGATATTGTGGCAACTGGGAGGAGTGGAGGAAGCCCTTCTATTGAAAAGACAAAAGGGGACAATTTTTCCTACTTGCACAGTGGCTCATCATTTTGTAATCACAAAAGGAGGTTGGCTTTCTCTGCACAAGATTTTGAATCCTTATAAGATGGCCACTTCCCATCCTCATTTTTGTGATTCTGAAGGATTTTATCATTTGGCTCTGAGGTAGAGAATTAAGCTTGGTAAAATTGAGCATGAATTTTATTTTCTTGAAGACTTAATAAGGAATGAGTACTCCTTGCAGGAGCAAGAGACTAGGAAAGAAAAGTGGAAAGTCTTTTCTAAAATTTTGGATTTCATTCATTGTTTTGATCCAGATTATAGTCCTTTGGACGATGCAGTTACAAATGTAGATAAGATGAGAAAACTTATGAATAATTTTCCTGAAATAATAGAGGCAATGAATGAAAAGAAGTAATTCTTTATTAGGTTCTACCCGGACAAGGCCAGGGAAGTAATGGGGAGATTGGGTTTTACTCCCAATATAAGGGCAGGTCAATTAACTGTCCAAAAAAGGTCAGGATATACTATTGTTCAAAATAAAAAGAATACAGTGGACAAAGGAAAATAAATAATTGAGTCCACTAGTAGGGTTTTGGAAGAGAGGCCTACTTAGCCCTCCCTTAAAAGGAGGAAAATAATAAGAGAGGAGTATTCTCATGTTGAGGAGTATTCACCTTCATAGACCCCTTTGAGAACCGAGGAGGAGTAGCTCACTATTGAGAAAATTGAACAAATTGGATCACAAGGGGGAGTTTTTGTCACTCAAGCAGAGATCGATGAAGGGAACCCCTAGGAACCTCCTATGCCAAGCCTCGGGCTGACTGTAGCTGATTTTAAAGGGAAGGGAATTGGACCCTATTTTGGAACAAGCCAGCCAACAATTTTTGTCAGATGACAGTTTTGTAAGGTCTAGGGCTTTCCATCAATTTGCTTGGAGGGCAAACATCCACAATTTTGAGGAAAGATGTAAGAACATGAAAATAGAGCATCTAGAAATGGATGAAGCCTCCATCCAAAACCAAATAAAGGAGAAAATGATGCAAGAATTCCATAACATTACCCCTGAGGAGGGAAGGCAAATGGTAAAAATTTCTAACATACTATTGTTGCCTAATTGGGATATTGCAGATGCATTGATTTTCAACTCTGTTTCTAATAGACTGTAGTTACAAGACCCAAATAAAAAGGAATTTGTAGGGACTACTTTTAGTGATGATCAAGTTGCTCTTGTTATGTGGTCATTAAGAAGAGGATCCAGGATTGTATCAGCACAACCTGATGGTTCAGGATTGATAGAGAATATTATTGTGAGGAGAGTTGCTGATACCTCACACGTACAGGCAGCCAACATGAATGTGGATTATTCTCAGTTTGCCTTGGCTACTGCTAAAAGGGATGAAAAGGAAATATTTGAATTACAAAGTAAATATGAGGCAGTTGTGGATGCCTACAATAAAGAGGTAAAAAGGAGAGTTGAGCTTGAGAACAAGCTATTGGGAAAATCCACCAGGCCTAAAATAACATACCCTCACCCCCTTGTTGAACCTTTCAAATCTACCCCCCTCATTGAAATACCAGACACACCCCAAGGGCCACAGTATTACACTGCTGAGGATTTTGAAGAAGAAAAGAGTAAACTGTGGGCCTTACATGTAGAGCTAGAATCTAAATATGAAGATAAACTAAGAATAACTCTTACATATCTAGGAGACAAGGTTGAATGGCCACTAATCCATGATCAATTGGCCAAGGTGATTAACATCTGGGAGGAGTTAAAAGTAGATGATGAGGCTCTAAAGCCTATTGTGAACAAATGGGTGAGAAGGGAGAAAGCAATAACCTTATTGTGTCTATCTGTTATAAATAATTCTCGTGATCAGATTGATAAAACCTTTGACATTGTTTCTGATCTTGCTGATTTTGATAGCAAAAGGATACATTTATAGAAGATAATAATAGGCTACTTAGACAAATATAAGAGCCAAAAATTCAATTTATTTCCTCCTACCCTAGATAAGAAAAATAGTTTGAAAAGCAAAGAGGAATGGGCGAAGGAACTTGATGATTTATTCTGTTTAAGAATGAATCAAGTCATAAATGAAACAGGGCATGCACAGTGGGCCACCACAATATAAGAAATGGTGAAAGCCAAAATATTCTTTGATTCTTTAAAATAGGAATTTGTTGATATTGATAATGAGGCTGATTATATAATAAAGAAATAGAAGGATATTTTGCAATTCAATTGGCCAGATGACACATTATTTGATAGGTGGATGACAAAAATGCCTTCTAGTGAATAGTTTAATGTAGATGAAATTGATAGTGATGAGGTGCAGGGTGAGGAAGTCCAAATCATTGATACCATCACTACTCAAACCCAATTAGAAGAAGAAGACAAGAAAAACCTGTCACTTTCAGTTGCAGAATCGAGATCACAAGATGCCAATACAATTAAAGAAAAGGAAAAGGTAGAAGTTATCTTTACCATGCAGAATGAAGATGGTGGAAGCCTGCAGGTGGAGGTTAATGTGCCCTTGTCAGAACAAGCTTCATCATTGGCTAATTTAGCAGTTACATATGAAGATAAATCAGATCAATAGCCAACTCAGCAACATCAGAACATGTAACAGAAGTTGACCCATAGAAAGGAATGATTTGATTTCGATATCTTCTGTTACCCATAGTTTTGTCATTTTGTGATAGGTGTATGTAGATATTCCTTGTAAAAGACACTTGTCAGTTTCTCTTAGCCTGAAGCTTGTTGCATTCCACACTATATAAGTGAAATTCTAGGGCAAGAGAAAAGGTCCGAATTCTATTTGCTAAGTGATACACTTAGTCTGTTTTTGGTCCACCATTTTTGAGCAAAAATTCGTGATGTATTTTCTTTGTCAGATCTTGAGAATACATGAATATAGAATGATCTGTGTTTTTTTCTGAAGCTCATTCTGAGTCTATTGTAAATTGTATACAATTTTCAAGAAAAATGAATACAAATTATGAACTGTCCCCATATCAGTTCTTTCTGAACTTTGTCTCCTTTTGATTACTTGGTTATCTTGATGTTGTATAAGTAAAGGCTTGTGCAATTGAATGTAGTTCAATTAGGTTGTATATCTATTTATCATGGCTGTTAATTCAATGGATTAAGTAAAAGCTTTGATGAATTTGATAAGGTTGCTGCAGTAGTGGAAAGGATTTTGAATGATGATTTCTGATAAGAATTGCTGATAAAATTTGTTGTAAGGCAACAAATTAGATCTAGAGATTTGTAGTAGACTCTGAACCCCAATGGATTAGGCATTGATCAAATTTAATCCAGCTGAAAGAGAAATGTGTCACACATGATTTTCAAAATGCAAAATTATAATCAACTTTACTTTCATTTCCTGTAGATCTTCAAAGTTGGCCTCTACTTGTTTGCATGGAATGTTTTAGCTTTAGTTAGCCATTATTGCTGAGAACATCTGCAGACCTATAGAAGATTTTTGGCCATATCTGTTATATGGGATGTTTTTATTAAAGTATCAAGAATTGTACATGTATTGGAGAATTTGATATGAGAATCATAATGAAACTAAGATAATTCTCATATAGTTTTCTTAGTCTTGTATCATCCCTGGGTATACCCACCCTGGTTTTGCAGAGCCAAAAGAGTAGAAAACCACCCTTGGTTTTGTAGAAGTTTGGCCCAAATGGTGTGCACATACAATTGATAATAAGAATTGGCTAGTCTTTAGATTGTATGAGTATTGTCATCTTGGTATTAAGCATTTTTTTTCTTAGTAGTTTTAAAACACCAACAAGTTTGTTATTCATCCAAATGGAAACCCTTGTAGGAAGACCTAATTGCAATGCAACAATTAAATGTAATGTTGAAATATAGGAGATAGATTCTTTTGGTTGAACTAGAAGATAAATCATCTTCTAACAAAATGACAGAGACTTTCGGTGAAGGATCCAAAGTACATCAATTCAATTATAGTCTAGTAAATTTAGGTGCCATCTTCATCATAAGTTTTTGAAGATAGTCCAGTATTTGTAGGTGTCATCTTCATCAAAAAATTTCCTTGATAGTCTATTAGTTTGAGGAGTCATCTCCATCACAAGTTTTCCATGGCATACTTGTAGTTAGAGGTGCATTGAAGACATTTTATCACTACATGAGCTAGTAGTAGATGGTGATTATTCATTATCATCATCATCATCTAACATAGAATCACATGAATATCATGTTTTATAGCCCACATGGCCTAGGTATTGAGGGTACAACTCCAACCACTAAACACACCAAATTTCAAATTATTATCTTTATGTGTTGATGTTTAAGTTGAATGTTCTAGAGTTGAAGAGAGAAACACACTCATTTTTTTTTTCTTTTTGTTCTTTTTTTGAATATGAAACTGTTGTCTAAATGATACAATATAATTATGTATTATTAAAACAAAAAAACAAGAAAAATATGATACCAACACAACTATATTTATAAAACAAAAAATTTGTCATTATTATTTCTTCTAAGCTTTTACAACTACAGCTTCTGCATATACATTTCCTTTCTTTTCTTTCATTACTATAACAAAAAGTATAATAGTTGTTACAATAGACCAACATTCCAAATGATAAATCTGCATCTACACAATTTCAATAAAATGAAACAACAAGTACATTACATTCTTTTTGCAACTAGACTCTTTTTAACACTTATCATCAAAACATCACTGACAAAAAATACTTGAGCGGAGACTCTCCCATTTATATTACACAACAATGGCTGAACTTTGGCATAAAAAATAATAATGATAGTAATAGTATTCACTTCCATCTTTAATATTATCATAAAAAATTACAACAAAAATACACATGTACCTATGGAAATATGCTCAAAGAGAAATCCCTCTCCTCAGCCATCGGAGATGCAGGTGTGATTGCAGGTTGTGAATGGAACAACTTTTGAAGTCAAGCACATCAAGAAAAATGAAAGAAAGACAATATCGAGAGTTTCGAACTACTATTTTGCCCCCTGTATATTGATGCAAATGCAGGGCCCCCTTTCATATTATTCCTAGGGCTAGCAAGCATCATTAATCAAGTGGGTGGAGAAAACCTGAAACAAAACTGGGCTCATAGAAAACCATGTGAAAATGCAGAGATAACCATGCGAAAATGCTCCAAAAATGTCAAATGAAACTGGGCGCGAAAAACGTAATTGGGAAATTTTTTTTTGAACTTTGCAGATGTATAAGCCCTATGTTGGTCGAAATTTTGACCAACACGGGTCTTATATGTAAAAAAAATGAAATTTTTGCCTTTACATTTCGACCACCCTAAATTTATTTAGTTGATGGTCAAAATTTTTGTTCGAAAAATGATGTTAAATGTAGTAGTGTAAGAATAATAAACAACTCTACTTGATCTATGGCAATTCTCTGTGTAACTTGTTCCAACACTATGTTCTCAAAGTTTCTTTCAACTCTTTGTAGTAGTTTATACTATCCATTTAAGTCTTCATTATATTTGTGGCCAGTTTCTACTAATTGGTCCATAATGGGTTGTTTTCCATCAAACTCAATACTCAGAGCATCAATAAATATGCTTTTTATGTCTTCAAGAACTTGATTTTCTTTTTTCTTTTCTTCTTTAAGCTTCTACTTCTTAGCTCTCTTCTTCAGTAGTTTACCCGTGGTATCCATTTGATTAGGGGTGAGGGTAGAGATATCCCAATTTGGAATAACTATGTCATCGTCTAGATTAATTTCTTATGCTTCTTCTTTACCCTTTTCCTTTAGAATGGTAGAAACAATTTGTTTACCCTTTTCTAAGACTTTAGTACTCAGTTGAGACTAGTTCTGAATTATTATTGTACCAGCCACGAATACACTTGGAATAGAAATAATTGTAGAAATTGATGGACTCGCAACAAATGTAGAAATGACACTAACAATAGAATTACCTTGTTGATGCTTGGTCAAACCTGATGATGGAGGAACTTGCTACTTGGTAGATGGAGTGATGGACACTTCAGTCAATGTGACACTCAACTAGAACATATCCAGAGCTTGGTTGGGTGCTTGGTGTAGTAGTGGTATCTACAACCAACTTGATAGAAGCTTTCTCTGAGCTTGATTGCACTAAGGCTTTTCTCAGATAATGAGGAAATGAGGCCATGACTATTACTACAATTTTCTCTACATCAGTTTCCTCAATTCTTTGTTTCTCTAGAAGGATTCTTCTAGTAGCTTCCTGTTCATCCTCGTCATCATCTATCTCATCATCTTTTATTTCTACTTCTTCTTCCTCATCTTCTTCACCTTTCTTATCATCAACATGAACAACAAAGTCATTGGGTTGATGCAACTAATCAATGTTCTTCCATGTAGTTGTAGTTGTCTTCACCACATATTCAATATCATTAAGTAATATCTTGCAAGTGTTTAACTTGAGAGTGAACTTCTTCTCATTTTGATTAAATGATTCCTTCACTTCCTTCTCACTAAGACTCGACATGAGTTTCCTCAAAGTCTATTCAATGATGTCCTTGGTAGTCTTCTTTCCATTTTCCCATCTAGGTTTACTGCCTTCATAAGTTCATCAAGAATTTTCTATGCAAGCTAATCTAGTGAATACTTCCATTTGCCCAATTTAGTCATAATAGTATCCTCAATCTTCCCTCTCTTCTGCATTCCTTGTCTCATACTTGAGAAATTTGCAACATGTCATGCCAATTCCTTCTTTTATTTTCTTCAATCTTTCTTGAAGTGTAGGTGCAAATATTTTGAAGATAGTCTACTCGACTTCATCTTCACCTAACTTTAACTTCTTCTTAGATTTGGCTGCCCTTCTGGTAAATACAACAAGGGAGGATTTGGTAGGCCTGGTTATGATGACCTTCCCCTTCTTCTTGGGAGGTGCTTCCTTCTCAAATTTAGATTCCTCTACCTCATCCTCTTCATCATCATCTTCTACATCATGTCATTTTCCTTTTATCAGCATGAAAGTAGAACTTTCTTGCTTTGTGTTTTTCATTAACTTTTCTATCCTCTTCCTTTCTTTGTTTACTGCTTGAGCTAGCTTGATCTCAAGCTCAATTCTTGCCTTTGCTTCATTATATTTTTCAAAATAGGTGGCTTTAGGATCCATAGGCTCATTCAACAAAGCTTCTATAATATCCCTGGTGTCATCAATGTTAACCTTATAGTCTAGAGGCTTAACCCATGCTACTCTAGGTCTGACTGCCTGAATGTATACTTTGTCACAATCAACCATGAAACATATATCTTGCTCATATTCTTGTAGAAGACTCCCGGGTATCCTAAACCTATTTTTCATCTTCTCTTTTAATGAATCAAAATAATTATCCATTATTTTGTCAAAATTCTTACCCATTTCTGCTGTATATTCATTGATTTGATATAAAATAGGAGCATCCCTCCTCCATACTACTGAACCTTTGGAAGGGAAATTTTTTTGAATAAATAAGAATAAACATGTCAAAAGAGAATTGAAATTACATGGGTTATTCTTTGATACTTTGATGCTCTCCATGTTCTTATTGAATTGGTTCAACAACAACTTAGAAAGGTCAAAGGATAGATTATTCTTCACCACCTTGTATGCAAGATCAATAGCTTCGCATAAAACATCATTCAACTGAATAGAAATGTAAATTTTGTGTGCAATCACATGTATGCCAAACTTTAGCTCCATGTTTGCTATGTTACTAAGCTTCATGCCTTTTTTGTCCCACTCGACAAGAGTCTTCTTAGCCAATTTGACCCAATCTAGGGTTTTGGTCATCTTTAATTTGTTTGGCATTAGAAGCCCAATGATTTTGTGAATCATTTTCTTCATAATTTGAATTGGTTGGTCCAACCATAATTGCCCATTATGAACACAAATTAGAATAAATCTAATCCATTTGATTTGAAAATTTCTTGGCATATGTGAAATATGCATTAAATCCTTGACTTTTGGATGTTGATTTTTGGGATTCAATACACCATCCACACACAATTCATTGTATGCTTCATTCATCTCTATGGTTTTGAGTTCCTAAATAGAAAAATGGTAGAATGAATGGATGTTAGGCACGAGTAATACCTTGGGTGTAATTTGAGATTGTGCACTAGTTAGGTTGAGCAGCTCTAAAATCGTTAGACTCAACTTGAAATTAGGTGCCTTGCAGTTATCTCCACAAACCAACATTTTAGAACCTTTCTTGACTTTGCTGCCTAAAGATGCCATTGTTCGGTAGGGTTTTTAAAAATGCAAGAAATCTTCAACAATATATGCTCAAATCACTCAGGGGATCTGAGTTCTCTCTTTAAAAATAGCTATGGAAATTCATGGTGAAACAATGCATTCAATTTCTTCCTTTTAATGAATTTCCTCTTTTCGATTGCCATTAATGCTTCATACTTCATACTCGCTTGGTGACAAGATATCCTCCACTTGATTTAGTCTTTAATGCTCAAGAGACATCTACAACTCGATAGAGTCACCAACACTTGGTAGGAACTACCAACTCTATGTCTGCAACCAGAAACAATATGCAACCCAACCTTGATTGGTAAGGTCTTGCGACATGATCTTGCTTGGTAAGGTCTTTTGCTTCTTATTATGCTTGACAGTCCCTATGAATCTTGAGTGTTGATATGGATCTTTCTTCTTTCTTGCTAGAACTAATTTTAGATGACTTCTTCTGAATCACAATTCTAGTGATCTCCATAAGGAACTAAGTTGAAATGATTGAGCCACCCAACTCATTGACTTGGGTGTTGTTCACTTCATGATCTTGATTTGCATTCTCTGGAGATTTTGGTACCCATTGCTGCCTCATTTTTTTCTAATATTGTCAACTTTGGCTTTCTTTTTATTTTCAATTCTACATGTGTTCATACAATTCTTACCAAGATGTCCAAGTTCTATACAAATAAAACATCTTTTTGTAGTATCTCTTTTCCTCATGTAATGTTTTACATAGTTTTCTCCAATGTGCCCAAATTCACCACAATATTGACATCTACACCATGTATTATAATACCATCCAAATATTACTTTGAAAATTTGTTCTACTAGGTTCCACTTCTTGGTTTTGCACTCTGAAGATTTGTGTTCTTGTTTCTTGTGGTTGTCACATTTACCTTTAAACTTAGGTTTCTCTTTACATTCACTTACTCTATGACCATGCTTATTGCAACTGTAACACTTTCCACTGAATTTTTCTTTTCCGTTACCCCAAAATTTGTTTGATGTATGACCTATATTACCACAATGATTTGAAGTATGGCTTTTATTCTTTTGAGCTCTTTGCTGAGATGATTCACCTTCTTTCGTGTTTCCTATTTGAGCTTTTCCTTTGTGTCTGTATTGACTTTGATTATTCAATTGATTTGTGCTTTCCTAAGATTTCATCATTCTTTTATAGGTTTGCTTTTCAATGCTGAGATCAGTCTATAGTCTTTCATTCTTTGATCTTAGATTCATAAGCTCTTCATTTGCATTAGTGAGTTGATCAATAAAGTCTTCTTTCTAAAAGGGTAGTTGTTGAATTTCATTGTTCTTTTCTTCTATCTCTGCTTTGGCTTTGTCTTTTCTTTCATGACTTCACATAATATGAGAAACTAGATTTCTTGCTCTCTTTTTAGCTTTCTAACTTCTTCTTGAAGATTGGAATTATTTTCTAATAGGTCTTTGATTGCTTCATCAACTTCATTTTAATTTCTTTTTGGACATATGTCTTCAATTCTTTCTTCAGTGTAGACATTGTCATTCATTTGTACTACAAGATATTTCCTTCTTTTCAATGATTAAGAGAGTTTCTCCTTTACTTTCTTCAGTTTTTGAATGGCCAATTCTTGATCCAACTTTTTATTGTCAATAGCCTTATCTAGCTTGCATACCTCCATTGCCTATGATCTTTTATCAAGCCATTAAACTTCTGATGTGAGAACCAAACACTTCGATACCAATTGTTGGAAATATAAGGTAGGCAAGGTTACTGAGAGGGGAGGGGTGAATCAAGAACCACCAAAACTTTATCTTACTTCACTAATTAATCCTTCATATAATATTCTGATCTAATTGTATGCATGAAAAAATGAAAGCAATAAAAAATTCATAACACTTTGACACAAGATATGGTGATCCAGAAATCTTCCAATTAGAAAGTAAAACTAGGGTGGGGATGATACCTAGAATCTTTAGTACTATAGTATAAAGTTAACCTATTAAGGCTTATAATTGACCACTTCTGGTGATCTTCCTTGTGAGGAGAAATAAGGACTATGAGGTCCACCTTGTTATAGGATTTTTAAAAATACAATGAAGTATGCACTCAGTTAAGAGATTTACAAAATACTATTAAGTCTACCCTGTTAAAAGATTTGACTGATGCACCTGTTAGGATGAACCAATGGTTGATCTCTAATCTGTAACTCTGATTTGCTAAATGAGAATCCTTGAATTACAATGATCACCTAACTATGATAGATAAATCTCTACTGTCCCTTATACTGCTTGTAGCTCTCTTTAATTCACACTCCTCATCCTATAATTTTCCACATTCTTCTTTTGATATGATACAATGCATTACATATATACTAATCCAAATCACAACTTACTGGAGTTGGCTATAATACCAATTTCATCATAATTCACAAAGTCAGCCCAACTGCTATAACTTGGGTTCTAAAGACAAACTTGGTGATGTTCTAATACACGACAAACACTGTCAGTGCTTGATAAACTTTGGCACTTAGTTGAACTTTAAGCTCGATCCATACTAATCACTTCCAAGTAGCTTGAACTCAGTCAACATTGTGTGACTAGGTAGTTACTAAATCACTTGGTTGACACTGCATGAATCAGTCAACACTAGATTCACATTGTTAACACTATGAGCTCGGTAGACACTGTAGAGCTTGGTTAACACTATAGAGCTTGGTTAACACTATGATCTTCTTCATTTCCACTAAATAGCTCGGTAGCCTCTACTACACTTGGCTTGCACTGAACTTTGTCTCTAAAGCTTGGTAAGCATTGTGTATCTTGGAAAACACTACAAACTAACTCAAGTTCTCAGTAGCTAGTATATTTTGATTTTTTTTTCAAGAATAGTTGAATCACTTAGTTAACACTGTAAACTATATGATAAGCTCAGTAGCAACTGTAGAGCTTGGTAGCAATGTAACCAATTAACAAAGTGTTGAGTCACTAATAGACAAATTAAACTTAATGTCAACATCTCTCTCTCTCTCTTTGACATCAAATTCCAAAGACTTTATATAGTGATTTTACAATGTAATTGATGTACTAATTCATATACAATGAGCTTTGAATTCTTTTCATCAACTTGATAGATCTTCAATGCAATTAAGTTGATGCATCACTAACCTGTACTCTAGTGAGCATCAGATAGGGGAATGTCCATTAGCTTTCCTCTTAGATACAAAAATGCATTCTTAGGTAATGGTTTGGTAAATATGTCAACAACCTACTTCTTTGTGTTAACATATTCCAATCTAACATCTTTATCTTGAACTAATTCTCTTAGAAAATGATGCTTGATTACAATGTGTTTTGTCTTGATGTACATCACTAGATTTTTAGATATATTTATTACACGTGTTATCATAATAGATAATTACTAGATCCTTGATTTCTTCCTTCATTCCTGATAATAGTTGCTTGAACCACATTATGTTGGAGCAATTAATTGTTGCAACAACATATTCTACCTCTGTTGTAAGCTGAGAGATACAATTTTTCCTTTTACTTGTCCAAGATACTAGCTCTTTCCAAGAAATAATTCTCATCCACTGGTGCACTTCCTATCATCAATGCTTCCAACCCAATCAACATTACTAAAGGATTTCAACTCAAAGTGCCCTCCTTTCCTAGACCATAGACCATAGTCTTGTGTTCCTTTTAGATATCTCATAATTCTTTTGATTGCCATCATATGATTTTCTCTGAGATTTGAAGAGATCTTGCAACTATACCAACTTTTAATGCAATATCAAGTCTTGTATGAACAACATTATGAAGTTTTCCAATCATAGATCTATAGGTAGTCTGATTTACCTCTTTTGAATCATCATTCTTGGATAGTTTATGTCCAGTAGACATAGGTGTTCCAACTAGTTTGAAATCTTGAATTCCAAAGGTCCTCAATATCTCCTTGATATATTTTGACTGAGTAATCTAAATGACATCCTTCATTTGATGAACTTGTAAACCAACAAAGCATTTTATTTCTCTAAATATTGACATTTCAAACTCTTTCCTCATTTCTTCAAAGAATGACTTGCATAAATCATCATGACCTGTAAATAGGATATCATGCACAAATATTTCTTTTGGAATTCTTTAGAATAATTGAGAGGGAGGTGAATCAATTATTCAAGGTCCAAATGTACAAATAATTTTTTTTAGCACTTAACAGATTCATACCCATATACCCATATCATGCATGCATCTATTCGATCATCAAATACCTTAAACATTTGCATATTCCTATCCTAGTTCAAAATAACTCTATAGTAATGTAAAAATAAAACACCAAAAAACCATTTACACATTTTGACACAAGGATTTTACGTGGAAACCCAATTTGGGAAAAAACCACCAGTAACATGCTACCAAATTTCACTCTTCTGAATTGATGCCCTGTGAAAGGCCAACCCTATTAAAGGTTACAATACACACTGTTAAATGTGACCTAGTTAAAGGATTTAAACCACCCTATTAGGAGTGAACCTTGTTAGAGGATTTTAGACCATTCCATTAGAATTTCATAGCTCAACCTTAATCCAAGGATTAATCCAGACTAATACAATATTAGAAAGTAACATAAGGACTTGATCTGATAACAAAATACAACTCAATTGTAGATTGTAGATCTTTATTTTAGTCCTCCATTCCACATGGAATTCATCCTCTTCATCTATGACAACTTGTTCACCCTTCAAGCATTGAACTCCTTAAGCCTTCTTACTCTGTATGCCAATTGCAGTCTCTTCAATTTAGTCACCAAATGAAGTAACACCCTATACTTCTTGTCTTCCTTAGGTTCTCACACCTGACAACCTTTTTTCTAGCCTAGTATCTTTATAAATAGAGAATTTAGGTCTTTTTCCTCTTAACAACAACCATCCATTTCAGGGTTAGGTAAGATTCAATGAATCTACTCACTTTTCCATTTTAGTCCCTTATAGAAACTTTCTCTCCAATCTTCTTTCAATTCACCTTAAAATGGTTTATCTTGAATTTTGTGCCTCTAGCTCATCAAGCTTATCTTCCATGTACACTTCACATAATTAAAGAAATCAACTTTGTTAGCTTAGATTTGTCAAATCTTTGATTTAACACATTTTACTATCACTCGACATTTATAGTATTCTGTCACTTAGCCAATACTAGTTCACTTGACACATACTAAATTTTCTTGATGCTTGACATCAACTAAAATTTACTCAGCTTCCACTATTTTTCTTCTTTGCTTGGCTCCTAGTGATTTTCACTCATCTTCTACTATTTTCTGCTCAGCTTGAACTGTTTGCTCGGTAAGGCTTGGCAGACACTTTTTATGAATACACTTCTTCTTTGCTTTTCTTAAGTAACCATTCACTATAGCCTTAGGTATATCAACAAAACATCATATCATCCATTTCTTACTTGGTCTTAGTGCTCCTTTTATACACTAAATAACTCAACCTTTCTCTAGGTGATCTTGTTATCTTTTCTTTTCAAATCCTCTTCATCAATAAAAAAAAATGATATTATTTAGACCAAAAAGCAATATTCTCACCAACAAGTAGCCAATTTGACATCATTGAGAAAATAACGATTGTTCCATGATAGGTTCTACACTTTAAACAATCCCCCTCTTTGGCATTGATGGCAAATCAACATCAATAACAATACCAAAAAGAAAAATTAAATAGCTTTGAAATTTCTTTCAATGTATCTTGTCCCTTTAACTGATATCTTCTCTTGTTAGAAATTTCTCTCTCTTTCCTATATATCTCCCTCTTTAGAGTATCTCTCCCTCTTTGACAATAATTCAAAAGATTGGTCATCTATATATGTAGATATAATCAATTCAGGGTCTCCCTCTATCACCTTGCATGTGACTGTAAATCTTTTGATTAAGCTCTTTCAAATTACTTTAGGCAACTCCTAAAGTAAGATCCACTACATCAAGTTGTAAGATACAACATTCAACTCATTTGATGTAGGGCACTATCCATGCTTCTCAAGTAGCTTTGGATAAGGGTATCACCCCTAGTTTACTTCTAAGATATTCATGGGCATCCTTAGTTAAAAATTTTGTGAATATATCAACTATCTTTTCTTTTGTATTCATGTATTCCATTCTCACTTCTTTTTCTTGAACCATCTCTCTCAAGTAATGATACTTGATTGCAATTTGCTTTGTCTTTGGGTGCATCAAAGGGTTCTTAGATATATTTATAGCACTTATTTTATCACAATAAAGTATCACAAGTTCAGTAATTTATTCCTTCATTCCTTTGAGTAGATGTTTGATCCATACTATATTGGTACAATTCACTACAACAACCACATATTCAACTCCTACAATAGATTGAGATATGCAATTTTGTTTCTTACTAGTCCATGAGACTAATATCTTTCCTAAGGAAAATGCTCCACCACTTGTACTTTTTCTGTCATCAATATTTCCAGCCCAATCAACATCTGTGTAGGCTCTCAATTAAAATTTATCATTCTTCTTGTAGTATAGAGCATAATCTTATGTTCCTTTTAGATATCTCATAATTCTCTTAACCACCATCAAATGATTCTCCTTAGGATTTAAAAAAAATCTTGTAACTATCCCAATAGCTAGTGTAATATAAGATCTGTTATGCATACATATTGTAACTTGCCAATCATAAACCTATACAATGTTTGATTCACATCAGTAGAATCATCAGTCTTTGAAAGTTTATGTCCTATGAACATAGGAGTGTTAACTGGTTTTGAATCCTCCATACCAAATTTTTTTGATATTTCCTTTACATACTTAGGCTGAGTGATGTAAAAACCATATTTCATATGATATACTTGTAAACCAACAATTGTTTTAATCTCTCCAAATATAGACATCTCAAGTTCTTTCTTCATTTGATTTGCAAATGTTTTACATAATGTATTTGGTCCACCAAATATGATATCATCAATAAATATTTTAGCTATTAAAATTCCTTTACCTCCTTCAACCTTCAAGTATAGGTTGTTGTTATCATGAGTCTTCTCAAAACCAATCTTCACAAGATAATTGTGAAGCCTCTCATACCATGCTCTTGGGGCTTGCTTTAAATCATATAAATCTTTATGTAATCTACATACCATGCTCTTGTTGTTTGGATCAACAAATCCTTTAGGCTATTTTATGTAAACCTCTTCTTCTAATATGCCATTTAGAAATGCTAACTTCACATCCATTTGATAAACTTTGAAACATTTGTATATAGAGTAAGTAAGCAAAGTTCTCACTCCTTCCAATCTTGCAACAGGGGAAAATGTCTCTCCATAGTCAATTCCCTCTTCTTGTGCATACCATTTGCAAAATAATCTTGCCTTATTCCTTGTGACTTCACCATACTCATCTAATTTGTTCCCATATGCCCAATAACATTCTTGTTCTTTGGTTTGGGTACCAATTTCCAAGTCTTATTCTTCTCAATATGATCAATGTCTTCTTTCATGGCATGTTTCCAGTCTTAATTCTCCAATGCATCCTTCACTGAATTAGGTTTATGCATCCTTAAAAAACATGATTCATTTCTCAACCTATTCCTTGTCATTGGTTTGTCTTCTTTATCTCTAATGATTTGTTTAGCAGGGTGATGTCTTCTTACATACTTTGATAGTCTTGGCTCTGTTCTCCTTTCCTCAACAATAGATCTTTCATTTAGTTCAATCTCATAATCACCGTGCACTTCTCTATTAGGTAACTTGACATTCCTTTCATGCAAACTGATCTCTGTATCAAAATGTACCACAACTTCTAATTGTAACTCGGCTCTTGAATACAACTCAAGTCCTGAATGCAACTCGACATTCATTGTATGTAACTTGGCAGTCACTGATACTTGTTACTATTGATTTACAACTTGGTTCAAAATACCTTAATCAACATGCATATCTTCATAAAAGTATACAAAAGATTTGTACTCTTTAGGTTCCTTCATAGGTTCAACTTCATGTACCTTTGTATATTAATCAAAATTTACATTTGCACTTTCCACAACTTTTTTAGTGTTAGTATTTAAACACTTATAAGCTTTTCTTCTTGTAGAAAACCAAGGAATATACCTTATTCACTTTTTGCATCAAAATTTCTATTTCTATTATCCTTAAGAATGTAACACCTGCTTCCAAATACCTTAAAATATTTTACATTGGGCGAGTCTCCATACCATAGTTCAAAAGGTGTAGAATTAGTACCTTTCGTGACTTGCACTCGGTTAAAGGTATAGACAACTATACTTATAACTTCTCTCCAATATTTCAAAGCAACATTCTTCTCCATCATCAGTGTTCTAGCACTGTTGATTACTAATCTGCTCCTCCTTTCAACAATCCCATTTTGTGGAGGGGTTCTAGGTGCAAAAGTTTGTCTTTTGATTCCTCTACCATTATAGAATATCTCAAACTCATTTGATGTAAATTCTCCACCTCTATTAGATCTCAAACATTTCAAGGTCTTGCCAGTTCCCTTCTCAACTCTTGCTAGATACCACTTAAACATTTGAAAAACATCATATTTTTGTTTGAAAAACATAATTGTCATCATCCTAGAATAATCATCAATAAATAGGATAATGTACTTGTCGCCTTTGTAGATTCGCACATCAATTGGTCCACACAAATAAGTATGAACTAATTCTAGAACTTATTTTGAAGTATAAGTCTTACTTTTAGAACTAGATTTTGTCATCTTGCCTAACTAACATTGTTTGCAAATCACATTATCAGGTTTCTTCAGTTTTGGCAAACCTCTTACTCTTTTCATGTTCCTGATACTGACTAAGTTATCAAAGTTAACATGACATAACCTCTTGTACCATAGCCACACATCATCAAATTCTATAACAAGACAAGTAACATCATTCATGTTAAGATGAAATAGATTACCTCTAGTCTAATCCCCATTTCCAATCAATTTTCTATTACTATCATAGATCTTTGCTTTCTTTTTATCTAATTCAATTTTACAACTTGAACTATTACATTGTGACACACTCAATGATTTATAGTTAAGTCCTTCTACATAGCAAGTATTGTCATACATGGTCTTTTCTATCAATCTTATTGATCCTTTTCATTTTATCAAACATGGTACATCATTATCAAATCTAACACTATTTCCATTGTAGTAATCAAGGGTAATGAACTTACTTTTGCCTTCAGTCATGTGGTGTGAACATCCACTATTAATGATCCATCTGTCACTTTTCTTCACATAAGACACTAATGTAGTTGCCTTATCTTCATCAGAATCATCCTTCATGTAAACATACACAACTTCATCATCATGGTCATCAGATCCATCATTTGATTCCTCTTCAACAATGTAGTGGGATTTCTTTCCTTTGTCTTTATAATCTTTGCTACTCTCATCTCTTTTACTTCTATATTTACCTCTACTTCTATTTTTCTTCTTCTCTAGACACCTTGTAGCAATATGACCAACCTCATTATAATTGAAACACATGATAGGTAGCTTATCTATTTTCCTTTGCCTCTATAGAATCTCTTACCCAACAATGCTTTAAGATCTTCTACATCATCTTCATTTGTATCACTGTCACTAGAAACATGCTTAACCTTTTTCTTCTTCTTATCTTTAGGTTCTTTCATTGTTAGTTTAACTTTGAAAGAAAAATCAATACTCTTAGATTCGAAGTTATCAAAATTACAAAGTTCAAAAGCAACAAGTCTACCAGCCAAACCTTCAAGAGTTAGATTGCTACCAGGGGCACACCTCAGTTCTTGAATTGTAGAGACTCTAATAGCATAGATAGAAAATAATGTTCTCAATACTTTTCTTATTGTTTTCTCATCATCAATGGTTCGATTTGCTCCTCTGATTGCATTGACAATTTCCTTGACTCTTGTATAGTATGGACTATGGTCTCAACTTCTTGCATTCTCATTTCATCAAAATCACCTCTTAAACTTTAAGCTTTGGCTCTCAAAACACTTTTATCTCCTCCATAAATGATTTGTATAACATCCCACATCTTCTTTTTAGTATCACATACTTTGATATCATCAAAATCTGAGTAGCTTAGGGTAGATGCAAGCTCTAACATTTTCCTGATTGTGTTCTTTCTTCTTTTTCAGGTCATCAACAGTAAGGGCTCCATCAAGATCAACATATTCAGTAGTGATGGCTGACTCAGCGTAATCTACAAGTCCTCCTATGTGTAAATTCATCAAAATTTTCCACGCAAGAAAGTTTTCTCTATTGAGCTTGGGTACCTCCTTTCTGTACATCTTGATCTTTAGCTTTTAGTACTTTCAAACTATCCACTCACAAGCACTTATCTCTGATACCAATTGTTGGAATTCTTTAAAATAATTGAGAGGGGGGTGAATCAGTTATCCAAGGTCCAAGTGTATAAAAAACACTTTTCAGCACTTAACAGATTCATATCCATATACCCATATCATGCATGCACAGGCATTAGATCACCAAATAGCTTAAACATTTGTATATACTTGCCCTAGGTCAAAATAGCTTTGCAGTAATGTAAACATAAAATACCACGAAACCATTCACACACTTTTACACATGGATTTTACATGGAAAACCAATTCAGGAAAAACCACCAGTAACATGCTACCAAATCTTACTCTTCTAAAGTGATGCCCTATGAAATGCCAACCCTATTAAAGGTTACAATCCACACTATTAAATGTGACTTGGTTAAAGGATTTCAATCACCCTATTAGGAGTGAGCCTTGTTAGAGGACTTTAGACCATTCCATTAGAATGTCACCTAGTTAAAGGATTTACAAATGACTATTAGGTCAACCTTAATCCAAAGGATTTATCCAAACTGATACAATGGTTAGAAAGTATCAAAAGGACTTGATCTGATAACAAAATACAAGTCGCTTGCAAATTACATATCTCTATTTTACACCTCCATTCTACTTGGCATTCATCCTGTTCATCTTTGACAAATTATTCACCCTTCAAGCATTCAACTCCTTAATCCTTCTTGCTCTGTATGCCAATTGCAGTCTCTTTAGTTTAGCCACCAAATGAAGCAACACCCTAGACTTCTTGTCTTCCTTATCTTCTCACACATGACAACCTTTACTTCTAGCTTGCTATCTCTATAATAGAGAATTTAGGCCTTTTGTCGCTTAACCACAATCATCCATTTTAGGGTTAGGTAAGATTCAATGAATTGACACACTTTTCCATTTTAGTCCCTTTTAGAAACTTCCTCTTTGATATTCTTTCAATTGTCCTTAAAATGGTTTATCTTGAATTTTTTGCCTCCATCTCATCAAGCTTATCTTCCACACACTTTACATAATTCAAGAAATCAACTTTATTGGCTTAGATTTGTGAAATCTTTGATTTAACACATTTTACTATCACTCAACACTTATAGCATTCCATCACTTGACCAATACTAGTTCACTCGACACATACTAAAGTTTACTAGTGCTTGACATCAACTAAACTTTACTTAGCTTGCACTATTTTTCTTCTTTTCTCAGCACTTATTGATTTTCTCTCAACTTCTACTATTTTCTGCTTGGCTTGAACTATTTTCTTGACAAGGCTTGGCATACACTTTTAATGAACACACCTTTTTTTTTCTTTGCTTAAGTAACCATTCACTTTAGCCTTAGGTATATCAACAAAACATCATATCATCCATGTCTTACTTGGTCTTAGTGCTTTTTTTATACACTAAATAAGTCAATCTTTCTCTAGGTGATCTTGTTATCTTTTCTTTTCAAATCCCCTTCATCAATAAAACAAATGATAGCATTCTGACCAAAAAGAAATTGTCTTACCAACAAGTAGTAGGTTTTACATCATTAACAAAATAATGATTGTTCCATGAAAGGTTCTACACTTCAAACAATCTCTTTTCAACAATTTCTTCTACCAAAATCTTGTTCTGTGGTCCCTCTTTAATATACAGATTGTTGTTATCATTAGATCTTTGAAAAGCAAACTTTACTAGATATTCATAAAGTCTTTTATACCATGTTCTAGGAGCTTGCTTCAGACCATATAAAGCTTTGTGTAGCTTACAGACCCTGTCTCTTTTGTTTGGACCTATGAAACCTTTAGGTTGATCAATGTAAACTTCTTTTTCTACAATTCTATTTAAGAAATTTGATTTTATATCCATTTGATATACTTTGAATCCTTTAAATGTATCATATGCAAGTAGTGTTCTGACTCTTTTAAGTCTAGCAATAGGAGAAAATGTTTCTCCATGGTCTATGCCTTCTTCTTGAGCCTATCCTTTGTACACTAGCCTTGCCTTATTCCTTGATACTTCACCATTTTCATTCAATTTATTTCTAAATACCCACTTTGTACCAATTACATTTTTATCCTTGGGTCTAGGAACAAGAGTCCAAGTATTGTTCCTTTTAATTTGCTCAATCTCTTCATTCACTGCCTCTATCCAACTTTCATTTTTCAATGCATCATTAACAATTCTAGGTTCAAATTTAGTAAGAAAACATGTACCTTTTAGTTTTTTCATTGTCATTGTGCCTCTTGCCTGATCTCCAATTATTTTCTTAGGTCCATGATGCCTTTTGACATATCTAGCAAGTACAGGTATCCTACTTCTAGATTCTGGACCGGATTGACTTGGTTCACCATGCTCAAAGGTTCTATGAATTTCCAAATTTTGCTCTGATTCTACTATTTAAGACTTGGTTCCCATAGACCATTACTCAAGTTCCTCTGTTTGTGACTCAATTCAAACTGACTCCAACTCAAGTTGTACTGGCTACAACTTAGTTGACACTGGATGCAACTCGGTGACTCGAGTGATGTAAGGAAACTTGCAACAAAGAATATAACTATTTCCACATAACCCATAATAAATTTGAAATAAATATGCAATTAAAATTTACATGCAAGAGAATAGACAACATACCCACAAAAATGTGACACAAGATATACCCTAAGAAACTCTCATTGAGGGAAAAACCTAGCCTCCAAAAGAATCCATCACCATGTATTATTCAACAAAAACACCAGTGCAATACAACCATGGAAACCTTCAATGCCATAGCCACAACCAAACAATCCATGTGAGCAAGCATGAATCTACACATCCCATGCCATGCTTCCAACCTTCACAAACGCTCCCTTGACTAACTTGTCAAGCCTTGTCCCACTCAACTTTTTCCCTTTTTGTCATTTTGTCTTCTCTCTTTCTCACACAACAACTACCCTTGTGGCTACTTATATAGTAGCAAGTCTCATAAAACTAGCAAGTGGTATTACATAAACCATGTGCTACCTAACCCATTGACCCCACATTTACTATTGGAAATTTAATTTCTTTTTCCTCAATATTAAATAATTACATCAAATATTATCACAATGTTACAATACAACTCATCAAGCATATCCCATGGGAATCTTTACATGTTGCATGTCCATCTAGGTGCAATATTACATAATAAAATAAAATAATACAATATAAAAATACTATGTAATGTGTGCAATACCCATTATATAAACAAGTGGGGTAAATTATTGAATACCGGGTAAAGTATCGGGTTCAAAGTAAACAAAGTTTGTATAATCCTTAGGTTTTTTGCTTCTTTGTTCTTCATTCTTTTCTGCAAACTCATCAATTTTTACATGTGCACTTTCTATAACCTTGTGAGTAGTAAGATTCAAACATATGCTTTGCTCTTGTTGGAGTATCCTAGGAAAATTCCTTCATCATTTTTCACATCAAAATTTCCTTTCCTTAACTCTTCCAGGATATAACATTTTCTTCCAAATACTTTGAATAATAGATATTAGGTTTATATCCATACCATAATTCATAAGGTGTTTGATTTGTACCTTTCTTTAGTTGGACTTGGTTCAAGGTATGAACTGTTGTGCTGATTGCTTCCTTTTAATATTTGGTGGCAACATTTTTCTCTATCATCAATGTTCTTGTACAATCCATGATGGATCTATTTCTTCTTTTTTCTATGCCATTTTGTTGAGGTGTTCCAGATGCAGATACCTATCTTTTGATTCATTATTCATTGTAGAACTCATTGAATTCATTAGATATGAATTCTCCTCCTCTGTTTGATCTTAAGCATTTTAACTTCTTAACTATTTCTTTCTCAACTCTAGCCAGATACCACTTGAATTTTCGAAAAGCTTTAGATTTATCCTTTAAGTACATTACTGTCATCAACCTAGAGTAATCATCAATGGAAAAAATGAAGAATTTATCTCCAGTGTAGCTTATGTACCTATTGGTCCACAAAGATTTGTATGAACTAGTTCTAGGACTTCTTCAATATTGAAATTTTTACTTTTGAAGCTATTTTTACCCATCTTTCCAATCTAACATTGTTTTCATATGGCCAAGAAGCATGAACTATTAGTTAGATCTAGATAGAATAGATTACCTTTTCTATAGTGCCTACCCCAAGTTTGCATTTTGTTATTTTTGCCGAACTCTTTTAGGCCTTTTTTTTGCTTAATGATTAGTAGCACTGTTTAGAGATTATCAGGTATCATTTAAGATTCAATTGAGTTATGATGAGATTACTTGGTACTCTATATTTCATGTATGCATGATGATTATTCAGTGATTTTAATTACTGATAATGATTAGTTAGATGGATTATTATGTGTCTTCTTATGGATACTTACCCCATACTGCATGTGTATGGTGCGTGCGTATGCTTTCTTTATGTATGGCTTTTCTGATGTGGTTAAGGAAGGGAGTCGTAGTCACCTACTAGTCGGGATCTACACAATGCACCACTTCCTGCTGCCTATTTAGCTTAGTATATATTGTGTTTGTACATGCATGGATTTTATGTAGGTTGTAGGTACCGGATATCAACTTTCCTGAATTGCTAGGATGAGCGTACCCTACTATACTAGAAGTAGGATACCTAGAAGTAGGATACCTGTACTTGTCCTACATGGATTGACATGGATACTTGGATACCTTTAAGCCATTTGTCCTAGATAATTAGGACAAGTATCCAAGTTGAGTACCCTTCGAATGCATCAGATGACGTTAATTCATGATTATAACCCTTTAGTTTGATTTTGTATGTGTTTTTCTATGATGGGTTTTTGTATTTTACTTTATGAATCTTTGGTGAATTTTCTATTAATTAAGTCAAATTAAATTATTAAATTAATGGTTTAATTTAATGGAAAATTATTATGATATTTTAATATTTAATTATATTTAATTAATTGGGAAATTAATTAAATAAAGAGAATTAAATTTGAAGATAAACGTTATAAGAATAATTTTAGAACGTGATAATATTTATTAATTTAATAATAATATATTTAGAGTTCATTTTTAAATAAATGCTAAATAATATTATTATTTAAGTTAATAAATAGTTTATCAATTAAGTTTTGAAAATAAATTAAAAAGTGAAAATATATTAATTTATTAAAAGATTTTAGATTGCACAATGTATGCATGAGATTAAAATATAAAGAATTAATTAAAAAGCTAAAACAAGTGAATTTAATATAGATATTTAAATTGCATAAAGTGCACATGAGATTAAAATTTAATAAATAAATTAAAAGAGAAGTCAAGTGAAAATTAAATAAAATTAATTTATAATTCTATAAACGTGCACGGAAAAGATTAAAAAAAGATTAAGTAAAGTTAACAGGGAGTTGAAGTTTGGTGAGCTGAGAGTTCTCTTGGGTGAATGCACAATTAGTGCCCCGATTTTAGGAGAGAACTCCATATCACAATTTGGGGGTTCATTTTTGAAAAACTGTGAATTTTAGAAGGAAAATTTTGGGAATTTTTTTAGAAAGAAGTTCTTGGATAGAAGCGAATTCTCTCACAATCTTTGGGTGGTTGCGGATTAGCATCACGGTCAGTTAGGGTCTTGTGTTTTGATCACTAAATGAATTATGTAATTCAATATATTCTGTCTACTTTGTGCTTGTAGAAATTTGTTTCTCAAATTTTTTTGTGTGAATCCTTCAACTCTTCATTCTGAATCTTTGCTATTCAATTCCATTTGTATTTAGGGATTGAAAGACCAATTAGAAAACCTCACTAAATATATTATAGGGAATTATATTTTATTTCGAATAAGGTTGAATAAGAAATCAAACAAATATGAGAATTTATTGGATGTTGAAATCAGATTTTGGGTTTGTTAAGAAAACAAATTTTATTGTCTAGAATTTTAATTGATTAATCTGGATTTCCATACCACATCTGTATTAGATTTTTAAAAAAAAAATATGTTTTATAAAAAAAGGGGAATTGGTTTGGAAGGTTAAATTTTATTACAAATAAAATTTAAAATAAAATAAAGTATATTTATACAATTTGGGAAATTTTTTTAAAGTTTTAATAAACAATAAATAAAATTATAAAACAAAATCTAATTTTATTTAAACAAATGAATTTTTAAAATATATATACATATATATATGGGGAGGGGGTTTTAACCACCCCCTACCTTTTTGGTAGGTGGCTAATGAAGTTGTCAGTTGTTGTTTGCAGCCGTACCTACAACTGTGGTCGTAGTACGACTATGACAACAATCATGTACCTACGACTTGCAGTGATTTTAATCGCATTGATGTTTGATATATATATATAATTTTTTTATTATAAAGTTTTTTTGAAATATTAATTATTAATAATTTAATTAGTTTTATTTAATTATTATAAAATTTAATTAATAATTATTAACAATATTAATAATTTTTTAATATTATTGTTAATTATTATTTTAATTAATAATATTTTATTAATAAGATTTTAATATTACTTTATTATCATTTATCAATATTTATAAGTTTCATTATTATTTATTAATTTAAATATTAATGCATTTAAATATAGTTAATTTCTAATTAATGAAATTATTGATAATTTTATTAATTATTAATGATTGATAATTATTGAGATAGTAATATAGTTATTTATGTAATTATTAATTAACTTAATCAATTGAAAATTAATTAAGTTTAATTGATAATTAAAGTTATTCAATGGAGTTTTAATTAATTATCGATAATACTGATTTTAATAAAATTGTAAATTATTTTATTTGAAAATTGATATGTATTATTTAATAATTTAAATAAATAATTACCTTTGATTATTTTGGAATATAGACTTAAATCAAACTAGGGTAATAGTACCTTTTATTCAAATATAGGAAATGGGTTAAACTAAAGGATTAAGAAGTAATCTTTTAAGCTCGAAACTCACATTGAAAATGAAAACTGAAAACCTTATACTTAATTCAACCATGTGTTTTCAAAATAAACCAAAACATGAAACTTACACTTTGTATTTGTATGTTGTCTATGTTTGGGGTTTGGGGTTGACTAGATTGTTGACCAATTTAGGACATCTACCAGAGGCTCGGGGGTTATGTGATTGTGATGTTATGATGTTTGATCTCGATCTTTTATACCCAACCATGGTAATGTGATGGTATGCTTTATGATGTATGCTGATCTATTGATTTTTATTGCTTTCCAGTGTTCTTGTGAAACTAAGGTGAAATGTATGTCATTCTTGACTTAACCATTTTTAGTCCTCAATCAGTTATAATTGAATTGCTTTCCAGTCGCTTTGATAGGGTTGAGATGTTCGTTTGCTTTGCTCTTGGTGATGTTATGTTATGACATGTTTGACTTAACCATTATGAGTCTTCGATCAATATTATTTTTGGGATGCTTTCCAGTTGCTTGTAGAGAACTGATGTGACTATTATGATTATCTTTTTGATGCTTTCTAGTCACTTGTTTAGGACCGAGGTGATTTTATTATGATTCTATGATTTGTGATTTCATGAGCTTAGGGTAGGTAATCTATATGTAATATTAGGAAGTGGCTTGCAATGGGGCCCGAGGCCCTAAGCATTGGCATTAAGTTATGTTTGTCATTAGTGACAACACTTATTCATAATTCTGTATGGTTATTGAGTTCACCATTCAGTCTCCAGTTCATACCGAACATTCAATGGTTGCCAAGTAAGTTCAATAGTTCAATAGTTCACACTGAAAATTCCAGAAGCTACCAAGTGAAAATAAGCAGTGTGAAGTCCAACAGTTATCATCGAGTAGTTAGTGGTTACCGTGCTTCGCAGTGTCTACTGAGTCATTAGTTTCTATGATGTGAAGCCAGTGTCTACCGAGTGATGGATGAGTAGTGTTTACCAAGTTCAAGCAAGGTAAACATAGAAATTAGTTCTTATCGAGTTACATTATATCTATCGAGTCTCCAATGTTCACCGAGTTTGAAACTACATTAAGTGATTAGTATGGACTAAGCCTCTACTTCTATCGAATGCATGACGATGCTGAGTAATACAATGGACACCGAGTATCAGAAGGTCACCAAGTCAGCTATTCAGAACTCGAGTTTCTACATTTGGGCCGACTTAGTAATATTTGTTTTAACTTGTGTTTTGGTTGACCTTGTAAATATGAGAATTAGAATGGTATATATGTAATGCATTATATCATACCCAATGTATGTGTATGTGATGAGAAAGTAATGTTTTGAGAAGAGTGAATGCAAGTCAGTAGCAAAGCAGAGTATTCAACAAGGTCTATAAGGAGCAGTAAAGTTATATCAATCATAAGAGGTGATCTGTACTTCAAGAATCTAATCAGCAATCAAGTTGTAAGTTAGATCTACTATTTCATCCTAATAGGTGAATTAGTTTCCAAATCTTTTAATGGGGTAGACTTAAAAGTCTTTCTTTAAATCTCCTAACAGAGTACATACTTCATTGTATGTTTGTAAAACCTCTAACAAGGTGGACCTAGTAGTCCAAATTGCTCCTAACAGGTAAAATCATTAGAAGTGATCATTATAAGCCTTAACAGGCAAACTCTATACTGCAGTACTAAAGTTTTGTGGGTATCATCCCCACCCTAGTTTTACTTTCTTATTGGAAGGTTTCTGGGTCACCAAAATATTGTGTTCATGTGTCATCAATGTTTATCTTTCAGTTTCTCATGCATGCAATAGATTAGCTGAATTAATGGTGAATAGATTATATTGATTAAGTGTTGAATTTGTTAAAAGTTTTTGAGGTTGCTAATTCACCCCTCCCCTCTAAGTAACCTAGCTAGTCTTGATTATTTCCAACACTAAGTGGCTGCTAGGGTAACCCATTGTAAGTTGTCTAATAAGTGAAAACACTGCACTAAATGGGAATAAAATGAACCTAATAAGAGTCTTTGCATGTTCTCGTTCATGCCTTGAGTGCTAGTATAGACTAGTATGGGAGTAGAGAGAACACTTGGTTGTGACCTTGCATCCATAATATGTGTTATCAGTACAAGAGGATACAAGTAGCCACATAGGGATCACTAGGGGGCTGAGGTCCTGAGAGACCACCAAGGTAACTCTAGCATGATTCTTGCAATGACACTTGCTTGCTTACGTAGTAGGTTTCCTACGTGTCTTTGTGTGCCTCTTGATTTAGATGTCGACTTATCTTGGAACCTTTTAGTTAGATTACTTTTAGGGTTTCCTGGACTTAGAGAGTGCTTTTGATGTTTGGATTGATATCTTATTTGGGACTTGAGACTATCTCAGCAGCATGGTGGGAGTGAGCCATTTAGGTTCCACGCAGTCAAGTGGTAGTGCTTTTCACTCTTACCATTGAGATCTATCCATAGTCACCATGGCTAGAGCTTCCTTGTTTGCATTTATTCTCATTCTATCTATGTATCATTATGATGGATGGTTATATTTTATGATGGATGTTTATATCTTTTATGATGGATGGATATATCATGTATGGTGGATGATTTCATTTATTTTATTGTATTTTGTATCATGGATCCAAGGAGGATGATGTATTTCTATTTTTACATATGTATATTTTTTTAGCCTTTCATACCCTGTGACATGTACAGTGGATGATTGAGCACTCTAAAATTCATTGGCCAAGAGGCATTCAAAAAAAATGTATATTATTTAAATGGACTTTGGAGTTTTAATTATTCTTTCATGTGGATGTGGTATTTGTTAGACTTAGAATTAATTAAAATTTAAATGTGACTCAACACCTTGGGATCCTTAAGGATTGTAACCTGTTATTTATGCATATGGATGATTGTATGTTATTGCTTCCACTACTATGTGTTTGATGTGTATGATTTATCTTTCTTGTTTTTTTTAAAAAAATGTTTGGCAAACTTAGTAAAACTTTAGGTTAATTCTTTTGGATCCCTTGGAAAGGCATTACATTTTCTCTAATTTCCAGTTCCAATTAGTTTTCCTTTACCATCAAGAAACTTGGCCTTCCCATTCATTAATCTACCTTGAATCCAATGTTGTTTAGTTGTAACACACTTAGAAGATTATGTCTTAGTCCTTAAACCTAGTAGCCATTATCACATCTAATTTCATCAGTTAATGAAATGCAACCTTTTCCCTTCACATAACATGGTTCATTGTTTCCAAATTTAACACTTCCAGCATCATAGTGCTCCAAGTGTTCAAACTTAGTTTTATCACTAGTCATGTGATGAGAACAACCACTATTTGTTCATGTGTCATCCTTGTTGACATTAGAAATAAGTGCCATCTTTTCATTATCCTTGTCATCTGATTCATCTTTAATAGCAATATATACCATTTCATCTTCATTGTCACTGTCATAATTTTTAGCAATATAAAAAGATTTCTTACATTTATCTCTATAGCTTTGTAGCTCTTGAAATCTTTCTTGCCTTTGAACTTGCTAGATTTCTAGTCATCTTTACTTTCCTTGTTTGGATACCTTGCAACAATGTGACCAACTTCTTCACAAGAAAAACAAATCAAAGAAAGTTTGCCTTTATATTTACCTTTTCCTTTTGGTAACCTCCTTACAAGTAGGGCTTCAATGACTTCAAGATCATCATCAGATTCTTCATCTTCTTCACTGTCAGATTATTTTCCTTTTGAGTTTCCTCCCTTTCTACCAAGGGTTAGTTTTTCTTTGAATGCTGATTTTATTTGCGAGATCTAGGAAGATAGTTATCAAAGTTATCCAATTCAAAAGTTGTTAACCTTCACACTAGTGCATCCAAAGTTATATCACTTTTGGGATCACATATCATCTCTTGAATAGTTGAAACTCTAATTGCATAAATAGGAAGAAGAGTTCTTAATACCTTGCTGACTACTATTTCATCTTCTATTTTTCCTCCCAAGGCTCTGATTGCACTCACATTTGCTTTGATTCTCTCAATATATTTTGTAATGTTTTCATCTTCTCTCATCTTCATTTGATCAAATTGACCTCTTAAACTTTCTGCTTTGGCTCTCCTCACATTTTCATGTCCTCCATAGATCTTTTGTAGCTTGTTCCACATTTCACGAGGAGTAGGAAAATCTTTGACTTGATCAAATTCAATAAAATTGAGAGTAGACACAATGTCAATCATCATTGTGGTGTGATTCTTTTTATCTACCATCTGATCCATAATCAAAGGATTTTGAAGGTGACACATATTGGTTCTCTAGGAATTTTAGGTTTGTGTCTAAAATGGTTCCCAAATGAAGCCTCATGAATTCCTTCCATGCTTTGAAGTTATCTTTGTTCAACTTGGGAATCTCTCTTCTATCAAACATCTTCATCTTTAGCTTAAGTCCTTGAAACCTTTTCTGCAAGAACCAATAACTCTAATACCAATTATTTGAAATATAAGAGGAGTAGCTAAGAGGAGAGGGGTGAATTAGTTACTACTAAAAAAATTCAAAATCCCTTAGATGTCAATACAAACTACCTTTAAACTCACAGCTCGGTTAGAACTAGATATACAGTATAACTCAGTTAACAACACAATCTGATATATTAACATGTATTAACCTTTAGTAACTTAGTTTCAGAAAGACAAAATAGTAAGAAAATAACATGAGCACATGAGACACCAAGATTTAATGTGGAAACCCAATTTGAGAAAACTACCAATGCAACTAGTTACAACTTTTCATTCTTCTGAAGTGAGCCATGTTAGGAGCCAACCTTGTTAAAGGTTACAAAACACACTGTTAGGTGTGACTCTGTTAAAGGGTTTAAATCACCCTATTAGGAATGGCCTTGTTAGAGGTCTTAATACACTTCAATCTAGAAATGACACTTGGTTAGAGGATTTATAAAATGATTGTTAAGTCAACTCTATTAAGAGATTTCTTCACTACTACAATTGTTAGAAAGTAACGATGATTGACCTAATTTATGAAGTAACCAGATTGTAGATTCATATCACTATTCTAGCTTATCCTCTAGATCCTACTTGATTAGAATATTCTTTAAATCTCCTTGGATTCTCTACTCTTGATCAGATATGCTTCTCTTTTCACATCTTATCTTATTTTCCATTTGCTCATTCATAATTCACAACTTAACATTTCATTTATATGAAACCCAATGTCAAGTTGACTTGAATACCCTTTCAAAAAAAAAATGACATCCACTAAGTCAGATTGCATAAACCAACAAATGGATAGAACTAATTTGTTGAAGTTCAACTAAAACTAGGTCACTCGGTTACCTTGGTAACTGACCTAACTTGGTTTACACTGAACTTCTTCTTCTAATTTTTTTCTTGGTGAACAGTGGAGTCTTCTAAACTCAGTCCCAATAGACACTGATTAGTAAGAGTATAACATTTGTGTAACATCAATGACAATATACAATTGAATAATTATTATCAACAATATGTGTATATATAAACATATATACATAAAATTTATAAACATTTACATTAAAAAAGATAAATATGTATATATACACATAATATATGTGTATATATTGTTGGAACTATAGTATAAACTAGGTGACTAAGAGGGGGGGGTGAATCAGGAACCAATAAAACTTGTACATTAATTCACCAATTAAACCTTTATAATATAATATAATGTAACTGCATGCATGAAAGATTGGAAGCAATAAAACATTCATAACACTTGACACAATATTTGGTAACCCAGAAACCTTCGACATAGAAAGTAAAATAGGGGTGGGGATGATACCCACAAGCTTTATTACTAAAGTATAAAGTTAGCTTGTTAAAGCTTACAATCAATTGCTTTTGGTTATCTGCCCTGTTAGGAGCAATAAGGACTATTAGGTTCACTTTGTGAAAGGATTTACAACATACAATGAAGTATGCACTCTATTAGGAGATTTAGAAAAGGCTATTAAGTCTACCTTGTTAGAAGATTTTACTGATGCACATGTTAGGATGAATCAGTGGTTGAATTAGTTTGCTAAATGAGATTCCTTTGAAATACAATTATCACATGACTATGATAGATAAGACTCTTCTTTTCCTTATACTTCTTGTATCCTTCTTAATTCACACTCATACTACTTCTTGCTTGATTCACTTTGATTTCATTGGATATGATAAGATGTATTACATATATATCGATCCAATAAATTACCTTCTAGAGTCAGCTACAATACCTAATTTAAACAATCTTCACTAACTCAGCTTACTATTGTAACTTGGGTGATATTCTAATGCTTGGCAACACTAGCAACTTGACAAACTCTGGCATTCATTTGACACTCATTCTCGGTCCACATTGATCACTCTAGAGTAGTAGGAACTTGGTTAGCATTGGGCGACTTGGTGAATACCAAAGAACTTAGTAGACACGATTGACATTGAAGCTCAATAACACTACCTTCATTCTGCTTTGCTAACACACTATAGCACAGTAGACATTGATAAACTTGATAGAAACTACAAAGATCGGTTAACACTTAAACCTTCATCAATTACACTAATGAACTCAGTAGCAACTGATATCTACTTATGGAGCTCAGTAGACTACTAAGCTCAGGAGACTCTTCTTTCTACATATGGAGCTCAATAGCAATGCAAAAAACTGACTAAGTGTTAAGCCACTAATTAACAAATGATTTGATTTTAATGTCAACAATTGCACCCTTTGGAATTAGTGACAAAAGCACTTATCATACCAAAAATTTGAATACTCAAAATATAAGTCAAAACTCCCCCTATCAACATATCTGTCTCTGTAACTTGGTTTTGACTATTGATTGTTGCTGTTGCTGCTCGATAAACTTTGATTATATTTTTTTGATTTTTCAAAATTATTTTTGTAAACATATTTTCTTCTTTGTAAATATATCTCTCTTACTATACATAGATTTCCTCTTTGTATATATACATTCCCCTTGATTTACATATGATATACATGATAAAACCCCCCTTGATTTTGACACAAATGCCAAAATTGTATAACTACAAGGTAATGCCAAAATGTGAAAGGAAATCACTATGTACCTTAAAAAGTATGGACATTTTCTTGTCCCAATTCTCATGTAAAACTTTTTAACTATTCAAAGTTATTTTCACCTCTACTGATAGTTCCATTACGTGATCAACCATAGAGAAATTATTGTCATGGATCAATGTTTTTGCATCACAATATATTTTTGCATTGCATCCATGTTAGGATGTATCGTGCCCTTTATTTCTTCTAGTTTGGCCCTTATCCTAGATTCTTACCTCAACAATTCTCCTTGAAGATCTGTTAGATAGTTGATTTTCACAAAGTGTGCAAAACTGCAACTTGGACCAAGTGACAACTGATGTGCACTTGCCTTCATATCAACATCTATCTTAGATAAATTATCCTTTATTTCCTTAGTAACATTTGATGTGTCACTCAAATTCACAAATAAATTAACAACATTATTTACAAAATCTTCAAATGTAGCAAGAATGATAAATAATTCAACTTGATCAATGGCTATTTTTTGAGCCACCTTCTCCAAAACTATATTTTCAAATTTCCTTTCTGCCATCTGCAGAAGTTTGTCTTGTCCATTAAATTCCTCATTATACTTGTGAACAATGTCAATAAGTTGATTGAGAATTGGTTGTTTTTCACCAACCTCTATGTTTAGTGCATCAATAAATATTCCCTTTATGTCTTCAAGTACTTGATTTTTCTATTTTTTTTCAGCTTTTAACGTCTTCTTCCTTGCACTTTTCTTCCACAACTAACCAAGGGTATCCATTTTATCAAGAGTGACGTTAGAGGTATCCCAATTTAGAATAATTATATCCTCATGCAGGTCAATTTCATCAGTAGAGATTTCTACCTCTTTATCCTTTATAGTAGAAGAAATAATCTCTTTTCCTTTTCTCAATTCCTATGTGCTTAGTTGAGGCTTAACCTTAACTATCATTGCACTTATTGTAGATACACTTAGTAAAGAAACAATGTTTCTTAATGAATAAATAACAATTATAATAGGAGATCTTACTGATGCTAGTTGTGACTCAGTTTGGTCCACTGCTATAACAACTAGAACTTGTTGCCTAGTAGATGAAGTGATGGAAACATCACTCATCAGTGCACTCAATGGAGTTACTCCAACAATCAATTGGATGTTTGGTAAAATAGTGTTTACCTCAATTGACTCAGTGTTAGCCTTCTAAGCTAGTTTTTACTAAGGCTTTGCTCGGAGAGAGTGGAAGAGAGGCAACTACCTTTGCTGCTATCTTCTCAAGATCCGAGTCTTCAATACTCTAAATTTTAGGAAGATCTCCACTTGTAGTTTGATCCTCTTCATCCTCTTCAGTATTGATTGCTTCATCCATGTAAAATCAATTTCATCATCATTTGTCTCATCATCTTTCTCAACATCTTCTATTTGCATAACATCCTTAGTAGGTTTATACAATCCATAGACGTTCTTCCATGAAATTGTGTTCGACCTCACAATTGATTCAATGTCTTTTGATAGGATTAGGAACACATTGAACTTAGGGATTAGCTTTTGTTCATTCTTTAATGATTCCTTCACCTCCTTATCAAAGAGAATCGACATAAGTTATCTCAGGATTTGTTCTCTAATGTCCTTGGTAATGTTTGTTGCATTATCCCATTGTGATGCAATTGCCTTCAATAAGACATCAGGAACTTTTTTGCTCAGTTCCTCTTGAGAGTACTTCCACTTAGCCATTTTAGCCAGTAAGGCTTCTTTGACTAGTTTTTGCTCTTTCTTATTTCTTGTTTCATACTTAAGGAATTTGAAATCTACCATGCCTCTTTTAGTATTTCTTCAAAGGAAGGGGAATACCTTTAGAAGATTACTTCCTCTTCTTCATCTTCATCCTGTGATTTCAATTTATTCCTGGATTTTGCAGATCTCCTTATGCAGACTAAAAGAGAGGTTTTGATAGATTTGGTTATGATGAGCTTCCCCTTTTTGTGGGAGCCTCCTCCTCTTTAGGTTCTTCTTCCTTTTCATGTTCCTCCTCTCCTTCCTCTTCTTTAATGTCATCTTCTTTTCTTTTTGTCAGCAAAAGAGGAGAGCTAGTCTTCTTGGTTTCCTTCAAGATTTTCTCAACTTTCTTTCTTCCTCTCTTTAAGGCTTGAGGAATCTTGATCTCCAATGAAATCCTAGCCTTGGCTTCTTCATAGGTACCAAAATATGGTGCCTTGGGGTCCATTGGCTCATTCACAAGAGCTTTAATTATATCTCATGTATCATCAATGCTAACCTCATATCCAAGAGGCTTAACCCATGCCACTCTTGGCCTTATTGTCTAGATATATACTTTGTCACAAACCACAAGAAAACAAATATCTTTCTTATAGTCTTCAACTAGCTTCTTGGGAATTTTGTATCTACTTTGCATTTTCTCCTTAAAAATCTCAAAGTATGCATCCATTATGCCCTCAAAATTCTCTCCCGTTTATGCTATGAACTCATTGATCTATCATACAATGGGTGTATCCTTCTTCCATGCCACATTGCCTTTGGAAGGAAAAAACTTTTGTACATGAAAGAACAAACAGGTCAAAAGTGATCTAAACTTACATGGATTATTCTTTAAAATTCAGATGCTCTTAGTGTTTTTTCTTAGTTGGTTCAACAAAAACTTGGAAAGGTTGTAAGACAAGATGTTCTTCACCACTTTGTATGCTAGGTCAACAGCTTTGCAGGAAATGTTGTTTAGATGGATCGAGCTATAGATCTTGTGGGCAATAACATGGATGCTAAATTTGATCTCCATATTAGTTACACCATTCAATTTCATCCCTCTACCATCCTACTTAGCAAGAGTCCTTTTAGCCAGTTTGACTTAGCCTAGGGTTTTAGCGATTTTTGCCTTGTTAAGCATAGGGAACCCTGTGATTCTATGAATCATCTTCTTGGTGATCTAAATTAGTTGATCCAACCATAAGTGCATGGCGTGAACTCAACTTTGAATAAACCTAATCCACTTTCCTTGAAAATCTCTAGGAATATGTAGGATATGCATTAAACCTTTCATTTCCAAATGCTTGTGCTCAGGTTTCAAATTCCCATCCACAGACAACTCATTATACACTTGTTTCATTTCTAGGGTTCCTAATTCTTGGATATAAAAGTGATAATATGACCAAATATAGTGAATTAGAAGTACCTTAGGAGGAATCTATGATTGAGCTCCAACTAGGTCAAGTTCTTTCATAATCGTTGGATTTAATTTGAATGTTGGGGCTTTACAATAGACACCTTGAACCAACATTTATGATCCTTTCTTCACTTTGCTACTGGAAGATGTCATACTGTTTGGTGATATTTCAAATGTAGGAATAAAGTTTAATGAAATTTCTCTAAATCGCTCATGGGATTTGGAATACTCTTCACTCTTAGCTCTAAAAATTCATGGTGAAATAATAACCATTGATTTCTCTCTTTTTTTAAAATTCTATCTTTAAGTCATCATTAATGCATCATACAATAGTTAGCTTAGTGATAGTCTATCCAACTTGACTAAGTCTTCATCGCTCGAAAGACATCCTTGACTTGGTGAAGTCTTTAAACTTGGAAGGAACTTCAAGATGGTAAGAACTTCAAACTTAACACCTGCATCCAAGCTCAGTTAGATCTTGCAACCCAACCATGCTCGGTAAAATTTTGTGACTCGACCTTGCTCGGTAAGGTCTAAGACATCACTTTAGCTATCATCTTAACTTAGTGATCCTTGTGCATTTGAAATTCTTATATGGATCTTCTACTTGCTAATTGGAACTGATGTGAAATATCTCCATAAATAACTAGTTTGAAATGGTTGAGTCACCCAACTCATTGACTTGGGTATCAACACTTTCATTACTCTAGTTTGCATTCTTTGGAGACTTCTTTACCCATTGCTACCTCACTTGACTTCTAATATTATCAGCCTTTACTTTCTTTTCATCTTCAACTCTTCCACATTTCATATAGTTCTTGGCAAGATGTCCAAGTTTTGTTCATACAAAATGTCTCTTTGTAGCTTCTCTCTTCCTCATGTGATGTTTTATGCTATTTTCTCCAATGTGCCCATACTAACCACAATAATGAAATCTGCACCATGTGTTGTAATCCCAAACAAATATAGCTTTGACAATATATTCTATTGGGTTCCATTTCTTGGTCTTTCATTCTGAGGATTTATGCCCTTGTTTTTTGCAATTGAAACACTTTCCTTTAACCTTAGATTTCTCTATGCATTCACTTGCTCTATATCCTTGTTTTCTGCAACTGTAACACTTTCCATTGAATCTTGGTTTTCTTTCTCTAACACTTGTTTGATGTATGTTCTATCTTTCCACAATGGTTACATATGGGTCTTTTATTCTTTTGAGCTCCTTGCTGAGATGAGTCACCTTCTTCTGTGTATCCTAATCTAGGTTTTCCTTTGTGTCTAAATTTATTTTGCTCATTCAATTGATTCATGCTTTCTTGAGATTTCATCATCCTCTCATTCATTTTCTTTTCTATGTTGAGATCATTCTGCAATATTTCATTCTTTTTTCTCAAGTTGATAAGCTCTTGATTTGTATCATTGAGCTGATCAATCACATCTTTTTGCTAAATATATAGTTGATGGATTTCATTGTCCTTTTCTTCTATTTCTTCTTTATCTTTGTCCATTTGTTCCATGACTTCACACATTCTAACTAATTGAATTTATTGTTCTCTTTTTATCTTTTTGACTTCTTCATGAAAAGTAAGATAATTTTCAAGTAGATCTGTGATTGTTGCATTAGCTTCATCTGAACTTCTGTCTTGACAATCATCTTTAATTCTTTCTTCAATGTAGAGACTATCATTCATTTATGCTACTAGGTCTTTTTACCTTTTTAGGGATTGAGAGAGATGCTCCTTCATTTTTTTCAATTGTTCCATGGCCAATTACAGATCCAACTTTTCATTTTCAATAACTTTCTCTAGTCAATATACTTCCATTGCCTCTAATCTTTTCTCAAGTTGTTAAACTTTTGATGTGAGAAACAATGCTTTGATACTAATTATTGGAAATGTAGTATTGAATGAGTGACTTAGAGAGGGATGGGGGTGAATCAGGAACCAATAAAACTTGTACTTTAATTCACCAATTAAAACTTCATAATGTAATTTGATCTAACTGCATGTATGAAAGACTGAAAGCAATGAAACATTCATAACACTTGACATAATATTTTGTAACCCAAAAAACCTTCCAAATAGAAAGAAAAACTAGGGTGGGGATGATACTCACAAGCTTTATTACTATAGTATAAAGTTAGCTTGTTAAAGCTTACAATTGATCACTTCTGGTGATCTGCCTTTTTAGGAGCAATAAGGACTATTAGGTTCACCTTGTGAAAGGATTTATAGCATACAATGAAGTATGCATTCTGTTAGGAGATTTAGAAAAGATTGTCAAGTCTACCTTGTTAGAGGATTTGATTGATGCACCTATTAGGATAAATCAATGGTTGGTATTTGATCTACAACTTAGTTTGTTGAATGAGATTCCTTTGAAATACAATGATCACCTGACAGTGATAGATAAGACTCTTCTTTTCCTTATACTTCTTGTAGCCTTCTTAATTCACACTCATACTGCTTCTTTCATGATTCACTTTGATTCCATTGGATATGTTAAGATGTATTACATATATACTAAACCAATAAATTACCTTATGGAGTCAGCTATAATACCTAATTCAAACAATCTTCACTAAGTCGACTTACTATTGTAACTCAGGTTCTGAAGACCACTCGGGTGATATTCTCACTCTTGAAAAACTCTGGCATTTGTTTGACATTGGTGCTTAGTCCACATTGATCACTCTAGAGTAGCAAGGACTTGGTTAGCATTGGGGGACTCGATGAATACTAAAGAATTTAGTAGACACAGTTGACACTGAAGCACGATGAACACTACCTTCATTCTAATTTGTTAACACATAGTAGCTTGCTAGACATTGATAAACTCAGTAGACACCAAAGAGGTCATTTAATGCTAAAACCTTCATTGATTACATTGATGAACTTGATAGCAACTGATATTTGCTCTGGAGCTTGGTAGACTATGCTAAGCTTGGGATACTCTTCTTTTTGCATATAGAGCTCAATAGCAATGCAAACAACTGACTAAGTGTTAAGTCACTAATGGAAAAATGATTTGACCTTAATATCAACACACACACACACACACACACACACACACACACACACATGTATGTATGTATGTATATATGTATGGATAGACACATATATACATGTGTATAAAAATATAGTTTTGCATAAACATACACACACACACACACCTAAAACACTTAAAAACATCTAAAATATACTAAAAATAAATAAAATATTGAAAAACTATTAAAAAAACCTTTTTTGTAGGTCAATGAATTAGATGGCTTTTCCATTGCTTCCGATCAAAACTTCAGAGTCAACAAAAGTGATTATGGAGGCAGTTTGATGGATTTAAATTTACCATAATACTTTTGATTGAAACTAATTAATTACTTTTGATTGATAGCACTTGGTTACTTATGGTCAAAAGTAGCTTACAATTGAAAGTATTTAGTTACTTTCAATCAAAGTAGCTTATGATTAAAAGTTATTTTAAACAACTTTCAATTAAAAGTATGCATTTTCTATATTTTTGATCCAAAATTTTCTACTTTCAATCAAAATTATTTAGAAGTTTCTATCAAAACATTTTGACTAAAAAATGGGGCACGCACATTTTTGGAGAAATTTCTTCCTCCAAAAAAGTGTAACCCACTATTGTGGTTCACCCTTAGATTAGACCATAAAAGAACATGGAAACAAACAAAATATGCAAACATTACAACTTTTAGTTTTTAGAGGATCATTGTAAATGTAATTGCACTATCTAATTGGTATGTGTGTTCCAAGTGCAATGATTTCTCTTTATATTGTGGATGAGATATGGATAGAGATGTCCCTTCATGGGACATGTCTATTCATCAATAATTTATATTATATATATATACATACACACATACACATATACATACATACATACATACATATATACATACACACACACACACACACACACACACACACACACACACACACACACACACATATATGCATATGTATATATATCTACATATATTTGTGTGTGTATGTGTGTGTGTATCACATATATATAACTTCAGTTTAGTCTCACAAGTTTATTCAACTAAAGCTACCAAACATTAACACTACCTCTTAGCTAGGCAGGATAAACACGAGACATATATTACACCATTTCTAATATTAGGAATGACAAATTTTAAGGATATCTTTGATAAGAAGATATTCACCATTTTGATATCACATTTGTTATCATGGGTATTGGCGTTGAGAATATTAACATATAATATTCACCAAATACTCTAAATAATGGCCTGTAGAATATCAACACATGATATTCACCATTTTAAAATTGCATGAGTATTGGCCTCCAGAATATCAACATATGATATTCACCAAATACTTTGATTAATGGCCTACAAAATATCAAAATATGATATTCATCATGTGCTCAATAAGGTTTGATATCACATACATGATATCATGAGTATTGGCCTCTAGAATATCAACATATGGTATTCACCAAATACTCTTTAAGTAATAGCCTCCAAAATGTCTAGATGCAAGATATTTGTCAAGTACTTTGAGTAATGGCCTCCTGAACATGAAGTCGCATGATATTCAGTAGGTACTTTGTGTAATGGCCTCCAAAACATCAATTTGCATAACATTCACTATGTGCTCAAAATGTTTATAAGGTATGTGCATACTCATTCTCATAATGTGTACCATAAAAATATCCACCATGCAAAGTATAATCTATTGTGATATGCATAGTCATCATAAGATATCTATCATAAGAGAAAATTAAGTTATTGTAAGATCGCCACCTTTCAATAATTTTTTCAAATACAAGTGGTAATCATTTGGAAGTCATCATTTTCTCATGATGTACATAGGGGATAGGCCCATTAAATCATGTTGTCACATGATACCAAAATTATACATAAAGTCAAAACTCCCTTTTATTATAATATGATCAAGATGTTCGAGTATCAACTAAAACATATCCTCTATATGCTCCTTCAAATGGATGTGTCAGAATTCCTCTGAACATCAATTTTTAGGGCTCATTTACCTTTGGAGAAGTGTTAGACTCCCTTAGAATTTGATATCAATCTCCCTTTTCCTGCAAGAACAGTCTCAGAGGAAAAGATCAAGTCAAATTTCTCGTATAGAAATATAAATAAGAGAGAGACTACAATAATTAGATAAATAAAATACTTAAGGATAATACATAAAATACTTATTGACACAACAATATCCTTTTATTTAATCTTTCGTTCTTTTAGACATTAATATTGTAATGAAATACAATTTTTTATTACATTATTTCGTTAAAAGATATTATAGTGATTTACTATAACTCTATATGCCTAAAGAATATAATGCCATTTTTATTTAATTTACATATTATTCATTTGTAGCTTTCTACATATACTTTTTATACTATATATAAAATAATTAGTTCATGACATTTAAATAATATAAGACACATCACATATATAATGTAAATTAATTGATTTGTAACTTTAGTGTAGACACTTAAAATTGTCCTAAACACTATATTAATTCATTTAATATCTCCCTTGACACTATAATTAATTATTTATTAATTAGTTATATTTTTTATATTATTCTACATATTTAATTTTATTTAATTAAATAGGTTCACTTTCCTAATGTATTTAACTTTAGTTTAAATACACGCCCCCCCCCCCCCGCCCCCCCAATGTATTAAATTTATTGAATGCATAGTGCTCCATAAATCCTTTTTTAAATAAATTTCATTTATTTAATTCCCTCCATTCCATTAAATTATTTAATCCTATGATTAAGTTAAATCTTATTTAATTAAATCCTAATCCTATTGTAAAACCTACTCTATACCCATCACTCTCATCTTTCTAAGCCTACTCACTACTTAAACCCATTTATTTATCCTAAACACCTTGCTAAACCCCTTTTTAATTCCTAAGTGTGTGTTCACACATGTGTGAGGAACCCTCACACTTCTCACACCTCTCACACCTTCCACACTTCTTACACCTTTGTCCCCCACTCCTTCCTTCAAGTTTTCTCACACATGTGTGAGCAAACTTTGAATGTTGACCTTTGCATGACTTGTCTCCATGTCTCCCTTGTGACACCTATGTGAATGCCACATAGATGCCACCTCCCCAAGGCCTCTCTCAAGCCTATAAATAGAGCCCTTGTCTCAAGCATTTGACATCTCCCTCATTTGCATTGTTATCATGCTAGTTTGGTATTAGAGCTTTTTAGTGATTTTTGTAGTTGCATTGTTACTAACCTTTGAGTTGATATATTTTCATTTCACTTGCATTGTTAGTTTAATTTTTTTCTTGCAGCCACCTCCATATCCTTTGAATGCTCTCAAGCATGGCTGCTTCCATAGCCATTGTTTGGAGTATTCTCCACTCATTTAGCGTAGTATTCATTCTCATATTGCATTTCTTATCAAGGGATTCAAGTAGTTGTGTTTTGGGAGAGCACACCACATTCCTCCAATCTAAAACACACCAATAGGGCCTCTCATGGGTGCCTTTGTTGAGCTGTTTGAGGTTGCATGAGGACTTTGCCTTTTGGTTGCATTGAGTTGCAAAACTCAAGTATAATATTCATTGTGTTTCATTTTGTTTTAAATATTTGATATACATGTCCAACTAACGTGTGCTTGTTTACTCTTGCTCCCAACACATTAGGTTTTCCTACATACATTTAGTATAAAACATAACCATACCTACAAGTGGGGTTCACTTTACCTTTGCTACCTATTGACATTCTTTTCTTTATTTCTAACTCTTTTCCAAAAATCATGCCTCTTTATATATAAATTACATCTCTTATGAAAATGTGATGATTCTCCTTCTTTTGGATTTGTTTGGTCCTCCTTCCCTTAGGGTCTATTTGGTTGCTGGAATATTATTTGAGAATTGGCATCCGAAATCCTTGATTTGGGATTCTAGAAATTGAAATCAATATTACGATTTCCAAAATTTCTTTTGGGACCATTTGGTTTAAACTCAACAATATTTTGATATTCAGAATTTATTATTCCAAGCCTGTTTGGTTCCAAACACAAATATGTGGTTTAGAAGATGAATATAAAAGTTATAGTACATCAAGCCTCAATCTCAAAGCTTAAAAGATAAAAAAAATGGTGGACTACATTAGTGTCAAAAAGATGAAATTTCCTATAAGCATAATTCCCTTAAATTTTCCAAACCATGTATCTAACTTGGCACTTCAAACCCCCATAATGCAAGATGTTCTAGATGCTTTATTGCTCTTAGAAATGTACAATCACTCATAGTTCCATCTCCACCACACAATCCTTGCCAAATCTAATGGTTCCATCACACAACATTTTTCTTCCATATGAAGAACTTTTTTTTGTACTTTAATCTCAATAATGCACCACAAGAACTCATTGTATTACCATTCAGAGTACCACTGGTTTATCCAATTCGAATAGACAACATAGCTTGTATGAAAATAAAAAATAGCAACTATTCAATAAAAAATGTGACAAGGAGTTGATAAAATTTCCATGTTTTGAATGTTCTAATAATTCTCAATTTCTTTCTCTGCCACAACCTCAACATGCAACACTACCATCCACTGTACTACTAGTTTATCGATTATGAATATGTAGAAGGACATGTGTGAAAATAAAAAAGAGAAACTATTCAAGAGGCCATATGACATGGAAAAGGAGTTGATTAGCACCAAATTCCATTGTGTCATTCCCTCGAGTCATGGCACTCAATTCATGTACTCCCACTGTACATTACTATCTTTATATCATTTTCCCCCAATGTTCCAATTTTCGTGTGCATAAAGAAGTGAATAATGGATGTCATGAAATTTTATTTCACAATTGGCTGATCAATAATTCAGTTGGAATTTAGTGTTGGGGGGAGGTCCTCTAAAATATATCGGTGCCTCTATTTAATAGATTACTAGACAATGCTTTTTCACCAATTTTGCAAGGACTCCCCCTTCTTTGACTATCCTTTGCAACTCCACCTCATGGTTGACATCCAACCATAGTTCTTGAATTTTTCCTTATATATGGACACCTCTAGATAGCTTTGGTGATTTATAAAAATATTTTCAGCCATGGCTGATGTTGTTCTAACCATCAATATTTAGAGTAAATTTGGATGTGGAGAACTTTCATTTTCTATGCACCTGCAAAAATGGGCATCCAGATTTCAAAGATAAATAGATTTCAAAGGTAAATAGATTTTTCTTTATGTGGAATCTTCATTTAAAAAAATGGGATTTAAAATGTGCATTCCAAATAACAAGAATTTTGAGGGGAGATAGAATTCTTGTTTTGGGGTCAAATGGGGCCAAACTCACATTTCCTCAAATCCCAATTCCAATTTTGCACACCCAAACAATGGATTTGAATTTTTTCAAGAATGGGACATGTCAATTCTTCTCTAATTCCAGCCAAAAAATGAGGTTTTATTGATTTTGAATGATACATAGATTTCTTCGCTTTACATGACCCTTTACCCTATAATGCCACTATAACCCCATGCATGGGCATCCACATTCTCTTTTTAATTAGTCTTCTACTTTGGTGGCATCCACATCCTTTTGCGGTATAATACTAGTTGAGTATGTCTTTTCTTATAAAATCGCATGTATTTGATGATGACAATAGTGTAGGAAAGTTTGTAACCATTGATTAAAAAGTTTGCAACCATCAATTGTGTAGGACTTCATCAGTGTGATGACTAATCTTGGATGTATCTCTCATAGTATACAAGTTATATTTAGGAGAGCACAGAGAATGGAACATAGACATATTGAAAGTGAAAATAGAGTCTATTAGTTTATTAATAGAAATGAACTATTGATAAAAAAACAGATTCTATTTGATTTGGAGAAAAGTGAAACCCTCATGAAAAAACTTGATTTGTATTTTATGAAAGCCCTCTAATCATCCATCATTCCAATGTAAGCACTTTGTTACCATTGAATAATATATATTCTCCCCATGTGTATCAATTTCATTGAAAGAGAATTTCACACTCCAGTTCTAGTATGCTAGTATATTGCTTTCTTAATGCTCCTACAACTACTGGTGAAGCCATAGTCATTTTCCAGTGTTCCCTTGCACACAATTTGTATGCAATTTGAGCATCTTTTACACAAGTCTATATCTCACATCCTGATGAAATTATAGTAATAAAAAATTCAACATTAATCCTATAAAAAAGATCAACAACCAAATACTTTGTATAGATCCACCCTTATTCAACACTAAGATTATTGTAGTGTCATATGATTTTGTGAGTTATTTGAGAGAAAAATTGCTTTTTTCGCCATCATAGTCTATCCTTGCATCATAGATTTTTCCATTATTCATTGGTGGATTTAATATGACAACATTGGCAGAAATAATGGCATGGACATTAATTCCCTTATGGGTATTTCAAAAATTTGTATATGAGTCAAATTCAACAAATAGAACTTGATTATAGGATGTGCCCTCCTTAAGGGTGGTGTCGTCAAATTTTTTGGGAACATATTTTCCACACTCTTAAGATACCAATCCCCCACCATGGATATGATCACCATGGTTCAAGAGGGATTAAATATTTGTGGTGAAATTATTTCTAAGCTCAATAAAACATTGTAATGAGTGTTGGTAAGCACAATTTCATTTTTAGAAATAGTGGTGCTTTTTCATTATGTAAAAAACAAATAATTTTAACAATAATATAATTGGTTTTGATAAAACCAATAAAAATCCATTCTTTTCAAAGAAAATAATGAATTTTTCTATGGTTTCTCATTACACAATATTTTTGTGAGTCTTCTCCATGTTTTAATTGCTCTTGTCAATTCAAATTTTTTGGGGTAGAGCTTATACGCAATGACAAATGCATATAGTGGGAAATTGTGTATGGGTGATTTATCTTCTTCAATACTCTTATTTTCACAACTCTCATAATATTTGGGTTCTTAACAATCTTCCATACATCTACATCTATATCTTCATAACCAAGCTCTGGTACCATGTTAGTTTCAGAGGATCACTATAAATGTAAATGTAACTACACTACCTGATTGGTATGTGTGTTCCAAGTGCAATAATCTCTCTTTATATTGTGGATGAGATATGAATATATATGTCCCTAACATTTATATTCAGTAATATTTAATTTATATAATAGTTTATCATTTAACTAAACACACACACACACACACACACACACAACATTAGTTTAGTCTCACGGGTTTATCCAATTAAAGCTATCAAACATTAACAACAACTAAATATCTCATTTGATGCATGGATTAGGTTCAATATGTTGATTGTGTGATCAATAGATGATCAAGCTTCTAATGATTGGATTAAGATAAAACATGCAAATGGATGAATGATTCAAGTGTACATGTTTGGAGGAATTTTGGCATAATAATGATAGCTTGATAGTTTTTAGGTTCTCAAAGTAGCATTATAAATTTTCAATGATTGTAGATGAATATGAAGGAGTGAAGGGTTCAATTTATAGGCAAGCAAAGATGAAAATGGATGTTCAAGATGCAAACTTGGAAGATTGTGAGGAGTGGCCAATATGAAAGGAAATGAGAGCATATAGATTGTGTTCCCTCAATTCATAGCCTTGTGACAAGTGTTACAAGGAGAATGCATGTAATAGGATTAGGGTTTTGGAGGGAATGTGACTATTTTGGAGGATGCAAAGGGGGAAAATATATTAGAGGGAGTTGAACTGTGTAAGGGATGTGTAAGTGCATTTAAGGTTGAAATTAATGTTCTTGGGTTGGGGAGTGGTAGGATATGACTAGAGTTGACTTGGGTTAGTGTTAGTATTTATTAATCCTTGTGCTTAAGACTATGAAAATGATTAGGGTGAGTTTAGGGTTGAATTAGGGAGTAATTATAAGGTAAGTGGAGATGTTAGAGATATGCAAGTGAGTCATCTACTCAACTAGGTTTAATTGGTTAATCAAGTAGGTTTAGTATAAGTGAATGTGTTGGGTTAAGTAAGAACCAAGGAGAAAATATTGGGTTAAGGCTTAGATTGGGGTTGACAATTGATAAAGTGGCATTATTTAATTAAAATTGGAAATTAGGAGTTAAATTGAATGGGCATTGTGCAATTATTTATTTTAGAGAGAGGGGGGTTTAGTTAATAATCAGACTATTAGTTGTCATTTATTTTATTTTTTGGAATATAGTCAATTAATTAGATTAATTAACTAGGGGATGAAATAAATATATTAAATATTAAATACTTAATTAATAATACTTAGAAAAAACTAAATAAGATTACTTAATTATGTAATCAGGTTTAAGTGTTTACATTTTGCCCCTCTTTGATATAGTGTTGGGTAACATTATTTCAAATATGTTTTAAATTAATAGATGATGTAGAGGATTTTTAAAAGAAATGTAGTTGCCCTAGTCTTGAAAGAGAGTAGAGAGATTGGATTGGGAAATGTGCCCTTGAGAAGGTGATAGGGAGAGGAAATGAGGCCAACATCTCAAAAATAAAGAAAGCCTAGGAAGACAAGAAGATGTAAAGGGGATAAAAGAGGGTTAAAATTACAATCAAGATTCAAAAGTAATAAGGGAGGGTGAAAAGGGGTCACTTGAGAAGGACAAAAAGGAAGGACTTAGATAGGGTCTTATAAAAGGGCTTGGGGGGCTAAAATGGAACTCATTTTCATTCATTTGTGCTAAGAGATTCTTGATATTTTAAGCTCAAAGAGAAACTTTCAAGATGGTAGGACGAGGGAATTCAAGGCACTAGGAGAACATCATTAGGAAAGTTTAGTGATGGGGATTCAAGGACATGATGGTAGGCTCAAAACCTCTACTTTTTCATTTGTCATTTGTTATTTTTCTTTTCTTTTTAGTTTTGCATTTCGAGTTCACATTATTGTAGACATGGGTTCAGTGGGAGTGTTGTTAGGATCAACGAGATTGTGAACTTGCAATAAGTTGCTTGAGATAGGGGGTTAGGAAAGATGGAATAAGAATCTTTCATGAGAACACAAAATGGGTAGAGGGGGTTACAATTAGTCATGGGACTTTCTTATAGTGTGATGCATTCTTTTGCAAATATGTTTATTTTATATTAGGAATTCTATCTAGTTTGAAACCTAATTTTTTATAATTATGTATCTCTTATGAACCAACCTTCATTAGGAATGCATCATATATTTCATCTTGTCTTCACACTTTGGGATTAAGGGTTCATGATCCCGTCATCTCTCTCTCTCTCTCTCTCTGAGGATCTACTTTTCTTAGTACAATGATGTTTGTTTATAATGTGACATTATATTCCTATAAAGAATTGTTCATTTTGATTTAGGATTAAATCTCTTTTACAATATGTTTGCATCTTTGACCACAACCTCTTATTTATTTGCAAAAATATGTTTATTATAAATAACTTCCCTTAATATATGTTTCAAAATTTGTCAACCTTCATCAAGAATCTATGTTTCACCTAGTAATAGGGAGCCAAATAGGTGCATTCTTGTTCTCTTACCCCTCTTTATCTTGAAAATGTTATCCATGTTCAAGAGCTCATCTTGAAGGCATATGTCTTGCAATGAATATATCTTCCTTTCAAAGGTCTCTTCCCATAATTAGAATATCCTTGTATGGTTATCTATTCTTATATCTCATAAGAGTCACCACTCCTAGCTAGGTTTATGACACTCACCTTTACTTTAGGGATATATTCTTATTTTTAGAAGTAGGTATCATTGATTCTCTTCCTTATGATGTCTCCTAAGTTAACATCACAAGGAGGGGGCATATATACAATAACTCACTTGTACATCACATGCATAATTTTTTCTATGGATACACATGAAAATTCCATAAGAAAAATCTATAAACATGGGTTCATATGGAATTTTCATAAGACAGGTCAACTAAAACTCACCCCATGTGCATAATATCTTTAAGACTCTCTATGGTGTGTAGAATATATTTAAGCCACCTTGAGTAAAAAAAAATTTAAGTTGCCTTGCAACATACAAAATTTTTTTTTGCCTCATTCACAAAAAAATATTGAAGCCATTGTTGTGCACATAGTTTTTGAGGTAGACTTCACTATCATAACACAATTTTGTAGACTATCAATTCTCCTTGGTCTCTCTCTTCTCTCTTGATGGATCATATAACATAAAAAAAATTTCTTGTGTGTGGGCTTCATGGATTTTCTCTCTTTCTCTATGACCTCCTAGATATGCTAGTGGGTTAGATCATGGAGTTGGTATTATCTTTAGTGATGCTCTTGTTCTTCCTATATGGCCATTTGGGTCTTGCAATAGCTTTCTAGGCATGATATTAGTGGATGGGACATTTCTAGTCAAGGTCTCTTTCACAAGTTGATTTGGAGCTTCATTTTAGTAGAAAATATTTTGTGTGTTGTGTCTTTTGTCTTCACTTTTTTTTTAAATTTATTTTGTTTTTGTGCCCTATACATGGATGCAAATTTTTAAGATCCTTGGTTTTGGGGCTTGTGTAATTAAACTTGGTGTTGTTTTATCTCTTTGAAATTTTCTTATTATCATAAGCTCTCTCTCATCATAATTTATTACATCTTTTCCTTTACCATGAGCATGATATTGTCTCACACACACAATAAAATGAGGGATAAATATATTGTGCTAAAAAGTAAACACTCAATTTGTGCTCATTTTGGGACCATTTTAAGCAACTTTAGTGTGTTTCTTATGGTGGGACCTTATATTTCACTTAAACACATATTTAATTCAAATATATATATCCTTCCTCCTTTAATCTTATTTAGGTTGTCTCTTAATTCTATGCATGAGTTCTACTTTCACATCCTATCACATAATTCATTCCACTTAGAATATATCCATTCATTTTGAAATTTTGGGATTTGCCTTGATCTCCTAGTAGGTTGTGATTTTTAGCGTAACTTTGATTTCCCTCACCAAAATTTACAAATTTTGAGGTAATTTTATGTAGACTAGGTTGACCTTATCTTGGAATATATAAGCCAAGTCACCTTTGTCCTAGGATTTTGAGCCCAAATTTGGCCTAGAGCCTAATGGTAGGATTTTGTTTTAAGGCTAGTGCTAATGAAATCTAATCCCTAAAATGTGTATAAAAAGACATCAACTCCTCTTATTTTCATAATTCATCACAAGTAGAGATTATATACATCTACTGTTAGGATTGTCCACAGATAGAAATAATAGTTACATGCAAATACAACCAATATCAAAAAATAATAAATCACATAGAAGAGAACACAAGACATAAGGATTTAATGTGGTTCACCCAATCCTTGGGCTACTCCCACCAACAAGAAGTCCAATATTATTATTATCCAATGATTATAATTTGGAATCCCTAACAATTCAATACTGTTGCAAGAAGCTAAAATCTCATCATACATTATGAAATCCATAACCTTAAGCCATTTTATACAAGTTTTTTTTGCTTACAAAATTAGGGCTAGAATAAGTTGTCTAATAGAAAAATAATAGTTGACACCTTTAAACCCCCACAAGGGCATTTCCTCTCAAACCAACCTTGTACTATGACAAGGAGCACACCTAGGGCACTACTCTAGGACCCTACAAAGGGCACTACTCCTTGATGCCGTCTTGGGAGCACTTCCCCCAAACCCTCGTAGAAATAATCTAGGGGGGAATTGCGCTGAATAAACCTTCAAGTCTGATTAGGCTCAACATCACAACAATATCCCACTTGAAGACTGATCAAACTCCACAAAAATAACATCCCACTTAGAGATTGGTCATGGTATTGCTAAACCTATAGCTCCTACTAGAATATCAAACTAGCCTAAACTTTATTTTTTTGTATTCAGTTCGGTCTAGAAGACTAACCAAAGCTAAAGAGGAGTTCAACTTTTCCCTTGTTACTACCTAGGTAAAAATATCTACTGGATTATCATCTATATGTATCTTTTCTAGTTTTAACTATCCATCAGCCAAAAATGATAGAATGAAATGGTACCACAACTATATGTGTTTTGTCGTTGAATGTAGAGTTGAATTCTTGGCAAGATAAATGACACTCTGGCTATCTATAAATAAATAATTATCCCTCTATGGGTGTTCCAATTCTTCCATGAAGAGCTAAAGCCATATCATCTCCTTAGTTTCCTTTATAGTAGAAATATAATCTACCTCTATAGTGGATAAAGCATTCCCCTTCTACAACCAAGAAACCTGACTTACTATTGCACCACCAACAATAAATACATAACTTGTAGTACTCTACCTAGTATCAATATCCCCTACCAAATCTAAATCAACATAGCCTTGTAAATCAGTAGTAGAGCCCCCAAAATGTAAACACTTACTAGATGTTCCTCTCAAATATCTGAGAATCTATTTGACTGCATTCCAATGCTCAGTTCTAGGATGACTCATATACTTGCTAACAACTCCCACTGCATGTGCAATATCTAGCCTAGTACATACCTATTGGATAAAATTGATTAATTGTGTATTGTCTTTGATGTTATACAAATGTCATAATAATTATCAGTCAGTATATGCTAAGCTCACTCAGGTAGTGAAGATAGTTCTTAGTGTCTACCCAATGTTCTTGTCTTTGCCTAGTTCAGAAGGTAGTGTCTACCGACTTCACTTGAGCATCAAAGTAAAAGTTGCAGAAAGTGAGTGTTAATCGAGCTCACTCAGGTAATGAAAGAAAGTTGGATGGAACAAGTGTTAACCAAGCTCACTCAGTTGCCAAAGGATTTTTGTAAGTCTGTAGTGTTAACTGAGCTTCTATTGGTTAACAAAGGAAATTGTTTCAAAGTCAGTTTCCACCAAGCAGGGTCAACTAGCAAAGGATTTTCCTATTTTGTTGTATTGAGTTTAATTGATCTATCTATTGATTCCAACCAACTAAGGTGATGAATGTTGATTATTGTAAGTTGTATTTGAGCTGACTTGACAAAATGGAAGGTATAAGTATAAGGTCAAGTTGTGATTTCAAAGTGTGCAAGCAAGTGTGCAAGTGTGAGTGCAAGAGAATTTGTGAATTATGGTGATGTGATTGAAGATCTATTGGTAAGCAGAAGAAGTGAATTTGAAGGATAAGAAAAATATCCTTGTGGTGCAACAAAGTCATATTCGATCAAGAAGGATCAAGTACAAGCCAAAATAGAGGTCTAAAATCAGCAATTAAGTTGCATTCAAATAAGGTCATTTCATTGTTACTCTCTAACCATTTTAGCAGTGATCTAAATCTCTTAACAGAGTTGGCTTAACAGCTATTTGCAAATCCTCTAACAAGGTGGCAATTCCATTGAATTATTCTCAAGACCTCCAACTAGGCCACTCCTAATAGGGTGAGTAAATCCTTTATCAAGGTCACACCTAATAGTGTGTTTTTTAACCTTTAACAGGGTTGGCTCTTAACAGGGCTCACTTCAGAAGAATGAAAATCAGTAACTATTTTCTATTGGTGGTTTTTCCCAAATTGGGTTTCCACATTAAATCTTGGTGTCAAATGTGTTCATGCTATTTTATTTATGTGTTTGAAACTAAGTAATGGTAATCATAGATAATGTCTAATGCTTTTTATGTTAATCTTTTACCAAGCTAATCTAGTTACTATCGAGTTATAGCACTCTGTGTGTTTATCGAGCTTTAGCAGTATTCAATTATTTGTTTGCATTTTGTATTGACATCAAAAGGGATCTTGGATTTATTTTTGTAGTAACTAATTCACCCCTCCCTTCTTAGTTACTCCTCTTATATTTCCAACAATTGGTATTAGAGATTTTGGTGCTTGCAGAGAAGGTTTCAAGGACCTAAGCTAAAGATCAGGATGTCTTACAAAAGAGAGATTCCCAAGCTAAATAGAGACAATTTTGCAGCATGGCAAGAACTTACGAGATTGCATCTGACTACCATTAGTGGTTTAGGTTGAAAGTATATTGATGTTGAATATAAGAATCTCACTGGAACATTATCAATTGAAGATATTGCTGAAAAGAAGAATCATAATATCATGAGGATTGATATTGCATCTGCTCTTAGTTATCCTAAATTTGATGAGGTAGAAGATTGCAAAACTACTCTTGCAATGTGGAAAAAACTAAAAGATATCTATGGAGGAGATGACAATGTAAGAAGAGCCAAAGTAGAAAGCCTTAAAGGACAATTTGATCAAATGAGAATGAGAGAAGATGAAAACATTGAAAAATATGTGGAAAGAATCAAGGCCAGTGTAAGTGAAATCAAAGCATCTGGAGGAGACATCAAGGAGGAAACTGTTGTAAGTAAAGTGCTAAGAACTCTTCTTCATATTTATGCAATTAGAGTATCTACTATTCAAGAAATGAGATGTGATCCAACTAATAAGATAGGGTTGGATGCTCTAGTTGGAAGATTAATAGCTTTTGAGTTAGATAATTATGATAATTATGTTCCTGCTTCAAAGAATATTGAATCTACATTTAAAGCTAAACTCTCACTTAAAGAAAAGGGTAAAAAGTCAAAATCTAGTCAATCAAAAAGTGAAGAAGATGGATCATCAGAAGAAAGTTTAGATAGTGATCTTGAAGTTGTTGAAGCCCTGCTTGTAAGGAATTATTCCAAAGGAAGAGGGAAGTACAAAGGTAAAGTTCCTCTGATTTACTTTTCTTGTGAAGAAATTGGTCATATTACTTCTAAGTGTCCAAATAAGGAAATTAAGGATGAAAAGAAAAGAAACAAGCATAAAGGCAAGAAGGACTCCAAGAACTACAAGAACTTCAAGGACAAAGGTAAGAAATCTTGTTTCATAGCTAAATATTATGATAATAGTGAAGATGAAATGGTTTATATTGCTGTGAAAGATGAATCTGATGATGAAGGAGATAAGATAGAACTTATCTCTCATGTTAGCAAAAATGATAAATGGATTATTAACAGTGGTTGCCAACATCATATTACTGGTGAGAAAATAAAATTTGAGCATATGGAATACTATGGTCGAGGTAGTGTAAGATTTGGAAATGATAAACCTTGTAATATAAAAGGAAAATGATGTATCTTGTTAACTAAAGAACTTGTGTGTGATAATGCTTATTGGGTTGAAGGATTAAAGCATAATATACTAAGTGTGGCATAGCTGAATAACATTGGATTCAAGGTAGAATTCATGAATGGACAGGCCAATGTGCTGGATGGGAAAGGAAATTTGTTTGGTTCTGGCAAGCAAACAAAAGGTAATCTATTTTATCTTGATCTCAGTGATTGTTCATGTTTTATTGATCAAGTAGAAGAAAGTTGGTTATGGCATAGAAGACTATGTCATGTGAACTTTGATAATTTGGATAAGATAAGAAAACATAAAAGAGTAAGAGGTATTCCTAGTTTGAAGAAGCCTGACATGGGTCTATGCAAGAATTACCAAATTAGTAAGATGGGTAAGACAAGACTCAAAAGCAAAGACTATTAGTCAAAAGTCTTTGAAATTGTTCATATAGACTTATGTGGACCTATTGCAATAGAGATCTATAGTGGAGAAAAAAAATTCATTCTCTTTGTTGATGACTACTGTAGAATGATGAAAATAGTGTACCTAAAAGAAAAATCAAAAGATTTTCAAAAATTCAAGTGGTATATGGCAAGAGTAGAAAAAGAAACTAGAGAGAAGTTGAAATGCCTAAGATTAGATAGAGGTGGTGAATTCATTTCCCATGAATTCAACAATTTCTGCATTGAAAGAGTAATCAAAAGACAAGTATCTGCTCTTGGTACACCACAAAAAAATGGTATAGTAGAAAGAAGAAATAGATCTATCATGGATTGTGCAGGAACCCTGATGATTGAAAATAATGTTGCTCTCAAATACTGGAAGGAAGCTATCATCACTACAATTTATACCTTGAATAGAGTTTAGTTGAAGAAAGATTCAAACAAGACACCTTATCAGCTATGGTATGGCTACAAACCTAATGTAAGCTACTTGAAGGTATTTGGCAGCAAATGTTACATATTGAAAGAATCTACAAAAGGAAAATTTGATGTAAAAGGTGATAAAGGCATATTTCTAGGATACTCCTCTAGAAGTAAAGCATACAGATGTTTGAATTTATCTATTCACAAAATTTTAGAAAGTGCACATGTTAGAACTAATGAATATGTAGAAAAGAATGAAGAATAAAGTAACAAGGAACCTAAAGACTACAGAAGATTCATTTACTATGAACCTGATACTCTTCCTAATCTATCTAAAAGAAAAGATGCTTCAACTCTTGAGTCCCCACAAACTCCAATAGCTACCAAGTTGTAGATAGTGCAACTCGAGCTGCAAGGACCTGAGTCAAAAATAAAGGCTACCGAGCTAGTTCAAACCAAGCCTGATGGACCCAAGTCACAGACAGAAGGACCTGAGCTTAAAACTAAAATTCAAGAAGAAGATGATGGAACTCATTCAAAGACCAAGGAGCCTGTATTAGCAAGATATATCAGAAGACATCATGCACCTAATCAGATCATTGGAAATAAATGAGATGGAACAACTACAAGAAGCAAATTAAAAGATACATGTTTACTTGTTGAATTTGAACCTAGAAGTGTTAAAGATGCTCTAGAAAATGAAAGTTGGATTGAAGTAATGAATGAAGAGATAGAAAAAATAGAGAAGAACAAAACTTGGAATCTTATTCCTTAACCCAAGGATAAAAATGTAATTGGTACAAAATGGGTATTTAGAAATAAGTGAAATGAAGATGGAAAGGTATCAAGAAACAAAGAAAGATTGGTATGCAAAGGTTACTCTCAAGAAGAAGGTATTGACTATGGTAAAACTTTTTCTCCTGTAGTAAGACTTGAAGGTGTTAGAACTTTACTAGCATATCCAACACTTCGAGGATTTAAAGTATATCAAATGGATGTTAAATATGCATTCTTGAACGGAATTCTTGATAAGGAAGTTTAATTTGAGCAACCAAAAGGTTTTGTAGATCCCAGAAAAGGAGACATGGTTTGCAAACTACACAAAGTTGTATATGGTCTCAAGCAAGCTCCCAGAGCTTGGTATGAAAGACTCCATAATTACTTGGTACAGATTGGTTTTCAAAGGAGTAATGATAGCAGTAGTCTATATATCAAGGAAAGATTAGATAAGAAGATTGTGTTAGTAGAAATATTTGTTGATGATACTTAATTTACAGGAAATGATGATTTATGCAAGGCATTCTTAGAAGAAATGAGCAAAGAATTCAAGATGTCCATGTTTGGTGAAATAAAATTCTTTGTTGGATTGCAAATACAGTAGAATAAGAATGGTATCTACATCACTCAATCTAATTATATCAAGGAGATACTGAAGAAATTTGGAATGGAAGATTCAAGACCAGTTGAAACACCTATGTCTACTGGACATAAGCTCTCCAAAAATGATGATTTCAAAGAAGTAGATAAGACTATTTATAGATCAATGATTGGAAAATTACATTATGTAGTTCATACAAGGCCTAATATTGCTCTAGCAGTTGGAATAGTCGCAAGATTCTTAGCAAATCCCAAAGAAAATCACATGATGGAAATCAAGAGAATCATGAGGTATCTAAAAGGTACTGAAGACTATGATTTATGGTACAAACTTGAAGGCAATTTGGACTTAAAAATATTTACTGATGCTGATTGGGCAGGAAGTCTTGATAACAAAAAAAGCACTAGTGGTGGAGCATTCTTTCTTGGTAAAAGACTAGTATCTTGGACAAGCACTAAGCAAAATTGTACTTCTCAATCCACAGCAGAGGCAGAATATGTACCAACAGTCAATTACTCTAACATTGTTTGGTTCAAACAATTGTTGGAAGGAATGCAGGTAGATATCAAAGATCCAATTGCTATATATTGTGATGACACTAGTGCAATCAACATATCAAAGAATCTAGTAATCCATTCCAAAATAAAAAATAAAGCATATTTCTATAAAATATCACTCCTTAAGAGAATTGGTGCAAGATAAAGAAGTCAGATTGGAATATGTGAATACAAAGGAATGAATTGCAGAAATATTCACCAAGCCATTACCTAAGGATGCATTTTTGTATCTAAGAGGTTGTATCTAAGAGGTAAGCTAGGGGTCATTCCCCTATCTAAAATTCACTAAATGAGGTTTAGTGAATGCATCAACCAGAACCTATTGAAGATCAATCAATTGGTGCAGAATTGGCAAGGGCATATTGTAGATGAATCAGTACTTAAGGTACATTGGAATTTACAGAGTTATTATCTTTGGCATGTGTTGTCAAAGAGGGAGAAGTTTACTATCATATCTCTGAGAAATATTTGAGATCAGAATAAATTCAAAAACCAGAGAGGGAGAAGTCTTCTAAAAGATGAAGTATTTTGAAAGAGGGAGAATGTTATAAATAAACTTGGTAACAACTGTTGCAGATAGAATTCAATAAAAAGGAAGAGCTCATACTGATAGAGGGAGTTCTCATATCCAAAATTTCATTGTACAATGACATGTTGTGTTACCATCAATGCCAAAGAGGAAGATTGTTGGATACAATTGATTAATTGTGTGTTGTCTTTGGTGTTACACAAATGTCATAACCATTATCAGTCAGTATATGCCAAGTTCACTTGGGTAGTGAAGATAGTTCTTAGTGTCTACTAAGTGTTCCTATGTTTTTCTAATTTAGAATGTAGTGTCTACTGAGTTCACTCGGGTGTCGAAGGAAAATTTTCAAAAAGTGAGTGTTAATCGAGCTCACTCAGGTAACGAAGGAAAGTTGGATGGAACCAGTGTTAATCGAGCTCACTCGATTGCCAAAGGATTTTCATAAGTCTACAATGTTAATCAAGCTTTTTTTGGTTAACAAAGGAAATTGTTTCAAAGTCAGTTTCCACCGAGCAGGGTCGACTAGCAAAGGATTTTCCTATTTTGTTGTATTGAGTGTAATTCATCGATCTATTGATTCTAGCCAACTAAGGTGATGAATATTGATTATTGTAAGTTGTATTTGAGCCAAATTGACAAAGTGGAAGGTATAAGTATAAGGTCAAGTTGTGATTTTAAAGTGTGCGAGAAAGTGTGCAAGTGTGAGTGCAAGAGAATGTGCAAATTATGTGATGTGATTGAGGATCTATTGGTAAGCAGAAGAAGTGAATTTGAAGGATAAGAAAAATATTCTTGTGGTGCAACAAAGTCACATTTGATCAGGAAGGATCAAGTACAAGCTAGAAGAAAGATCTGAAATCAATAATTAAGTTGCATTCAAATTAGGTCATTTCATTATTACTCTCTAACCATTTTAGCAGTGATCTAAATCTCTTAATAGAGTTGGCTTAACAACTATTTACAAATCCTCTAACAAGTTGGCAATTTCATTGAATTGTTCTCAAGACCTCTAACTAGGCCACTCCTAATAGGGTGATTAAATCCTTTAACAGGGTCACACTTAACAGTGTGTTTTGTAACCTTTGATAGGGTTAGCTCCTAACATGGCTCACTTCAGAAGAGTGAAAATTAGTCACTAGTTGCTCTTGGTGGTTTTTCCCAAATTGGATTTCCATGTTAAATCCTGGTGTCAAATGTGTTCATGCTATTTTCTTTATGTGTTTGCAACTAAGTTAAAGTAATGGTAATCATAGATAACATGTAATGGTTTTTATGCGAATATTTTACCAAGCTAATCCAGTTACTACCAAGTTACAACACTCTGTGTGTTTACTGAGCTTCAACACGTATTCAATTATTTGTTTACATTTTGTACTAACATCATAAGAGATTTGGGATTTATTTTTGTAGTAACTAATTCACACCTCCCTTCTTAGTTACTCCTCTTATATTTTCAACAATACTATAGCAGAAGGATAAGGTACCTTGGGACATCTTATTCTCGTCTTCATGTGTCTTGGGAAACATCTCCTTAGTCAATTTTAAATGACTAGGTAAAGGTATGCTGAAACATTTAGGCCATAGAGAAACATTGCAACACCTTGGTGATATAATCAGCTTGAGATAAAGTCAATTTTCTATTTTTCCTATCTCTAAAAATCTTCATACCAAGGATTTTTTTTGCTTCCCCCAAATCCTTCATAGAAAATGAATGTGCTAACCATTGTTCCAACCCCTTAATGTGATCCATTTTAGACCCAACCACAAGCATACCATCAATATATAAACATAAAATAATGTAGTTTTAATTGTCTAACCTCTTAAAATAAACATAATGGTTAGAATGACACCGAGTGTAACCATGCTTATGCATAAAATTGTCAAATTTATGATACCATTGCATCTGTACACTAAGTTCTCCTTACCTTTGACCTCAAATCCCTGTGGTTGTGCTATATATATCTCTTCATCCAAATCACCATGAAGAATGTTGTTTTAACATCAAGCTACTCCAAATGAAAATCTTCAGTAGCCACCATACTTAAAAGAACATGAATTGAAGTCATTAAAACAACAAGAGAAAACATATCATCAAAATCAACGACCTTTTTGTGTGCAAATCCTTTTACAACTGAAATGGATTTAAATCTTTTCTTACCTCCATCCTCTTCTTTCAACCTATAAACCCATTTATTTTGTAAAGCTTGTTTACCTGCAGGCAACTTGCATGAGTCCCATGTCTAATTTTTCAGCAAGGAGTCCATTTGTTCATTCATTGCAAACTCCCATTAAACATTTGGATCCACTTGCACAACTTCATCATAACATTCAAGTTCACAAACATCTATTAATAAAATAGAATAAAAAGAGGGAGAATTTTTTTCTGGAGATCTACTTAGCCTTGTTGATCGTCTAACATTCATTGGGGTGTGTGGTATTTATTGTTGCAATTTTTATAGAGCATGGAGGACTACTAGAAAATCTTCCTTTTGAGTATCATCCAACACTACCTAATCATTTTCTTTCTTCTCATGTTGCTGCAATAGATCTTTATACAATGCTTTCTCATCGAATATGACATACCTACGTCTTACAATTTTATGATTTTCAAAATCCCAAAGCCTATAACCAAATTCATCAATGTCATATCCAAAAAACACACATTTTTTTGACTTAGCTTCCATCTTGGTTCTATTTTTAGAATTTATATGTACAGATGTTTCATAATTGAAGGTTTTTAGAATAGAATAACTCACGTTCTTACCAATCCATGCTTCCTCTATAATAACATAGCCTAAAGGAGTAGACATACCTCTATTAATCAAATATATAGTAGTATTGACAACATCCAACCACATATTTAAGAGAATCCCAACATGAAACCTCAAGCTTCTTGCATGATCCATTATTGTCATGTTCATGTGTTCAACCTCTCCATTTTCCTATAGAGTTCTTGGAACAAATTTCTATCAACAAATACCATTAGTGGAGCAATAATCTTCAAATTCATAACTGCAATACTCACCACCATTATTTGATCTGAGATATTTTAATCTCTTACCAGTCTTATTTTCAAGCAAGCATTTCCATTTCTTAAAAGTTTGAAATACATCAATTTTATATTTAAGGAAATAAACCCATACTTTTCTAGTTTCATTGTCAATAAGTGTAACATAATAATGAGAGCCACTAAGGGAAGATACCTGAGCTGGTCCCGATACATTTGTATGCACAAGCTCTAATGTTTCATTTTTCTTTCCCTTCCCACTCTTCACAAAACTCACTCTCTTTTGCTTTCCATACGCACAACTTTCACAGAAATCCATATTGACACATTTTAGACCTGGTAAAAATTTCTTTGAATGAAGTAATTTCATACCTTTCTCACTCATGTGCCCTAGTCTGTTGTGTTATAGCATTGTATCAAAATCTAAAACAATTGATTGTTCTCCCTGCTCAATTGTAGCAACTATTCCCAAACATTCATTTTTTGCTAAAACAATTAAAGTAGAAGGAACAATATGACTTATACAAAGATATAAGGTGCATATTTTTACACCTTTTTCTACTACAAGGGAACCTTTTGAAACCTTCCAATTTTTATGATTAAAATTAACTACACAACCCTCATCATTAAGTTGCCCTACTAAAATTAAATTCCTACTTAGCCTTGGAACATGTCTTACCTTATGGAGTAGTCAATGATTCCCATTCTACAACTTAATCTTAACTTTTTCCTTTCCAAAAATCTCACAAGGTTTATTATCCCCCAAATAAACAAGCCCAAAATCCCCTTGGACATAATCAATAAAATAACCTCTATGGAGCGTAGCATGAAATGAAGGCCCAAAATCTAAAACCCAAGAATCATCAACACTTTTTAAAGAAAGAAGAAAAGCATCCTCTTCAAATTTGTTACTTACCACATTTTCCTCCTTGTCATTGTTCTTTCGAGTCCAATAATCTTTCTTCTTATGCCCTAGTTTCCTACAGTACCAGCAATCTCTTGGTCCTCTAGATTGAGACCTCTTCCCCTTTGATTTTCCTCCTAATTTCCCATGACTTCCAAAATTACTTCCTCTCTCAGCCACTCTGCCTCTTTTTTATGCATTCAAAGAACTTCCTGAGGTAGATCCACCTGAGGTTTTCCTATGAGTTTCCTCACTCAGAATAACACCAATCACATCATCAAATTTTAGGGTATTAAATCCAAATATAGAATTACTCACAACAATTACCAAGCTATCCCAAATTTCAGGAAAAGAACACAAAATCAAGAGAGCCCTAATTTTGTCAAAATTAATATTTACAAAAGATAATTGAATAGTAATTATATTAAACTCATTTAAATGATCTGCAATAGATCCACCCTCTACCATCTTTATATTAAATAAATGCTTCATGAGAAATACCGTGTTTGAAGTGGAGATTTTTTTATATAATTTCACTAGGGTTTACATCAACTCTTCCATTGTCTTCAATTTTATACTATTAAATGTCACCGATTGTGTTAGGCATAATAAAATAATTCCAAGTGCCTTTCTATCCAAAATTTACCACTTCTTATCTCTCAAAGTTATGTGTATCTTGGCTTTTCCTTCTAATGGTTGTCATAAATCCTTCTAATAAAGATAGTCCTTCATTTGTATTTTCGATAACTAAAATTTCTACCCATTAAAATTCTCAATCTTCAACTCACCCTTGTCTTCCATTGCTCCCACTCAAATGTGAGACCTTCTTGCAAAGGATAGCCAAAACAAAAAACAAAACAAAATGATAGTCTGAGCTAAAAAAAATGATGATAGTTTGGCTCTGATACCACTTGTTAGATTATCCACGGAGACAAATAATAGTTACATGCAAATATAACCAATATTAGAATATAATAAATCACATAGAAGAGAACACAAGACAAAATGATTTAACGTGGTTCACCCAATCCCTAGGTTACGTCCACGAACAACAAGTCCAATATTATTATTATTTTAGTGTTTACAATGCATAATCCCTTATAGCTCAATATTGCCACAAAAAGCTACAATATCATCATCCATTATGAAATCCCTAACCCAGGCCATTTTATTCAAGGTTTTTCTTCTTACAAAATTAGGGTTGGAATAATTCATCTAAAAGAAAAACAACAATCGACACCTTTTACAATAGGGAGCGCACCTGGGGCACTGCCCCCAAACCCTCGTAGAAATAATCTAGGGGAAAACCACATTGAATAAACCTCTAAATCTGATTAGGATCCACATCACAACATCTACAATAAAATTACTATACATTCATTGTAAATTCAAGATATTTAAGTGCAAACAGATGTTATTTGGTGAAGGCATCCATTATCAAGCATTTGAGTGCAAGGACACCATTATAATAGATGACTTAAATAAATGACACACCTTTCCTTGTAGATCTCTTGTATCTTCCTTGAAGATACCTTGATATTCACTTATTTTCTTGTCTTCCCTTGTGATATTCATTGTATGCCTAGGCCACACTCTAATCTTGAGGTAGCAGATGGACACATATCTAAGGCTTGGGAGACAAGATCTTGCTAAAAGACTTTCCACTTTCCATTTATTATGTGTGATTGTATCTATTTTATGTATTCAAGATGATCGATGTGAAGATCAACACCCCATGTATAAAATTTAATATTTATGCATTATGAAGTCTAGATGTCACTAGTACATTCAAACCCATTTTCTGACTACTAACAGTAGTAATTTTGGTTGGCATCTGTCAAAATGGTAACACTACGAGGTGTTGAAGTTATTTTGTCAAAAATAATGATGGATGGGGTTGCCATCAAAGTTACAATGGTTATGCCTATCAAAAATCATGGGTAGGATGATGAACATATACTATCACAAATCATTATAAACCTTTAGAAATTTTACGATAGACTACATTGGAAAAATGAGTATTTTCAACGTGAATGCTATATGATTGATGACTATCCCTTTAGATAAGCCTTTCATAAAGTACAAAAATATTGTAAAAAGTATAATGTATTATCTATAATTTGTAATGGACTGGTTTGATAGGGACGTCGTCAATAGAATAACGTCCCCATTTGAAAGTATTTTCAAAAGTATTGCGTGTTTGTTAGGAATATGATGCTAACTAAAGTTTTATTTTAATAAAAAAAGGATTTTCAAATATAATGAATTAAAAATTTTCCCTATACTTTGGTAGGTAATATTTTCATAGGTACTAGAATATATTTTTAAAAGTATGGATATGATTCAAGGACCTATTATTATCTATAACATCTACTTCTGGTTACCAATTGTAGATAAATATGTTTATAACCACGAGGGTTACCATCTAAGCTAAAAAAATTGTGATTATTTGTGAAGTAAAGATGAAGCTTAGATGGTATCCATTGTTGGTTATTAAAGGACTAGAAAAAGAGTAAGTAGGCATAAAAAGAGCAACCCCAAACTCTAAAGCATGCATAAAAAATCCTAATCCTTACACAAAAGAAATTGAGGTAAAGTAAGTAAACTAGCAAACTCCCTCAATTAGACAATTGTTCCCTTTATTGCTTCTCTAAAAGAGTGGATGTAGCTCCCATATTGACACAATCCAAGGAAGATGATGTTAATATGATGATGAGAAGATTTGAAAGAAGATGGTTAGCTCAAACATGTGCAAAAGGCTCAATTTATAGGATTTGAGAGTCATGATGCAAGAATTGAAGGAAAGTGAGCAATTGGAAATTGTCATAGTCACATGTGAAACTTGGAAATTTTCCATGAAAAAGAGGTAAATTTTGGAAAATTATGATGAAGTATGACAATGTGTAAGAATAGTCATAGGAATGTGTAAGGAAAATGGAAGAAGAAAGCGTAAGAAGATGAAAGCTAGAAAATAGGAGATGAAAGCATAATTAGGGAGGGGAATGTAAGAGTTGATTAATTGTGAGAGTTAAAACATAAGAACATTTAATAAGATAGGGTGAATTAAATGATCAAAAGATATATGAATAGACTATAGGTTATCTAATATGATAGGAAAAATTAGTGAATTGATTGGCCAAAATGATAAAATAATTGTAGGATAACCCTATTGAAGGATTATGACACAAAATGCATATCAAATATGATGAAATCATATGGATCAAAGCCATGATCAAATTAATTGGATAAATGATGCCAGATTGATTGACTAGGATTGATGGCACACCAAGGATGCCTAACATGGATTGATAATGTATGGCATTTAATGGAATCTACAAATATCATAGGTTGATAAAAATTGATTGATAAGATTGATCATAATAACATCAATTGATGTAGTCAATTCTATTGAGTTCTTTGGATAATGAGATGATTAGACACTGAAGGACTCAACAATGTCAATGATTAAGTTGATGAAAAGTGATGATAGGATAGAATGACAAGGCATTGAGGGGCATGACAATGCTATAGATCAATTGATGGAGTGATGACATGCCAAGGACACATGAAATGGATTAATGATAGTTGATAAGGCATTGAAGGATGTAATAATGCCTAAAGGTTTAATGGTGATAGTTGAATTGATCAAGGTTAACAAGATTCAACTAGGTCCTAAAGGATGTGACAATGCCTAGGATTGGATGATGATGATTGGTTAGGGTTGATTACAAGTGACTTCAACAATATTGAAACAATTTTGAAAGGTTTAGATATGAATAGATTCCAAAAGGATTTTAATTTCATCAAAAAGGGTAGAAGATGATGAAAAAGATGTCAGAAGATGTTTAGAGAATTTTGTGATTATTTTAAAAATGATGATTAAGCTATCCAAAATATTGAAGTTAGTGAATTGATAAAATGAGAATGTTAGCATGTAAAGGTTGTGAAAGAGTAGGTGTAAGCCTTTTTTGAGTGTCTACATTTTCCCCCTCTTTGATACAATGCAATTGTAAGCATTGTGTCAAAGAATAAGAATGAAAAAGATATAAAAATCATGCCTTGGTAAAATTCAAATAAGGTGGTAGGACACCTCCTTAGAAAATTGGGCAATAAATTGACTTGAGGACAAAATTTAAAAAAGAGAAGAACGATGAGAAAGATTGATAGAAGAAATATTAGTATAAAGAGGAATTGAGACTAAGAAGAGTTAGTATTGATGAATCTTCCTTTCATAGGTGCAATGTATGCCATAAGATCTTTATTTTGATATGGAAAAAGGACTTCAATGCATTCTAACATAGAGATCCAGAGCAAAAACTACAAGCCTTTTGCATAAAAAAGCATGATGTAGAAAAATAATTACTTTTTCCACCTTGATTAATAGAGTTGTGTCCCAGACCATCAAAAGGACATTCAAAAAAAGGCAAAAAATAATCATGAACGATCCCAACTACTCTCATAAATAAATTTATATCATTGCGTAGCATAGGAACATGATTAAAAGAAAACAAAGAAAAAATTAAAAAGTCACTAAATAGTGTGAGCCAACAACGATTCTAATTTTTTATTGCTTGCTTTATTATTTTTTGTTGGTATTGATAGTTGTGTCTAATTAATGTTTTGACAAGGGTGAGTGTTGAAGGTGTTTTGATCAGAGTGTGAAATAAGATTGAGTGGTGGATCAAGAAGTTCAGTATGGACTTTGTGAAAGCATAATTTCATTGAAGCACAATGTTTAAGTCTACATTTGCATGTGCTAATATTTAAGCAAAAGTAGTGATCATATACAACAGTTATTGCAAGTTTTTGGTATTTTTCTTTGGGTTTTCATATATATTCAATATTTCTTTGGGATTTTTTGATTTTTAGGTTTTTTTTTTCAAGTTTAAATTTTATTTTTAGGGGTTTTTTTAGGTTCATACTTGAGTTTTAAGGTGTTTTTTCAATATCATATTTGAATTTTTGGGTATTTTTAATTTTTTCAAGATTATATTCAATTTTTTGGAATTTTTTCATGATCATATTTAATTTTTTTGGATACTTTCAGGATTATATATGATTTTTTTGGATTTTTTTAGGATCATATGTGATTTTTTTGGGGATTGTTTCAGGTCTTTAAGGTATGTACAAGATGTCAGTACCACTTTGATAAGAATGAAAAGTCTAGTTGATTAACCATTTTTTAGGGATTCATCCCAATCTCAAATTCAAAGGCATGGAATATGAAATTAAATGCCCCAAGAGAAGACACAAACTATATATAGAGGCCAAAGTCAAGGTATATACAACTAGTGATGCATGAGGAAATAGCATGAGATATCAACTAGTTCATATGCCATGAATTAGGACTAAGAATGTCTCACAATGTAAAGGATGTGATTAGAGAATGATGGGAAAAAACTAGACAGAATCCCAATAAATAGAAGAGCAACAACTTATTATGCATGGCACATATTTGCTAGGTTCCTCCATGGTACTTGCCCAAAGTGCATATTTTCCAAGTTTTCACTTTTGGACGAAACTTTTCTCTTTATTTGTCTTTTTCATTCCAACACACCTATTTTCTAGGTTTTCATCGAGGCACCAATTTTTCCATGACCTTTTTTTAAAGGATTTTTTTTCAAAAAAATTGATATATTTTTTGGACTTTTTGAACAAGATCATGTATGATACCTATAAAGGTGCATGCTATTGATTGAGACTGGCAGTAGTTCACCATCTAGTGTTGCAAGTTGATAGACTTGAGACCCAAATATTGTAGTGACTATGTAAGGTCCTTCCCAATTTGGTTCAAACTTTCCTAGTTGCTCTCTTTATTGCTGAATTTTATAATTAACTTTCAAAACCAAATCTTCAATCTCAAAAGGACAACCAATTACTTTCTTGATTAAGCCTCTTCTTAGTTGATTTTGGTAATTGTGCAAGTGAACTAAGGTGGCTCTTCTTTGCTCATTTAGCACTTCAAGTTCATGTAGTTTGGACACCATTTAGGTTTTATCATCAACATTTTCTTGTAGTGATACTCTGAGTGACAAAATTTCAAATTCAATTGGAAGGATGGCCTCAATACCATATATAAGAGAGTATGGTGTTGTGCTAGTGGTAGTGTGAACATTTGTTCTATTGTCCTAAAGAGCTAGATTGATTTGTAGGTGTCAGTCTCACCTAAAATCATTGACAACCTTTTGGAGTATTTTGACTATGGTCTTATTAGGCATTTTGGCCTAGCCATTACTCTATGGATGCTAAATAATGCTAGAGAATCCATGGTAGATTTTGTACTTATCACAAATATTATCAACTTCCTTATTCTAGTATGAACTACCAAAATCAATAAAAATGGCAAGAGGGACTCCATAGTGGCATATGATATAATTGAGAATAATTTTGGAAATCTTTTTGCTAGTAGCATAAGTCATAGGGATGACCTCAATCCACTTGGTAAAATATTCAGTTGTAGTAAGAATATACTTATGACCATTAGATGAAGGAGGAGTAATCAACCCTATGAGATCAAATGCCTACTAACAGAAGGTCCATGGAGAAACAACTAGTTGAAGATCTCGTGCTAGAGTGTAAATTAGATGACTATGTATCTGGCACTTATGACATGTCTTTACAAAATTATGAGCACGTTGTTCCATAATGGCACAATAATATCTAACTCTAACCAACTTATTGGCTAGTCTTAAACCATTGAAATGTCCTCCACATATAATTTTATGTACCTCATGTAAGGTGGTGTCAGCTTCTTGTGACTCAAGGGCCCTAAGGAGAGTTTGGTCAAAGGGTCTCTTATAGAGGGTGTCATCGATGATGACATATCTAGTGGCTTGTTAGATAAAGGATTCAAATTCACTTCTGGATAGGCCAAGGGGTAGGATTTGGGTATTTAAGTAGTCATAAATGTTTTGGTACTAGGGAGAATTGGGACCAAAGAGTTTACACATGAAGTTTGATTGAGAGAGATTGAATGTGAGGAGCAAGAGTTTATCTACTAAGAACTCACAATGTTCAACATTGTGTGGCATATTGATCATTGAAGAAATTGTGACCATAGTTTTATCTTTCTCATTATGTATCTTTGGAAGATGATAGAAAGTTATTGTGAAAAATTTAGACTTTAGTAAATCTACCATTTTCTTGTATGGTACTAATTTATCATCTTTAGTTTCATAGTCATCGTTAATTTGTTGGATGACTAGTTGGGAATCACCATATACCTTTAGATTTGTATGTTCCATTAGATAACTAAATTCAATCTAGTACAAACATGATACCAACTCTTGAACCATTTCTTGTGTGCAAGATATCAAAGTATAGTTACCATTCATTAGCTACTTTCATGATAAAGATGGCTTCATCAAGAAATTATGTTAACATGGGATGATCATGTGGTATAGAGGATTTTTCTAACTAACTATCTATCACTTTCCCTTTGATCAATTTCTTTTCTACATACTCGATGTCAAATTCACTAAGGATCATAACCCATTTGGCTAAGTGCCATGTGAGAATGACTTTACTTAGAAGATATTTTTGTGGGTCAATTCTGGACACAAGCATCAATTTTTGATGGAGCATGTAATATCATAGTTTTCAAGTTGCAAAGATCACAACCATACATACTCTCTCAATTAGAGAATAATTAAGTTCATATCCCATAAGTGTTTTACTTATATAATAGATGGCTTTCTCTTTTCCTTGTTCATCATTTTGTGCTAAGATAACTCCTAGTGCAATTTTAGTAGTTGATATGTATAAGATGAAGGAATTCCCTTTAATAGGAGCCATCAAGACTAGTGGATTCAAAAAATAGTCTTTGAGCAGTTGAAAGGACTCTTTGTACTGATTAGTCAATTGAAAGGTTACTCCTTTACATAAAAGATGCTAGAAGGAGTGACACTTATTTTTTAGTTATGCAATGAATCTATGGATAGACTATGGCTTTTCTTATAGTATTCTTAGTTTTTTTAGAGTAGTTAGGGGAGGCATTTCAAGTATTTCTTTCACTTTATTAGGATCAACCTCAACGACTTGTTGAGAAATAATGTATCCTAGGATTTTTCTAGAAACAACTCCAAAAACACACTTCTTCATATTCATTCTAAGCTTATAACTTTCCATTAGAGTGAAAATTTTGTCTAGTATACCTAAATGATCTCTTCTTTTAGGGTATTTACATAGTAGATCATCCACATAGTCTTCCATTAGCATATGCATGTAGTCATGGAAGACAATATTCATGGCTCTCTAGTATGTTGGCCCAACATTTTTGAAATTGAAAGGTTTGATGTTCTAGCAGTAAGTTGTATAAGAGCATGTAAAATTTTTCTCGTGTTTCTAATCTGATTGTATCCTAAGAATCCATCCATTAGAGATAACATCTCATGGTTATCTATCATGTCTACTATAGATCTATGTTGGGAAATGGGGATTAATCTTTAGGGCATGCTTTGTTGAAGTCTCAAAAGTTTGTACATATTCTTATACCCCCAGAGTGTTTATTTATAGGTACCAAATCATGAATCCACTCTATATAGTCAATAGGTCTTATGAATCCTGCATCCAATACTTTCTTTAATTCTACTTTGATAAGGAGAGCTACTTGAGGATGCAATTTTCTCAACTTCTTCTTTATTGGTTTAGCCCTTGGTATTAATGGAAAGTGGTGAAGAATTAACTCAGGATCTAATCCTAACATGTCTACATAAGACTAGGTGAAGTTGATATGTCTCTCTAGAAAGAATCTGACAATTCATCCTTTTTTTTCTTTTGATAATGAGGCTTCAAAATGTATGATCTTAGGATTGTTGGGTGTTCCTAGATTGATCTCTTCTATCATTTCAATTAGCAAGGTTGACTTTTCATTCAATGGGGGTGTGCCCAAACTTCCATCCTCAAGTTCCTCAGAGAGATTTTCACCCTCAAAGACATCCTTTATTTGTACTTTTTCATGGTCTAATGGTGCCTTTCAATTTTCACTAGGAGACCTCTTCTTTTCATTTTTTTGATTTTTTGTTTTATTATCTTTTTTGTGATTGGAAGATGGAGTTGACTCCCCAAAATATGCCAACATATTCAATTCAAAATAAAATCATTCTTTATGGTCACCATGTGATATTCTTTCATGGAACTCAAAGAATTATGCAATAGCTTCACCATTTTTGAATTGATCAAAGCTCATTGGTCCTTTGTGGTCCCAATCTATTAGTTTAGGGTAAACTAAAGGGATGTCATCATTGAAATTGAATGAGCTTTGGTCAAGGCTAAAGATATGGACATTAGGTTCATCAATATCATTGGTTATGCATTTAGAGGTGGGAGGGCTTAGATGTCAGTCCAGGATCCAGGACAAGTTTTGGAAATAGGTGGAGTTTTAGTAGCATGTTTATCCTCCACAAGTAGATTGTTAGGATTAACAAAGATATGGTCAAATGGATAGGGTCCATCTGGATTAGTAGTTTTTGATTGTGTATCCTCAAGATCCTTTTCATCATTGGAAATGTTCACATTATCACATGAGGGTACCTTAGTACTAACAGGACCTATTCATAATGGTTTAATTCTATGGTCCAAATCAGAACCTTTTCATCTTGTTGTAGCAATGGACTCAACTATTCCTTATTTATGGGATCCAAGACCACTATGTTCATCTTTTTTTCTTCTGCATGATAGTAAACTCAGGTCTATATTTGTCAAGAGATATTGGATTTGGTTCATGTCCTTCTTTATCTTTTTTGACCCAAGAGGATGTGTTCTCATAAGCATGTTCTTCATGCAAGCTACCTCCACAGGTAAATATCATGGAGGTATCTTGATCTTGAAACAATAAGACTTGAGGGAAGTGGTAGTTTCCCAATGTGAAATGACTAAGATGTAGAGTATTCTCCACAACCTTTGTCTTCAATTTTTAGCTTTTGTTTGGTTGTAGCAGTGTATTTTTCAACATCCACCTATCTAGAGGAATTTATAGGTTTTTCTTCATTGTTCACTAGGATTTGTTGTACAGGGGTTCCTCTTAGATGAGCACAAAATTTAAAAGGATATGCATCACAAGGGATACTAATTTCCATGACATCATAGGAAAATTTGAGACACTAGTGATATGTAGATGGATTTTCTTTGATAACATGATCCAAGGGCATCCCACTATCATATTACAATTCATTTCAATATCTAGGACTTAGAATAATGTATTCTCGATAATAGGACCAACTTTGCTAAGTAGTATGATGACTCCCTTAGAGAAACCCTAACCATAATCAAATGCCTTTATTGTAATCTTACAAGATGCATTAATGTCATCTTTAGAGTAACCAAGACTTTTGATAACTATCATGTTACAAATATTAAGTCTAGCTCCATCATCTATTAAGACTCATATGACCTTAGCACTGTGGACAAAGACTTCAAGATGGAGGGGATAATTGTGGTTAGGTCTATCTCTAGGAACATCTTGAAGTGAAAAGGTGACATGTTGTGTGCCCTACTATGGCTTAAAATTGGGAAAAATAAATATTATTGGGAATTGTAGACTCTTTCAGTGCTTGGTCAAGGATCTTCTAGTGATGAGGGGATGAGTGTAGAAAATTGAGAATAGATATCTATGTAGTGGTCTTGCCAAGATGGTCAACAAGGTTATAATCAAAAGTAATTGTAAGTCTAGAAGAAGTTGTTGGTACAGAAGGAGCTCCTATTAAGGTAATTTTGGTATGGTGGGTGGTAACAATACAATGGGGATCCTTGTTCATGATGGTAAATATGGACAAAAGTGTATTCGTATTCTCAAAGTAGTTGATAATATAATCATATCCAATGTAGGTATAATTAGCATTGGATTTTTCATGTGAATTTGAACTAGAGGCTTTACCCTTATCATGGTCCACAAAAGGATTCTTGAAAAGGGTATGATTAGTACTGGAGGACAATAGTGATGGAACTAACTCAACCAATCCTTGGTCTATCAGGTCTTCAACTACATATTTAAATTGAAAATAAGATGTTATCTTATGTCCTTTTGTTCAATGGTAATCACATAATTTTTTGTCGTCCCATGAAGAGGGTTTAACTTATGGTTCATCTCTAATATGTGGTAACTGTAGAAAGTTACTTTAGATCACTTCTTGTAGGACAACATCAAGTGGTAACCCCAATGGATTGAAATTTTAGTCCTTGTTTCTAGGAGGTTGTTTGGATCAATTTTGAGTTGAGGTATTATTTGTTTATGTTTGGGGTGTTGTCTAAGATGTAGTTTGTGTTTTTGTTGTACTAGGACCCTTGATAGTGAACTTAGGTTGTGTAGCACTAATCATTTGAGCATCAACAATACCATAATTGGTGATATTCTTGTTCTTAGAAAAGAACTTTTCTTTATCTTAGATGTGTTTTTTTTTGTTGCTATACTTATCGATCTTCAGGATTCCTTCATGAATAAGGAAATATTCAATGCTAACACCTTTTTTCATTAACTTGGAAATGGTGCTAGGACTCTTGATATTAAGTTCATACATCAGTTTAGGAACTAAATGCTCAATGCATAAGTTTACTTTTTTTTCTTCTATAATATTCATTGGACATTGACTGGAAATGTTTCTCCAACATAATAAGAATGTCATAAATGAATCTCTCCCATCTTTTTCTTTGTTTTACATTAATCAAATAGTGTCACTTCATTAGTTATGTTAAAAGAAAAATGGGATATAAACTTTTATAACAATTCATTCCAAGATTTGATGTTTCTAGATAGTTTAGAGTACCATTTGAGTGTAGGTCCACAAAGGCTTCAAGGAAATAATCTCATAAGATATGTTTGCACTTGACCTATTTTAGTACAAGAGGTGCAAAACTCTTTGATGTGGTGAAGTGGATTTCCTTTTCCTTGATATTTCTCAAATCTTAGTGCCTCAAAGTGTTTTGGAAATGGAAGCATGTACATAATTTTATCAAATGGATTAGGAAATAAATCTCATTTAGTGTATGAAACTTTCTTGCATTTAAATTCCAATGCCTCAACTTGCTTAGTCAGTTGTTTGATTTTCTAGACCATCTCATCATTAGGTGTTGCATCAATAGTTGTTGTTTGCCTTTTTCGTCTCTGGGTTAATCTTTTACTTCAATGAGATTCATGTTGGCTATGTTCTGATGCATCTAAATCTAAAGAATATTGGGATGCATTACTAGGAGGTGATGATATGTTAACACCATGCATATGAAGAGGTTTTTGTTGTTGCAATTGTGCCAATTATTTTTATGTGTTGTTGAGATACCTCCACTTGTTTTTTGATATTTGGAAATGTATGCTATTATTATTATGGAGATAGTTGTTAAAAATATTGTGGAACATACTGTTGTTGTTGTGGAAATTATTGTTGGTATACTTATTTCTTTTATAATATTTCTTGTCATGCTATTTGTCTTAGTAACTGCTCATTTTGTGTTCGAGTTGTTATTCATAAATTGCTTGTTGTTGTATTTGTTGTTGGTACATTTCATGTATGTCATGTAGGTTTTATTGTGCCATGTAACAAGAGGATTGGATTCTTGATCCACTTGTTGTTGTTGTTGTTTTGGTTGATGACTATGTCTCGAAGGTGCAAACATATCTTAAGATCTTGAACCTTATACTTTTAAGGTTGTGAGGTGTTAACTTGGGACATCATATTCACTTGTCTTTTTTGTAGTTGTTCTTTCTATTTGGGTTGTATTTTCTTTGGTGACATGGGTTTAATCAATGAGACTCTTCTATTTTAGTTCAATAAGCACACTTGCAACAATAGTTGTGGTTACACGAGATGCATCCATAGTTAACCCCACATTAGTTGATATTTTCATAGTTGGCAATGCTAAAAGAAAAGGTGTAATTTGTTGAATTTTTTCCAAAGAAGGTATGCTAGGCATCCTCATTTTGTAAGTATCTTTAGGTATCTATTGTTGTTGGATCATTTGATTAAGATCAATCATTAAATTTCTACTAGGGTAACTTTGTAGAACTTTGCTGACAACATTTTCTTCTTGAAGTGTGGGAGGTACATAAAAAAGGGATTGTTATTGATTTTTTCAAAGGAAATTCTTGGTGTAACCTCAATGGTTAACTACTTTTTAGGCCTTTTAGATGTTACATTTGTAGTTGATGGGTCCAAAACTTGTTTCCTATTTTCTAAGTCTAAGTTGATCATAGGTGAAAGTTCTTTTGAAATTAGATTTTCTTGATTCTTAGACTTGGGCTCCTCCAATAAAGGATTGACTTTCAATACTTCTTGAGCCATAATGTGTTTGAAATTATTTCAAAAAGATTTATATTGAAATATTTTTTCCACTTGTTTGATAGGGATTCCAAAATCATCATCATATGTGTTTGTTGTAGTTTGTAAAATATTTGAAGGTTCTATTTATGGTTTGAAGCATGAAAGGTACTTTTGTTAGGTTTTTCAAACTCAAAGGAACCACTTTGTTCAGCTTGGGGTGTTGTAGTTTCCAAGTCCTGGTTGCACTTTTATGAATATAGGCTTAAAGTATTGTGGAGGACCCCATTGGATGAACTGTCTATGGAATTTATTGCAAAGGTAGGTTGTTGAAAATCTTGGGTGTTGTCTATTGTAGGATACATGCTTATAGGATTGACTTGTTAAGGTTGTTGTGTTTAATTTTGTCTTGTTTTAGGAGGTTGTTGCATTTCTACTTGAGATGTAGATATAGGTTGGTATTGACCTTGTGATTCTTTCGATAATTGATCCCTTGGGAAAAATGACATGATATCTAAGTATGCACCTAAGTGAGAGGGATGTATGCAAACTAAGGTATGCAAGTTTTTATTTTATTTTTGGGATATAAGGTGTAAAAATACAACTAAGGTATGATTGGGAAAAGGTTCCAAATGGATGTAACAAAAATGAAAGTTTTGTTTGATTTTTTTACCAAGGGATTCAAATTAAGGTTTGATAAGGTCTAAATGCATGAAATGTTGGCTGAATCTCAAGTAAGGTATGAAATGAATTTTTTTTTTTGGATTTTTTTGAAATTCAAACTAAGGGTATGTATACAAATGTTTGAAGTTGGAATTTGATTTATGGAAATTACAACTAAGAGGTTGTGCAAGATGTTTCATTTTTCTTTTTCTTTTTTGAGATTTTGAAAAATACAACTAAGGTTAAGTATGAAAGTATGTAAATGGGTTGATATTGTTAGGATGTCCAAATTTATGCAATGGTTAACCTATGCAAAGTGATGTTGGTTTTGAAAGGATTGGAATTGGATAAAGTTTGATATTTTAAATGTTTGGATATGTTCATTAATGGAAAATGAACTTTTTTGTTTTTTATGCAACTAAGGGTTATGAAAAGATAAGGTGATGATGATGTTATGAAAAGATAAGGTGATGATGATGTTTGTGTGTACATTAAAATGAAGGTTCAAAATGAGGTTTATGAAACTAGGGTTATGCAAAATGGGGACTTGGAAGCTAAGGATACACAAATTAAAGTTTGGGAAAATGGGTTTTATGCAAGGTACAAGCTAAGGTTATGAAAAGTGAAACTACGGTTATCTTATTTAAAGGTTTTGCAAAGGTTTTTGAATTTTGAAGATTTTTTTTGAAAAATATTATTCAAAGAGTGTAACCTTATAAGGATGAGCAACAAATCTTGACCAAGAAAGAAAGGTCAAAAGGATGAAATGACAAAAGGACAAAGCCAAATTCATCAAGACATAGATAAAAATTGACTTAAAAGATAAATGATAAAAGATAAATGACAAAGACCAAGGTTAGGAAGCTTTACTCATCCATAAAAGGAAATGTTCTAAGACCCATGTATTCAGATTTTTCTACTAAATTCAAAGGTCCTAGGTTCAAAATGAGGACTAAAATGAAGATTATGAGGGCTATGCAAGGACCTAACTAAAAAATTAGGCTTATTATGTGTTAGAAATGCTTTAGAATAACTGAGAGAGGGGAGATGGCGGTGAATCAGTTATTCAAGGTCCAAATGTCCTAATAAAAATTTTATCAAGTAAAGTGAGTCCATTTATCTGTTTATTCATCCAAGCTTAAACTTTTTCTACTTAGCAAGTTACTGTAAATCAACATGCAAGCATAACACATGAAGAATCAACACATAACATAGTGATTTATGTGGAAACCCAATTTGGGAAAAACCACCAGTAACATGCTACTCAATTCTCACTCTTCTGAAGTGATGCCCTATGAAAGGATTGCCCTATTAAAGGCTAAAACACATTATTAAATGTGACTTGATTAAATAATTTAACCACCCTATTAGAAGTGAGCCTAGTTAGAGGACTTTAGAACATTCACTTGGAATGCCACCCTGTTAAAGGATTTACAAATGGCTATTAAACCAACCTAAGTCCATAGAATTTTACCCTAACTAATACAATTGCTAGAGAGTAACAATAAGGGCTTTTGACCTGATACAACTCACAACTTAACTTGCAGATTTTAGATCTATGTTTAGCTCATAATATTGCCTGGCTTTCAATCTCTACAACTCTAATAGCTTTTCTTCCTTTCAAGCTTTTTCCCCTTGAGTCTCCATGCTTGATGTACCAGTGCAATCTCCTATATGACCACTTATCAAAGTAGAGTCTCTATGCTTTGTTCTTTCTTCACCTTGATGCCTTCTCCTTAACACCCTTCAACCACTTCACAATTTGGCACACCACCAACTCTAGCTTCTTTGCTTGTGACTCCTTAAATAGAAGTCTAAAATTAATTTTCCTGCTCGATTCTTCCCTCCTTTGATTTTAGTTCAAATGGATTAGGTAGGATTCATTGAATCTAACCCATATCTTGTTTTTTCTAGAAACATCATGAAGAATCCTCTTGAATTTGCCTAAAAATGGTTTATCTAAAATTTTGTGCCTCCAACTCATCATCCTTATCCTCCATTTGGTTCATAAAATTCAAGGTAACAACCTTGTCAGCTCAGATTTGGTGAATCTTTGACTTTTCACATAATGCAGCAGCTCGACACTATTGAAATTTTGGTGCTCGACACATATAGTGTTACTCAACACCAACTACATTTTACTGATACTTGACAACTGTAGTGGATTCACTCGGCATCCATTAAGTTTTTCTGATGCTTGGGACCTAAAGTATGCTCGGCACCCATACACGCTCGACTCCTTCTGTATCACTTGACACACACTAGATTTTTCATTTGCTTGGCACCAATTAAAAATCTACTTGGCTTGAACTAGCTTTCTTGGCACTCACTAATGAAATTAGTTAAGCTTTGCAAACAGCCTTGTTACAACTTATTCTTCTAGTGTTTCTAAGTGTGGCCAACATCTGTATCTTCAAATATACTATCAATACATCATTTTACCATTGTCTTAACTAATCCTTGCACTTCATTACAAAACCATAACTCGACCTTTCCCTTAGGTACTTTTGTTACATCTTGTTGATTAAATCCTCTTCATCAATCAACTAAGTGATAGTACTTGAATCTTATAAGCAATTTTCATTCTAGCAAATAGCAGGTTTGACATCAGTGACAAAACAATTATTGAAAACATTCTCTATCAACAATCTCCCTCTTTGCAATCAATCTTCTTCTTACAATGATTTTTTCAATTAGTTTTCCAACAATCTCCCTCTTTGGCATTGATGGCAAACCAAACTAATCAACCATCAAACTAAACTATTCAACCAAGTTATCAAAATGCTAACTAGGTTAGAATAGTAAGTCAAATACGAAAAAGAAAAATATGTTACCATCAATTTTCACATCTCCCTCTTTGATCTATATCTTGATTACTTTATTTCTACTTCTCCCTCTTAGCTATTGTTTCCTTTTTTTTCCTTTCTATTGTATCTTCCTGAGTTATATCTTCCTGAACATCATTCTTCTCCCTCTTTTCTAGGGCTTACCATTTTTCACTTTGACCTTGTAGATTTGATCAGCTTCTTGCTACTTCTCCCTTTGTCCAGTTGTTCTCCCTTTGTCTCACTGAATGTTGTTGATCAGTTTTTGCTCTTTCTCCCTCTTTGACAACAATGCCAAAGATATACTATTTCAACATCTTAACATGCAAGTGTAGCATTTGTAGGTACTCCAATTTCTCCCTTTGTGACCTTGCTTTGTGACTAATTTAGAATTTCAGCACTTTGATTACTTCAGGAAAAATCCTAAATTAAGTATCCTTTGCATCAATTCACTATATTTCAATAATCAACTCATTTGATGCAGGACAATCTTGTTGTTTCTTAAGTAGCCTTGGCTAGGGGTATCACCCCTAACTTACCTCTAAGATATTCAAATGCATCTTTAGGTAATGCTTTTGTAAAGATGTCATTAATTTGTTCCTTTAAGCTGACATATTCCATTCTCACCTGCTTATCTTCCACCAATTCTCTTACATAGTGATACTTAATTGCAATATGCTTTGTTTTAGCATGCATCACAAGATTCTTTGATATGTTGATGGCACTTGTGTTATCACAATAGAGTATCACAGGTTTAGTTACCTCTTCCTTCATACCTTGCAGTACATATTTGATCCATACAATATTGGTGCAGTTGATAGCAACAACAACATACTCATCTTTTGTTTTGGACTGTGAGGTACAAATTTTCTTTTTTTGGGTCCAAGTAATCAATCTTTTACCTAAGAAAAGTGCTCCTCCGCTAGTGTTCTTTTTTTCATCAATATTACCTCCCCATTCTGCATTAGTGTAGGCTTTCAACTCAAACTTTTCACTCCTCTTGTAATATAAGCCAAAGTCATCTGTTCCTTTTAAGTATCTCAATATTCTTTTCACTACCATAAGATGATTTCCTCTTGGATTTGCAGAAAATCTTGCTATTATTCCAACAACTAATGCAATGTTTGGTCTACTATGCACAACATACTACAACTTTTCAATCATTGATCTATACAATGTCTGATTCACTTCAACAGATTCATCATTCTTGGATAACTTATGTCATGTTACCATTGGTGTACTGACTGGTTTTGAATCTTCTAAGCCAAATGTTATGAGTATCTCCTTGATATATTTTGATTGGGTCACAAATATACCATGCTTTAGTTGATGTACTTGCAATCCAACAAAGAAGTTGATTTCTCCAAATATTGACATCTCAAACTCATGTTTCATCTAATCAGCAAAATCTTTGCATATAACATCTTTTCCTCCAAATATCATATCATCAACAAAGATTTTAGATATCAAAATGTCTTTACCTTTTTTTGCCTTGATATACAGGTTGTTGTTGTCATTTTCTCTCTCAAATCCTAACTTCACAAGATATTTGTCCAGTCTCTCATACCATGATCTAGGTGCTTGCTTTAGACCATAGAGTGCTTTATGCAGTTTGCAAGCCATATCCTTGTTGTTGTCATCAACAAATCCCTCTGGTTGTTCTATGTAGACTTCCTCTTCTAGTATACCATTTAGAAAAGTAGACTTTACATCCATTTGATAAACTTTGAAACTTTTATAGGCAACATATGCAAGTAGTGTTCTTACTCCTTCCATTCTTGCAACAGGGGAAAATGTTTCCCCATAATCCAGTCCTTCTTGTGCATAGCCTTTGCAGACTAGTCTAGCCTTGTTTCTTGTTATCTCTCCATTCTCATCAAGTTTTTTCCTAAAGACCCATATGGTACCAATTATATTTTTATCAGTGGATCTAGGAACTAGGGTCTAGGTTTTGTTCTTCACAATTTGATCTATCTCCTCTTCCATAACTTTATGCCAGTTATCGTCTTGTAGTGCATCTTTCACTATTTTGGGCTCAATTTTGCTTAGCAGACATGATTCATTCCTTAGTCTGTTCCTTGTCATTGGTCTAGCATCCTTGTCACCAATTATTTCTTTTGCAAGGTGATGTCTTCTCACATACTTGGATAGTCTTGGTTCTATCCTTCTTTCTGTGTTTGATCTTTCAGCTTTAAAGTTACTGTCCACATCTCTTTTTGGTATATCATCATCTCTCTCATGTGTATTGACTTCAGAGTCAGAATATGCATTTTTTTCATTCTACAACTAGGCTTCTGAATGTAGCTCGACATTCACTAGATGTGACTTGGCTGATATTGTAACTTGTTGATGATTCCCAACCTAATTGGTAGCTTCTTCTTTAGTAGGCATTCCTTCATAGAAATATACAAAGGGTCTATACTCTTCTGGTTTCTTGATTCCATCAACTTGGACTTCTACAGGCTCATCAAAATTTACATTTGCACTCTCCACAATCTTGTTAGTATTGGTATTCAAACACTTATATGATTTGCTTCTAGTGGAGTATCCAAGAAATATGCCTTCATCACTCTTTGCATCAAATTTGTCATTTCTAGTATTTTTAAGAATATAGAATTTACAACCAAATACTTTGAAATGTTTTACATTAGATGAGTGACCATACCATAGTTCAAAAGGTGTTGCATTTGTACCTTTCTTGACTTGGACTCAATTTAGGGTATACCCAACAGTACTTACAACTTCTCTCCAGTACTTTAGTGCAACATTTTTCTCCATCATTAATCTTTTGGCATAGTCTATCACTAATCTATTCCTCCTTCATGTAATGTCATTATGAGATGGAGTTCTTGGTGTTGATGTTTGTCTTTTAATTCCTTTTTCATTGTAAAATGTCTCAAATTCTTTTGATGTGAACTCTCCTCATATGTTTGATCTTAGGCACTTCAGAATCTTTCCTATTTCTTTCTCAACCCTGGCCAAATACCACCTAAACATTTGAAATACATTAGATTTTTGTTTTAGCAACATGGCCGCCATCATCCTAGACTAATCATCTACAAACATCATTATGTATATGTCTCCTTGGAAGCTTTTTACTTCTATTGGGCCACATAAATCTGTATGGACTAACTCTAATACTTCTTTGGAAGTGTAGGTTTTTCTTTTCAAACTTGACTTAGTCATCTTTCCTAATTGACATTGTTTGCACATTGTATTTTCAAGCTTTTTCAATTTTGGCAAACCTCTAACTTTCTTCTTTTTGCTGATACTAATCAGATTATCAAAGTTGACATGACACAACCTTTTATGCCATAACCACACATCATCAAGTTTTACAATAAGATAGGTTGCATCTTCCATATCTAGGTAAAAAAAATTACTCCTAGTTTGTTCACCTTTTCCTATTAGATTTCCATTAGTATCATAGATTTTGGCAGTCTTGTTTCCAAATTCTACTTTGCAACCTACATTGCCTAGTTGTGATACACTCAGCAGATTATAGTTCAATCCTTCATCATAGTATGCATTATCACATGAATTTTTCTCTGTAAGTTTAATAGAACCTTTTCCTTTGATTTGACATGGAGCATCATTTCTAAATCTAACACTTTTTCCATCATATTGAGTAAAGGTAATAAACTTACTTTTGTCCCTTGTCATGTGATGTGAGCATCCACTGTCTATGATCCATTTGTCATGCTTGTTTACATAGGTCACTAGTGTTGTTGCTTCTTCTTTATCTAATTCATCCTTCATGGCTACATAGACTACTTCATCATCATTATCATTAGAATCTTCTTCTTCAGCAATGTAGCACTTTTTGCCTTTGTCCTTGTAATATCTGCTATCATCTTCTCTTTTGTTTTTGTACTTGTTTCCTTCTTTGTAGTTCTTCTTCTATGTGCATCTTGTAGCAATATGTCCTACTTCATTGCAATTAGAACATATGATAGGCAACTTACCTTTGAATTTACCTTTACCTCTGTGAAATCTTCTGGCCAATAATGCTTCCAATTGTTTTACATCTTCTTCATCTGTGTTGCTGTCACTAGATACATACTTTGTCTTTTTCTTCTTTTTCTTTGGTTTCACCTCCTCAGTGTCCTTTAATGTCAGCTTGGCCTTGAAAGTAGATTCAAGATTCTCAGGTCTATAGTTATCAAAGTTGGACAACTCAAATGCAGTAAGTCTCCCTACTATCCCTTCAAAAGTTAGTGTATTCCCTGGTACACACCTTAATTATTGGATGGCTGAAACTCTAATAGCATATATAGGAAGCAAGGTTCTTAATAATTTTCTATTGACAATGTCATTCTCTAAATGACCACCTAGACTTCTTATTGCACTTACCACTTCTTCCATTCTAGAGGCATATTGAGTAGCATTCTCACTTTCTCCATTTTCATGTCATCAAACTTTCCTTTGAGGCTCTCTCTTTTTTCTCTTTGAACATTTAGATCTCCTCCATAGATATCAATCAAGGCTTTCCACATCTTGAATGTAGAGTTACATCTCTTGATGTCATTAAATTTAGCATAGTTGAGTGTAGAGGCAATTTCTAGCATTGCCTAATTGTGCTCCTTCCTTTTATTCAAATCATTTGCAGTAAGGGGTCTAACTGGATCTACATGTTCCACTCCAACTTATATTTTTTCATAGTCATCTATTGATCCAAGGTGTAGATTCATCAGGCTTTTCCATGCAGCTAAGTTATCTTTATTGAGCTTGGGAACTTCTCTCTTGGACATCTTGATCTTCTTGCTTCTAGTACTTTTAAACTAAATCAGCAGATGGCTCTGATACCAATTATTAGAAATGCTTTAGAATAAATGAGAGGGGGGGGGGGGGCAATGAATCAGTTATTCAAGGTCCAAATGTCCTAGTAAAACTTTTATCAAGTAAAGTGAGTCCATTTAATTTTTCATTCATCCAAGCTTAAACTTTTCCTACTTAGCAAGTTATTGTAAATCAACATCCAAGCATAACACATGAAGAATCAACACATAACATAGTGATTTAAGTGGAAACCCAATTTGGAAAAAACCACCAATAACATGCTACTCAATTCTCACTCTTCTGAAGTGATGTCCTATGAAAGGCCTACCCTATTAAAGGCTACAACACACTATTAAATGTGACCTGGTTAAAGGATTTAACCACCCTGTTAGAATTGGGCCTAGTTAGAGGACTTTAGAACATTCACTTGGAATGCCACCTTGTTAAAAGATTTACAAATGGTTATTAAACCAACCTAAGTCCATAGGATTTTACCCTAACTGATACAATTGCTAGAGAGTAACAATAAGGGCTTTTGACCTGATACAACTGACAACTTAACTTGTAGATTTCAGATATCTATTCAGCTCATAATATTGCCTGGCTTTCAATCTCTGCAACTCTAACAACTTGTCCTCCTTTCAAGCTTTGTCCCCTTGAGTCTCTATGCTTAATGTACCAGTGCAATCTCCTATATGACCACTTATCAAAGTAGAGTCCCTATGCTCTATTCTTTCTTCACCTTGATGCCTTCTCCTTGACACCCTTCAACCTCTTCACAATTTGGCATACCACCAACTCTAGCTTCTTGGCCTGTAACCCTTAAATAGAAGTTTGGAATTACTTTTCTTGCTCAATTCTTCCCTCCTTTGATTTCAGTTCGAATGGATTAGGTAGGATTCATTGAATCTAACCCATATCTTGTTCATTCTAGAAACATCATGAAGAATCCTCTTGAATTTTCCTAAGAATGATTTATCTAAAATTCTATGCCTTCAACTCATCATCCTTATCCTCCATTTGGTTCACAAAATTCTAGGTAACAACCTTGTTGACTCAAATTTGGTGAATCTTTGACTTTTCACATAATGTAGCAACTCGACACTATTGAAATTCTGGTGCTTGACACATATTGTGTTACTCAACACCAACTATGTTTTACTAATACTCAACATCTACTATGGATTCACTTGGCATCCACTAAACATGCTCGACTCCTTATGTATCACTCGACACACACTAGATTTTGCATTTTCTCAGCTTAAGCTAGCTTTTTTGGCACTCACTAATGAACTCAGTTAAGCTTTGCAAACAACCTTGTTACAACTTATTCTTCTAGCATTTTAAACTATGGCCAACATCTGTATCTTCAAGTATACTATCAATACATCATTTTACCATTGTCTTAACGATCCTTGCACTTCATTACAAAACCATAATTGACCCTTTCCCTTAGGTACTTTTGTTACATCTTGTTGATTAAATCCTCATCAATCAACTAAGTGATATTACTTGGATCTTATAAGCAATTGTCATTCTAGCAAATAGAAGGTTTGACATCAGCGACAAAACAATGATTGAAAACATTCTCTATCAACAATCTCCCTCTTTGCAATCAATCTTCTTCTTACAATGATATTTTCAATCAGTTTTCCAACATTATGAAATCAAAATGAGGGCTAAGAGGGTAAAGATGAGGACTAAGAAATGCAAAAATGAAAAGGTGTAATGGAAAATGCAAGGAACCTAAGATCTAAATGCAAGTCATCAGAGGATCAACATGAGGAATAAGGACTAAGGGATGCAAAATGAAATTGAAGGCTAGTCAATTCAAGATATCCTAAGTGCAAGAGAATGATGGTTGTACAAGATGCAAATGAGTCATATGGGTCATGTCAATGAACTCTAAGGCTACAAGTTTCCATGTTTGCAATTCTTTCAAATGTTGACAAGTGTATGTTTGCAAGAAATTTTCAAGGGTCTCAAAGTGTTTTTGTGAGGCTGTATAAGTTTTGGAAATTATCTTAATTAATGAAAACACTCACACAAGATAGTACAATAAGAATGGACATTGTTAAAGTGAACAAATATATGAGAACCTAGGCTAAAAGGATTGTATCCATTGAATTTCCACTTGAACCAAAGTTCAATTGTGATTTTCTAGAGTGGACAACCTAGGATTGTGGTAGCAGAGGTGCCCCCTTACAGTGCATTCACTTCTTGGGCATACCAAGATTTGATTCCCAAGGGTCGATCATCACTTCCTAAGGGACTATTGCCTATACTAAGGACTAGTAATTTATGGGATGTCTTCATGAGCATGGGTGACCTCTTGAGCTAGTGGATAGAAGTATTTTGACCACTAAGACATGATGTTTAGTATGTGACACTCTTTGTACTAGGTGGATGATAAAATCCCACAAGAATTCTCCTAGCACTGAGAACTAGGGTTTTACACACATCTAATGATACTAGAGGAGAGCTATCACTAGCCATACCATCGGTTGGACATTACCTATGACTAATCCTTTATATAAAGCTTAGAGTATAGACTTTCACTTTAGCTTGTTACTACTCTAAGATCTTCCCTTGGCGTACCCAATATCGGATACCTTAGTCTTGGGTAGACTTCTCTAAAAGAACTACATGACTTTTTCTTCACCCAAGAGCCATGAAGGAAAGGGGAGAGGATATGTTTATATATCCCTTTGGTTTATAACACTACTAAAACACCAAAACAAATAGAAAAGTTAATTTTAGAGCACCAAGACTAGACATTTTCTAATCTACTAAAAATCAACCATAATGTTATGAAAAAAACATAAGGTCTTCATCATATGTCCTACATCAAATATGTTAGTAGTTTTTAGTAATTTTTCTTGTCCCAATGATAGCCATATATTTTAAATATATCATCCATAACACAAAATAATAATCTATGCCATGGAAGTGAAATGAGCCACTCAAATGCATATTATGACTCAAAATGCACTTTATACCATCCATCTCTACAAAAATAGTACCAATAAAGGACCCTAACATGCTAATCCAGACAACCAAGTGCACAACTTTATTGACCAACTACGTAGGTTGTGTAGTTGTGCCTCAGAAATGTGTAGTTGAGAAGCTAAGTAACAAAAAATTGTACTTAAATGAAGCATAAACTATATGAAACAAGAATAAAGAGAAATTCATTTACAAAGTATGTAGGAAAACTTTCCAAGTGCATAGGCTATGCAGTTGGGGGTCTAGAGAAGAGAAACAAGCAACCAGGAGTTGCAGATTGGAAACAAAGAACCAAACAATACACCTAAGAAACCAAGTGCATAATTTTACATGCCAACTACATAATTTGTGAAATTGGTAGCCAAAAATTCACTATTAGTCATGAAGAAGGAAAAAAAACATGATCTATATAGTCCAAAACAAAAATCAATATCCTAAGTGCGCAGTTACAGAGCCAAGTGCACACTCAAAACAACAAGTTATAAAAAAAGGTAAAATTGAAATATTTATTTTTACCTTGACCTATCGATTAGGATAGATGAGATAGATGATGTTAATTCACATCCTAATTAGACTATATGAATTTCTTGTTCATTTTAGGCCATCAAGAATGAAGATTTTGTCAGCATGAAAGTAAATGTTCTTTTCCCTTCCTAATTAACACTATGTGTATGCTTCTCTCACCTCCTAATTAGGATAGATTTTATGACTTTAGGTTCATTAAAATCCTAATTAAAATAGGTGACTTTTTTGTTCATTTTAGACCCAAAAGAAAGAAAATTTGAGCATGTAAACAAAATAAGACTCCATTAGTTCTTCAATCTTCCTCCTTGCATCTACAAGCACACAAGAAGAGAAAATACATTAGTAAAGCATGTTCAAATTAGGTTCAAAAAATGTGGGACTAGAAAAAGAGTAAGTAAGCATAATAAGAGCATTCACAAACTCTAAAAGCATGCACAAAAAATCCTAATCCTAATATAAAAGAAATTGAGATTTTTGATGTAATTAAATATTACTAATTACACTTTCATGATCACTTAGAAAGAAATAACATTGAAAGATCACATCCAATAGAATGATATGAAAAATTAAAATAGGAAAGACACTACATCATCCCCCCCAAAGACTAAAAGTTTCAAGTTCTTAACTATCACAACAAAGCGTACTTAAGTTTACTTAGGATAATACTCCTTCATATTAGTTGTCATGTACACACATGGGAGTTTGCACTTTACTAAGACATATTATCTCACACCTTTCTTTATGTGATACACCTTTGTGTTCTTATTCTCTCATCATTACACATACTTTCATGCACAATGGAGGATAATCCACCTTTGGTGGACATATGCTTAGTTGTTGTGCTTATCACTTGCATGAATCCTAGTTATCTTGCATTTCCTATATATTCAAGCACATCTACATGTATTGTATCGGATTATCTATTGATCATATATGAATCAAGTAATTTGAGGATCATATCATTTTGTCTCTCTTTTGATATCAATTGAACTTCTAGATCATGGAATTTACTTTTTGCAATGATGAGATTTGGGACGTCAATTTTAATTGAGTGATTCATCATCTCTCATTGTTATAAATTTGATAGCCATTCCACAATCATAATTAGATTGTTTTGTTTTTCCTTGATGGTCATCTAACCATCCAATTATTCTTAATGGTTTTTTGACATCAGCGAGTGCATTTATATTCAAACCCCTCACCATATGAGTTTTTAGTTTTGTAGCCTGACTTTGGGAAGCCATAACTCACTCATCCAAGCTCCCAATTAAGCACATAAATTTTTTATTTTGGCCTATATTTTCTATTGGTGCAGCTATTTTTTGGTTTTAGTAGATAAAAGTTTCACTATTTTTAGATTTTGGTAACTATACCTATCCAATCTTATATTTTGTAACTTCGAAGGATTTGTTCGGGCTCATACAGACACATTTTCATGTTCAATTTTTATAAAAGTACATAATTTTTTGTCTACTTCTAGATCTATTATCAATTTGGAAATTTTATAAGTGGACATAGTACTTTCATAACTTGGTCATTTTCAACATATTTTTACACTTGTAATTGATTAGATCCTTGAGAGATCTTGTGTCTTCAGTTATTGAGTTTGGTATAGCTTCGTATTTTCTGTTGTAACCATCAAAATTTGAAGTCCACTTTGGTCCATTTTGATAAGTGGCAATTTTACACACACTAAGTATAAAATGCCAAATCATCTATTTATTTATTTATTTTGGGGGGGGGGGGTGTCCTTAATTAAGTGATTTGGGGGGGGGAGGTCTTCAGTGATTGTGCTCCTCTTTATCTAAAATAATGGAATCATACCAATAATATTTCCATTGGTACTTAGAGGAAGTATGTACATGGTGATTGCATCTTCCATATTGACAATTGTAAAACTATAAAGGAAGCATGTAATAAGTTTGCTAGCTTGTATGAAAAAGTAGACAAAGCTTGGGGATTTTAACTTGATGAAAATATCATGAAATTAGGGTCCTAAGAAGTTTGAAAAAATTCAAGTCTACATATCTAAGGCACATGAGCTAAGTTCAATGGTTAAGGTTTGTGGAATTATCATGGAGGATGAAAAATTGATCCATAATTTGATGAGAAAACTTCCTCCATAGTATACACCATTTGTTTCAAACTTTAACACTCATAAGTTGAAATTAGTTTCTTTACACCATGCCTTAATTTAATGTCTTCATAGAGATGTTTATGGTAAAGAAATCTAACTTTATGAGCATGAGGATTATCAAGTTTTCAAAGTCTAAAGCATTGGTGGCTAGTAAAGGGAATTAAGGAAAAGGGTCTAACAACAAGAAGAAACCATGCAACCAAAAGTCACAACAAGATAAATATCACTCAACCTACTCACCACAAAAGAAAATCCAAAACTAATGGGAAATCATCCAAAAAAGAAGATTCTTACTTGTGAATATTGTAAGAAGAATGGACATGAAGAACATTACCACTACAAGGAGATAGATGAACTCAAGAATATTCTTAAGAAGAATCAAATCAATCTACCTTCAAGAATGACTGGTTCACCTTCTTCTTCACAATCAAATTTTGATAAAGGAAAGAATCACAATGGAAAAGTTCAAGCCTTAGTAGCTACTTAAAGTCATGATTTAGGGAGATGGCTTGCAGATTCACGAGCTTCTCATCATATGGCATCTTTATAATCTATGTTTCCATCATTTGATCCTTGTTACACTCCACCTATTTTGATGGTAAATCATACTTAGATGAATGTGATTGGGAAAGGAACTATTGATAAGGGGGAGAGATACATCAAATATGTGTTGTGTGTACCTTCCCTAAGTCATAATATTCTTTCTATTTATCAACTCACCCATGTGGACATAAGGAAGACCATGCAATTCACACCTAGTTCAATTTTCATTAGAGACTCAAAGACTAGAGAGGTCATTTCTTTAAGGGTGTTTGATTATGCATCACATATGTACAACTTCTCATACTTTTCACAAGATGATGACATTCATTCTTTAGCAAATTTGGATCACATTTATAGTGATGACTAAGACTTGAACTTGGGTATTCTCATGTGTCATACAGTTCTTGATCCAACCATTTATTCTCCTCATATTGATATTTCATCTACTATTTTTCTTAATGATACTTTTATTAACACAATCATGGATTTAGGTGATTCAGTGCAACAAGATATTCCTTATCTTTTAGGCTTAATCCCATGGGATGACTACTTGAGAGAAATTTTAAGTTTATTTATGGAATCCCACATTGAATATTTGGGAGCGATTTTGCTGACCTTCATCTTATCTTTGGTGAATATGATCTTCTTCAGTGGTTGTGAGGGAACATCTTGACCCTCATCTTCGTTCTCTACTTGATCATTCTTTTTAGGTTGATATGATGGTCTATGTCCTTTGATACAACAATTGGAGGTCATTTTCTTTGATGCATGTTCTACATTCATCCTTAGTTGATCCTAATGTATTTTTTAGTGGTGGCATAGTATATATGTTTTGGAGGAAGCACCTTTTAGTATTGGCATGGGGACACTTGAGTAGGTTTTATAGATTCTAGTCATTTTGAGGTTTCTTCCTACAGATCAACGAGGCTTCATTGATGCACCTTTGGTTTTATTTATTCCTAAGGGAAGGAATGTTGTTATATACTAGTGGAGCATTTTCTACATCGATCTTGGAGAATTTAACATAGGTGTACATTCCACATTAAGGGGGGCACTTGATCTCTCTTCCACTTTTCTCCTATATGGAGATTCTCTATTTTATATGCATGATGGATGCCAATTTTTTTTGGGTGGGGGGTCTTGATTACTCCATCCATTCATGTGTCTTACTTTTATCTTTCATCTCTTTTTTTTTGGGGAGGTATTTCCCATGAGGTTGTCTATCTTTCTCCACTTTATGAGAGATTTTATTGCATTTTTTTGTACTTTCATGTTGTACATGGGTACCTAACATGACCTAGTAGATGGGACCCATCATGCATTTTTATTTGCCTTTTGTAAGTTTAAGTGCATTCCCATAAGTTGCACTTAAGGCCGAATGAGGAGGGGGCATGCTGGTGTAATTGAATATTAGTAATTACACTTTACTTAAGTTTACTTAGGATATACATTTTCATTTCCATAGTTTTCATGTAGACACATAGGAGTTTGCACTTTATTTGAGCACATGTTGTCTCACACCTCTCTTTGTGTGATACACCTTTGTGTTCTTGTTCTTTCATTATTTCACATACTTAAATACACAATGGATGATAGTCCACCATTAGTGGACATGTGCTTAGTTGTTGTGCTTATCACTTGCATGACTCCTAGTTATCTTGCATTGCCTATATATTCAAGCACATCTGCATGTATTGTATTTGATTATTTGATTATCTATTGATCATCTATAAATCAAGCCATTTGAGGATTATATCATTTTGTCTCTCTTTCACTATCAATTCAGCTTATAGATCTTTGCATTTTGATTCTTTACCTTAGATAAATTCTTATAGAGACAAAGTAAGCAAACTAGAAAGCTCCCTCAATTTGACAATTGTGCCCTTTCTTACTACTCCAAAAGAATGGATGTAGCTCCGATATGGACTAAATGAAATAAAGATGATGATAATATGATGATGAGAAGACTTGGAAGAATATGGTTAGCTCAAATAGGTGCAAAAAGGATCAATCTATAGGATTTGAGAGCCAAGATGCAAGAATGGAAGGAAAGTGAGCAATTGGAAATTATCATAGTTACATGCAAAACTTGGAAATTTACCATGAAAAGAGGTGAAATTTAGAAACTTATGAAAAAATTATGAAAAAATACAATAATGTGTAATAATTTTCGTAGGTATGTGTAAGGAAAATAGAGGAAGAAAGTGTAAGAATATGTAAGCTAGAAAATAGGAGGTGGAAGCACAATTGGGGGGAAATATAAGGGTTGAATTTTTAAATTCAAAAACTCATAATTCACAAACAAATTAAAATTATAATATTATGAATTAATTAAAATTCCAAATTTCATAGAAATGAAATAATTAATTAATAAAGATTAATTAATTTTTAGAGTTAGAAAAGAAGATAATTTAATAAGATAGGGTGAATTAAATGATCAAAGGACACAAAAATAGATTAAGGATTATCTAATTCTATAGGAAAAATTAGGGAATTTATTGGCCTAAATGACAAAATAATGCAGGATAACCCTATTGAAGAACTTTAATACAAAATATGTTGAAACTAGGTTGATACAAGTATGAGAATGTGTTTTAATCATTGTTTTGTCACTAATGTCAAACCTACTACTTGTTGGTATGACAAATTCCTAGTTGATTTGAGTATTATCATTTGTTTGATCAATGAGGAGGTTTTGATCAAATGAGATAACAATATCATCTAGAGGAAAGGTTGAGTTATGATATGGAAAAAGAGTGCAAGGATCAGTTAAGACAATGATGTTATAGTGCATTGATTATATACTTAAAGTTGTAAAGGATGGATACACTGATTAAGTTCTAAAGAAAAAATAAAGAAAATAAATTCTGTCAAGCTTAACAATCTACATAGTAGGTGCCAAGAAAAGTTAGTGTAAGTTGAGCCAAAAATTAGTTGGAGCCGAGTAAAGTCAAATCTCAGTGTATGCTAAGTAATACAATGTAAGCTGGGTAAATTTTAGTTGATGTTGAGCACTAGTAAACTTTAGTTCGTGTCGAGTGATTTGATAGTGGATGCTAAGAAACACAATTTGTGTCAAGCATCAGAAGCAAGTTAATGTTGAGTGACAACATTATGCGAAAGATCATAAATTCAATGAATTTGAGCTAACAAGTTTGATTTCTTGGATTGTGTGAATTGTGTGGAAGATAAGCTTGATGAGTTGGTGGTATAGAATTCAAGATGAACCATTTTGAGGGGAATTCAAAGAGAATTGAAAGAGAAGTTTCTAGAGGAAATAAAATGAAAATATGGGTAGATTCATTGAATCCTACCTAATCCTACCTAACCCTAAAATGGACAATAGAGGATGAATGGAAAAATATCTTTATTTTCTATTTATAGAGATGGTTGGCCAGAAGCAAAGGTTTTCATGTGCAACAACCTAAGGAAGACAAGGATTCTAAGGTATTGCTTCATACAGTGACCAAAGAGAAGAGACTGCTATTGGCAAGAAAAATAAGAAGGCTTAAGAGTATGGATGCTTGAAGGGTGGACAAGCTATCAGAGATGAAGTGTGTGAAAGCCAAGCAGAATGGAGGACTAAAAAGAGATCTATAATTTTCAAAGTGAGATGTAAGTTGTTATAAGATCAAGCCTTATTATTACTTTCTAATTATTTTACTAGTCTAGGGTAAATCCTTTGGATTAAGGTTGACCTAATAGTCATTTGTGAATCCTTTAAATGGGTAACATTCAAAGTGAATGATCTAAACTCCTCTAACAAGGATCACTCCTAATAGGGTGATTAAAATCCTCTAACCATGTTAGATTTAACAGTGTGCATTGTAGCCTTCAACAAGGTTGGCCTTTCATGGGGCATGATCACTTCAGAAGAGTGAGAATGAATAGCATGTCACTGGTGGTTTTTTCCAAATTGGGTTTCCACATAAAATCATTGTGTCAAATGTGTTATTGAATCTATTATATTTCATGCTTACATTTTTGCGAAGTTGATTTGATAGTAACCTACAAGTTTAAGTGATTGTATGATCTAATGGATGCATGCATGATGAATATGTTTTATGGGTATGGGTTCACTAAGCTATGAAAAGTTTTATTTGTACATTTGGACCTTGGATAACTAATTCACCCCCCCTCCCCTTAGTTATTCTAAATAATTTCAAAAATTACTATTAGAGCTATCTGCTTAAGAGCACTAGTTTGAAGGTACTAGAAGCAAAAGATCAAGATTTCAAAAAGAGAGGTACCCAAGCTTAATAGAGATAACTTTCCTTCATCGAAAAGTTTGATGAAGCTACACCTAGGAGGTCTTGGAGATCATGCATAATCTCCCATTTTCATAGAGCATGTCAATTCTCTTTGAGCCCTAATAGCTAAAGATCTAAAAAAGAAGAAAAAACACAACTAGGAAATGTTGGAGATTGCCTCTACCCTAAGCTATGTCAAGTTTGATGATATCAAGGTTTGTGACAGTGCAAAGAAAATGTAATATTATCTTTACACTATTTATGGAGGAGACACAAATGTTCTAAGAGCCAAATCTGAAAGTTAGAGGTAAGTTCGATGATATGAGAATGTAATAAGGTGAGAATGTTGCTCAATATTGCTATTGGATAAAAGATGTTGTTAATGCAATAAGAGGATCTATTGGTAATATAGATGATGAGATTGTACTAAGCAAAGTTTTGAGAACACTTCTACCCATTTATGCTATTAGAGTTTCTACAATACAAGAACTAAGATGTATACTAGGTTCTAATCTAACTCTTGAAGTTCTGGTAGGTTGGCTCACTACTTTTGGGCTATATACTTTTGATAACTTCAAATTTGAAAATGTTGAATCTGCTTTCAAAGCTAAGCTATCATTGAAGGAACCTAATGAGAAGAAGAAGAATTAGGTAAAATATGTTCCAGTGACAGTGATATAGACAAGGAGGATGTAGAACAAATTGAAGCACTACTAGCAAGGATAATTCATAGAGGTAAAGACAAGTTCAAAGGTAAGTTACTTATCATGTGTTTTAATTGCAATAAGGCTAGTCATAGTGCAATTAGATGTCCAGAGAAGATGAACTACAAAGGTGGAGACAAGTACAAAAGTATAAGAGATCAAGACAACAAATATTAAAAAGATAAAGGCAAGAAGTCTTTCTACATTGTTGAAGAGGAAACTAAAGATGGATCTGACGATTATGATGATGAAATGGTGTATGTTGCAATGAAGGATGAATCTGATGAGGATGGGGCAACTGCACCAGTGTCTTGTGTGAACAAAAATTATAGATGAATCATTGAAAGTGGGTGTTCACATCACATGATTGGAGATAAAAATAAGTTCATTAACTTGAATTATTATGATGGAAATAGTGTAAGGTTTGGTAATGATGCACCCTATCTTATAAAAGGAAATGGTTCTATCAAACTCACAGGAAAAGATTTTATGTGACAATTATTATTATGTTGAAGGACTTAATTATAATTTATTGAGTGTGTCACAACTAAATAATTCAAGTTGTAAGGTTGATTTTTAGAACAAGATTGCTAAGATATATGATACTGATGGAAAACTAATGGAAAAAGGTGATCAAACTAGAAGTAATCTATTCTACCTTGATATGGATAATGCTACTTTTCTAATTGTAGAATTTTATGATGTGTGGCTATGGCACAAGAGGTTATGTCATGTTAGATAACTTGGTTAGTATCTGTAACATGAGAAGAGTAAGAGGTTTGCCTAAGTTGAAGAATCTTGACAATATAATTTGCAAACAATGTCAGTAAGGCAAAATGACAAAGTCTAGTTTTAAGAGTAAAACTCATACCTCTAAAGGATTACTGGAGATTGTTAATACTGACTTGGGTGGACCAATTGATGTGCAAAGCTAAAAAGGAGATAAGTACATTATGCAATTTGTTGATGATTATTCGAGGATAATGATAGTTATGTTTCTAAAACATAAATATGATGCTTTCTAAATGTTTAAGTGGTACTTAGCAAGAGTTGAGAAGGAAACAGGTAAAATTTTAAAATGCTTGAGATCTAACAGAGGAGGAGAATTTACATCAAATGAGTTTGAGATGTTTGGTAATGACAGAGGATTCAAAAGACAAACATCTACCCCTAGGATCCCTCCACAATATGGAATTGTTGAAAGGAGGAATAGATTTGTAATAGATTGTGCTAGGATGCTCATGATGGAGAAGAATGTTACTTTGAAATATTGGAGAGAGGTTGTAAGTACAACTATCTATACCTTGAACCATGTGGAAGTCAAGAAAGGTACTCACTCAACACTTTTTGAACTATGGTATGGATACTCACCCAATGTAAAATGTTTTAATGTATTTGAAAGTAAGTGTTATATTCTCAAAGATTTCAAGAATGGTAAAATAGATGAAAAAAGTGAAGAAGGTATATTCCTTTGCTATTCCACAAGAGGTAAATCTTATAAGTGTTTAATTACTAACACTAACAAAGTTGTCAAAAGTACAAATGTGAAATTTGATGAATATAGAGAAGTACATGAGGTTGAACCTATGAAGGAACTAAAGGGATACAAATCATTTGTATAATTTTATGAAGGTATGCCTACTAATGAAGATGTTTTAAATCAAGTTGAAAATCAACAACAAGTTTTAGTGACTGTTAAGTCACATACTATGAATGTCGAGTTGCATTCAAGAATCGAGCTACATCCAGGTGTTGAGTTATAGAATGAAGTTGAGGCACATTCTAATTATAATATTAGTGTACATGAAATAGATGTACATAATGATTCAAAAGTTGAGAGACCAAATGTAGAAAATGAAGTAGAACCAAGATTGTCAAAATATGTCAAGAGACATCACCATACTGCACAAATCATTGGAGATAAAGATGCAAGACCTATGACAAGGAAACATTAAGAAATGATACATGTTTTTTTAGCATGAATTAACATAAAATAGTGAAATATTCCTTAGAAGATGTGGACTGGAGTAAAGCCATGAAAGAAGAGATTGAATAGATTGATATCATATTTGGAGGTCAAGATACTTTGTGTAAAGTTTTTACAAATGAAATGAAGAAATAATTTGAGATGTTTATGTTTGGAGAGATCAAGTTCTTTGTGGGTTTTCCAGTACATTAGATGAAATATGGTTTATACATCACTCAGTCAAAATATGTAATGGAGTACTAAAAAATTGGAAGATTCTAAGTCAGTAAGCACACCTATGGTGATAGCACACAAATTGTCTAAGAATGATGATTCAACTAAGGTGAATCAAATATTGGACAGGTCTATGATTTGCAAATTACAATATGTAATATATAGTAGACTTGATATTGCATTATCTATTGGGATTGAACAATTCTATGCTAATCCCAGACAGAATCATTTGATGGTTGTTAAGAGAATAATGAGATATCTAAAAGGAACATAAGACTATGCTCTATACTAAAAGAAAAATAGAAATTTGAATTAAGAGCCTACATTGTTGCTGATTGGGCTAGAAATATTGATGACATAAAGAGCACTAGTGGAGGAGCATTTTTCTTAGGAAAAAGACTGGTTGCATGGACTAGCAAGAAAGAAAAACTACATATCTCAATCTACTATTGAAGCTAAATAAGTTGCTACAATAGTAAATTTTACAAACACTATATGGATCAAACAACTACTCAAAGGTATGAAGGAGAAAATCACTGAACCTATGATAATTTATTGTGATAATAAAAGTGTTATAAATATATCAAAGAATCTTTTGATGCATACAAAGACTAAGCACATTCAATTAAGTATCATTACTTGAAAGAATTAGTTCAAGATAAAGAGGTGAAGATGGAATATGTTAATACAAAAGAGCAAATAGCTGATATCTTCACAAAAGCATTACCTAAGGATGCTCATGAGTATCTAAAAGGTAAAATAAGGGTGATACCCCTATCCAAGGCTATTTAAGAAGCATGAGAAGTGCCTTGCATCAAACAATATGATTTACATATGTTACACATTAATGTCATGGATTTTACTTTAGGAGCTTCCTAAAGTAATCGAAGAGCTGGAGCTATAGATTAGTCACAAGCTAGGTGATAGAGGGAGAAACTGAAAATGTTCATATTTTCATATTAAGATGAAAAGTCTTTGGCATTGTTTTCAAAGAGGGAGATTATAGAATATACAAGGAGAAAGAAGATATAGATAGAAGAAACATGGAATATCTACTTAGAGAAAGCTAGTGTAACTGTTGATTACTACAGAGTAATAAATGATTACATCTACCTAGTAAGAGGGAAATAGTGTTGAAGGAGATATAAGAAATGATCAAGAGGGATTCATTAGGATGAGTTGATTGTCAATTGATTAGAATAGAAATTTTTAACCTATACAAAAGATGAAAGTTTTTGATAGAGGGAGTGATTTCAATACAAGGAATTATTTTCTTTTTAATATTATTGTTGGTTGTATTGGTTGAACTAGTTTTCCATCAATGTCAAAGATGGAGATTGTTGAAAATAGGTTGATACAAGTATGAGAATGTGTTTCAATCATTGGTTTTTTATTGATGTCAAACCTACTATTTGCTGGTATGACAACTATTTAGTTGATTTGAGTACTATCATTTGTTTGATTAATGAGGAGGTTTTGATCAAATGAGATAACAATAGCATCTAGAGGAAAGGTTGAGTTATGATATGGAAAAAGAGTATAAGGATCGATTAAGATAGTGATATTATAATGCATTGATTATATAGTTAAGGTTGAAAAGGACAGATACATTGATTAAGTTTAGAAGAACAAGTAAACCAAATTAAGTCTGCCAAGCTTAACAATCTACATAGTAGGTACTGAGAAAAGTTAGTGTAAGCTAAGTAGAAAATTAGTTGGAGCTGAGCAAAGTCAAATTTTATTGTATGTCGAGTAATACAGTGTAGGTTGAGTAAAGTTTAGTTGATGTTGAGCACTAATAAACTTTAGTTCATACCAAGTGATTTGATAGTGGATGTTGAGCAACACAATTTGTGCCAGTCATTAGAAGCAAGTTAATGTTGAGTGACAACATTATGAGAAAGATTGTGAATTTGATGAATTTGAGTTGACAAGTTTGATTTCTTGGATTGTGTGAACTGTGTCGAAGATAAGCTTGATAATTTGGTGGCACAGAATTCAAGATGAACTATTTTGAGGGAAATTCAAAGAGAATTGAAGGAGAAGTTTCTAGAAGGGAATAAAATGAAAAGATGGGTAGATTCATTGAATCCTACCTAATCCTACCTAAATCTAAAATAGATGATAGAGGATGAATGACAAAAGATCTTTATTTTCTATTTATAGAGATGGTTAGTTAGAAGTAAAGGTTTTCATGCATGAGAACCTAAGGAAGACAAGGAATCTAGGGTATTGCTTCATTTAGTGACCAAAGAGAAGAGACTACTATTGGCAAGCAAAGCAAGAAGGCTTAATAGTATGGGTTCTCTAAGGGTGAACAAGCTATTAGAGCTGAAGTGTCTAAAAGCCAGGATAAATGGAGGATTGAAACAAAGATCTCTAATCTGCAAAGTTAGCTATAAATTGTTATTAGATCAAGCCTTACTGTTACTTTCTAATCATTGTATCAGTCTAGGGTAAATCCTTTAGATTAAGCTTGACCTAATAGTCATTTGTAAATCCTTTAACTGGGTGACATTCCATGTGAATGATCTAAAGTCCTCTAACAAGGCTTACTCCTAATAGGGTGATTAAAATCCTCTAACTAGGTCACATTTAATAGTGTTCATTGTAACATTTAATAGGGTTGGCCTTTCATAGGCCATCACTTTAGAAGAGTGAGAATGAGTAGCATGTTACTAGTGTTTTTTTTCCCAAATTGGGTTTCCACATAAAATCATTGTGTCAAATGTGTTATTGAATCTGTTGTGTTTCATTCTTACATTTCTACAAAGTTGATTTGATAGTAACCTACAAGTTCAAGTGATTGTATAATCTAATGGATGCATGCATGATAAATATGTTTTATGGATATGGGTTCACTAAGCTATGAAAAGCTTTATTTATACATTTGGATCTTGGATAACTAATTCACCCCTCCCACTCTTCTCAGTTATTCTAAAGAATTCTAAGAAAATATAGATTAGATATATGATGAAATTGGATGGATTAAAGCCATGATCAAATTAATTGTATAAATAATGCTAGATTGATTGACTAGGATTGATGGCATGTCAAGAACACCTAACATGAATTGATGATCTATGACATTTAACAAACTCTATAAATCTTATATGTTGATCAAAATATATTGGTAGGATTGATCATAATAACATCAATAGGTGTAGTCAATGCTATTGAATTGATTGGATAGGAACATGATCAAACACTGAAGGACTTGAAAATGTCAATGATCAAGTTGATGACAAGTGATGATATGATGGGATGACAAGGCACCAAGGAAAAAAACAATTCCAAGTGATCAATTAATGAAATGATGACATGCCAAGGAAACATGACATGGATTAATGATAATTGATAAGGCATTGAAGGATAAAGTAATGCCTAAATGTTTGATGGTGATGGCCAACTTGATCAAGGTTAAATAAGATTTGACTAAACACTGAAGGATGTGCCAATGCACAAGATTGAATGATGATGATTGATTAGGGTTGATTGTAAGTGAATTTGACAACATTGAGACAAACTTTAATAAAATTTGAAAGTTTTAGATTGAATATGAATCAATTCCAAAAATAATCTAAATTTGATTGAAAAGGGTTGAAGATGATGAAATATATGACAGAAGGTGTTCAAAGAATGTTCTGAAACAAGTTGAGATGATGATCAAGTTTGCCAAAATATTAAAGTTGCTAAATTGAGAAAGTGGGATGTGTTAGCATGTAAAGGTGATGAAAGAGTAGGCACAAACCATTTTTTAGCATATACGATTATAAATATAATCGTCTACAATTGGTATCAAAAATTATATGTTATTAGAAAATACTAGGTCCTTGAATTATAGCCATACTTTTCTAAATATATTCTAGCATCATTGACAAGGCCATAATTAAGGATACAAGTACTTTCAAATAATCTAATAATGGTAATCCACCTAATCAAGCCTTAACACTCTACAATGGGTTCTAGGAGCAATCTAATTCTCCAAGGGAGGTGATATTGCCCACCCAACTCTCTTTAAAAAATGGCCAGTAGGAGTAGCAGGAAGCTAGATGGTCCCACACAACTATTTGATCTCAAATAATGATTTGTGCATACTAAATGCTGAGTTTTTTTACTAAGTACTCAAAAATAATCTTTTTCATACCTTCATATATACACAATGTCTTTCTAGTTTCTTTCCACTCACATGCTCATTTCATTTCATACGATCATCTAAAACTTGTGTCAATATAAATTTTATTATAGCTTATGCCCCCACCTATTTTTTCAATTAATTCATTCATTTAGGATTTAGGTTTTGAACATATATTTTGTCTCTTTTTGTGTCCTTCTGATCTATTTCTCTATAATGATATTTTTCAATATCAAGAAGGAAGAAAGGGAAAAGGTAAAGGAAGGATATTGTATACATATTACAGTACACATGGCTTACATAAAACCACATTAGTGGCCAACTCAAGCAGCATAAGGCTAGATGATCCCACATGCCCATTTGATCTTGAATGATGATATGCACATACTAAATGTTGAGTGTCTATAGTGAGTACTCCAAAATAATCCATTTCATACCTTCATTTATACACAAACTCTTTATAGTTTCTTTCTACTCTTATGCCCATTTCATTTCATATGATCATATAAAACTATATCAATATAAATTTTATTATAAATTATGCCCCTACCTAGTTTTTGAATTCATTTATTCATTTATGATTTAGGAGTGTGTTGGCTTCATTTTTCATGTATATATTAATTTTTTTTGAAATAGTCTAGTAAAAATCTAGTTTACCTATTAGAAATTAGGGTCATGAGTTTTTGAATCATTGTTGACCCTAGAAAATCCCTAATTTGGAGTTAATATTCCAATGTTAAATTTTTCCCTAGAAAACCTTTGAGCTAGGTTTACATGGTATGCATTTTAAAGAAATGCGTGGGAAAAAAATCATTTGAAAGCCCCTTTTTATTTTCTTGATTACTTTTTAATTTTTTTGGCATTGCCTAACCTTACCCTAAGTCTCATTTTGCAATTATAACCGAGTCTTTTTTTAAAAATATTATGCGGGTTACATTTTATGTGTGAAAATCAATTAAGTCACAATGGCCCTTGATCGTCCTTAAGATCAAGGGTTGTCACTTTGTCACCAAATGAAGTTAAATGGTTTTTATTCTTGGTGACATAGCAACAAGATGACATCTATCCACAGGCCCAAGTAGGAAGGTAAGGTTTTAAAAGAAAGATCTTCATCGTAGATCAGATGGTAGATCAACGAACCTCACTTTCTCGCCAAAGAAAGTTGCTTGTTCTTTATTCATAGCAATATAGCGACATTAGGACACATGGTTATGTGGGTCATTTCTCCTTGTGGCTAATGGGTGTGTTGGAGTGAGATGATAGTTGTTCATGTCCCATTTGTGCTTTATGATAAAAGGCTAGTTTTTCAATGTACTTATGTCCACCATTGACTTTAGATTCAATCTAGGGTTGTTGTTATGTCATTATCCATAATTGCTTAGTTCTTATCCTTGGCGACATAGCAAGAGATTAACATGTGGAATATGGTGGACCAGCCCTTACAGGAAGTGTCACAAGTTCCAAGTCATCAAAGGGTTTCCAGATGTCATCTTTTCATTTGTCATGGGGATATATTTTACGAAGACAAGATGATTGGTCTGCACTGTTAGATCTTTTCAAGATTGAGGAAGGTCACTTTGTCATCATAAAAAGTTACATAGGTTTTAAACTTGGAGACATAGTGAAAAACATGACACATATCCAACAGGCCCATCTCAGTTGTAATGTGGTTGTTTTGTTCCTACTATCAGATTGAAAGATAATCTATGGATGTCGCTATGTCATTATACAGAGTTGCAAGGTATTTACCTTTAGCGACATAAAGAGAGTATGACACATAGCATGGTGTCCCACTTTCAAAGAAGCTCTAAAGTATCATCCTTGATCTCTGATGCGTAGGAGATAAAATGATATCATTATGTCACTAAGGGAAACTACTCAACCTTTATCCATAGCAACATAGTGAGAGCTTGACATGTGTCTGATTACATGAGTGATTAAGGCACAAGTTTTTGGTGAGGTGGAAAAAGGTATATATCAAGTTTTAATTGCTTTGACCACCAAGTCAGAGGGTGAAAGTTGTGTCAAACTATATTTTATTTCTTGATAGTCAACTTTTTGTAGATCAACGACCCATTTTCAAACTTAAAAGGGAATGCCACTCTATTTATTCTCTATAGCCATTTATGGGAATTAAAAGCTTCTCATGTGAACTAATATAGGAAATACAGGGAAGAAGGTCAAAAAAATTGTTTTGCAAATAGATTTTTTGAATTCTTAGAGCTTGGTACTTGTTGAAAAACCTATTATTTTGCCTTGTTGAGCTGGGAATTTTTTTGTGACAACAATCCATTGTAGTGTTTAGAGAAGAAGTGAAAAGGCCAAGAAAGTATCTTCCTCTACATATAATTAAAGAATTTTGGTATTTTCCTCATTGTTATTCAGTATGCCTCCAAAGAAGGGTTTTTTTGGGAAGGTCGAGTATGCCAATAGAAATGTTCATGATGATTTTTTAGAACAATTAAATGAATCTACCAATGAGGCTACCTGGATAAAGAAGTTAGTCCCCGTAAACCCTTGGCTATGACTTGCAAATGGATTATTTGACAAAGGGAATTGGATTTGGGATTAATTATTCATAAATGGTTCTTCAAGAGAAAATTGTTCCCCCCATGGAAACATTTGAAATTTTGACCTAGGCAAGTTAGTAGTTCTTGAAGTCTTTATGGATTCAAACCTCCTCGCCGCCATCCCAAAATTATGATCTAGTAGCTAGAATGATGAGGGGGATAAATGGAGAATGCTTAGTGAAGATTATTGCTGAAGAAATTCAAGGAGTCTTTGGAATGGATTCTACAACAGATTATCATGAGGTTATTGATTTTTAGGGATTAGAAAAATAATATTTATCCCACAAGGATTAGATTAGGAAGGGAGCATTAAGAGGACATTTGGCCACAATTGGAAATCTAACTTTTGTCATAGCTTCAATCAAAGAGTCTTTTAAGAAATCTAATTTTTCAACTCTAGAGCTATATATATATGACTTTGTGTAAGGTTTTTGGTGAAGATGAACAAGAATTTGTGCCAATAAAATTCATGTATATGATGGTGGGGATTTCTTCCTTTGGAATTGATATTATTTTTGATTTTTCATCTTTCCTAGTCAAAGAAATTCATAAGAAAAATTGAGAAGACATTTAGGTTTTACTCTTTGTTGATGCATATGTTTTTGTATAAGGGGTCACATTTTTTCAGAAAGAAATGGTATTAATAAGAGAACATGATGGAGAATTTCTACTAGTCTAATTATGGAGTGCAGATATGACTTGGGATGTAGAGGAGGCTAGTTTTGCAAGGTTTGATAGATATTTTGAATCTAGACTAAGGAGCCTATTATTGAAGGATATTCCTAAGATACCCAAGCCATTTTTAGATTTTATTAGGCCTATGGACAACCCTAATAATTTGAAAGTTTCCCACAATTGGGTGGATATTATACCATATCTAGTGTCAACAGTATTCAGAGTATATGGATTCCAAAGAACACCACATGTGCTTCCCTACCAAGTACCTCTTAAGGTATGAATAGATGAGATGTTATGGCAACTAGGTGGTTTGGAAGAAACATAACTGACTGGTAGGACAAGAGGCTCTATTTTCCCATCCTACACATTAGTTCACCAGTTTACATTCACATAGGGTGGTTTTTTATATTGATATAAGATTTTAGACCCATAAAAAATTGGAGTGTCCCATGCAAGATTTAATGACAATAAGGGATTTTTTGAAATATTCAGACAGAGGGCTAGGACTAGTGCTAGAAAGCATCAATTCTATATCCCTAAATATGTAATAAAGAATGAATTTTCTCTTCAAGAACAAGAAATCAAGAAAGAAAATTGGAGAGTCTATTCTAGGGTTTTAGAATTCATTAATCATTTTGAGAAGGATTATGGCCCATTGAAAGATGAAAAGACATAAGTAGATAGAGTAAAAAAAATTGATGATCACCTTCTTAGAGATCATGGATGCAATGAATGGAAAGAAGGCTCTTCTTATCAATATTTATCCTTAAAAAGCAAGCGAGGTAATAAAGAAGTTTTCTTTCACTCCTGATATAGGTTAGGGAAATTAGTCATCCAAAGGAGGTCTAGTTATAGCATAATTAAGAATAGAGAGCATGCAGCTAATAAAGGAAAGCTAATAGTTGGATCAACTAGTTTTTCTTTGGGAGAAATGATTAAAGAGCCAAGGCCCAAGAGGTAGAAGATAGGAGAGAAGTAGATGTCACAAATAGAAGATTATATGCCTTCTCAATCTCCCCTGCATATAGGAGAGGAATAACTTACTAGAGAGAAAATTGAGCTATTAGGATCCCAAGGGGGAGTGTTTATTACTACTACAGAATTGGAGGAAGGAAATCCCCAAGAACCTCCCATGCCTAGCCTTGAACTAACTATTGCTAATTATAAAAGAAAAACATTAGAACTTGTAGTAGAACAATCTAGTCATGAATTTCTTTTAGATGACAATTTTATCAAATCAAGAGCTTTCTACCAATTTTCTTGGAGAACTAATATTGAAACTTTTGAAGAAAGGTGTAACAAGAGGAAGGCTGAGCATTAGGAAAAGGAGGATGTAGTTATACAAGATGAAATAAAGGAAGAAATGATGCAAGAATTTAAAAGTTTGACTCTAGAAGAAGGGAGAAAAATGATTACATCATCAAGAGTTTTACTTTTGCCAAATTGGGATATTGTAGATGCCATGGCTTTTAACACTGTCACCAAGAGGCTAAATACTAAGAAAAAGGTAAAATGGGGATTTAGAGGTGCTAAGCTTAGTGAAGATCATGCTACTGCAGTAATCTGGTCTCTAAAAAGAGGATCTAGAGCCAGTTTTTCTCAATAGGATGATACTGGATTAGTTGAAAATTTGATTATTAAGAGGGTAGAAGATACTCCAAATGATGAGGCCACCAAATTCAATGCTGAAATTGATAACCTCATATTAGCCACTACTAGGAAGGAGAAAACACAAAACTAGAATTGCAAGAAAAATATGAACAAGTTTTAGATACTTACAACAAAGAAGTACATAAGAGGATTGAGCTTGAAAATGAGATGATAGGGTATAAAGGAAAATCTAGAAAACCCAGGACTACTTATCCTCCTCGTCCTCCAATTGGACCCTTCAATACAACTCCTCTAGTAGAAATACTAAGAACCCCATAGGGACACCAAGCATATACAACTAAAGAGCTTGAAGAAGAAAGGAATAAAATATGGTTATTACATGTGGAGTTGGGTGTTCAATATGAAAATAAAATAAGGGACCCTATTATGTATCTGGTAGATAGGATAGAATGGCCTATATTTTATGATAAGTTGTCAATACTAATAGATAGGTGGAGTGAATTAAAAGATAATAAAGACAACTTGAAGCCAATTGTGAAAAAGTGGAATAGTAGGGATACTGATATTACAATTTTATGTTGTCCAATTATTAGTCTCTCTTGTGAGTAGGTAGAGAAAACTTTTGATGTGACAAGTGGCTTATCTAATTTTGATAATGATAGAGTTGTATTGTAAAGGAGGATTATTAATTTTTTTCAAAATATTTTGGTAAGAGTTTTGAGCGTTTCCCTCATGCACTCAAGGTTGTGGATAAATTAAAGGATAAAGTTGAATGGGCCAAAGAGTTGGATGGATTAATATGCACTAGGGTGAATAATGTCATCAATGAAAAAGGCTACATATGGTTTGCTAAAAAACTTGAAGAAGTTATTCAAGTTCATACATTCTTTTATTATTTCAAAAAGGAGTTTGATGAAATTGAGAAATTGGGAGAAGATACTTTGAATAAATAGTGGGAGATACTAAATTTTAATTAGCTAGATGACTCACTTTTCAATAAATGAATGACATATCTTGCCCAATCAAATCAATTGACAGCTAAAGAAACTAATGAAAGTGGTGTGGACCTAGATGAGCTACAAAGAATAGATGCATTAGAAGAAAGAAAAGAAGATCAACTAGTTGCAGAAACAGAGGTAGTCAGTCAAACTGATGATTTGGCAGTAGAAAAACCAACTGTAATTATTTGCATCTTAGTTCAGGATGATTTGGAGGGAGATCAACAAGTTGTATTAAATTTATAGATATCAGAACCTAACACCTCATATGCAAATTGGCTAGTCCTACAATTAGAAGAACAATAGCTGCATTTTGGCCCATCAACAAATGAAGTCTCCCAGCAACTAATGGTCCCACAAAAAGAAGATTCATGATGTAGACATTCTTTTGCAAGAAAGTAATAGATTTTGAAATCTGATTAAAAAGATCACTATTAAAGAAGGGAGATTATTGAGAAGAAGGGAGATTGTTGATTAAGAATTTTTTCAATCATTGTTTTGTCACTGATGTCAAACCTACTATTTTTTGGAATGAAATTTTCTTATAAGATCCAAGTACTATCACTTAGTTGATTGATGAAGAGGATTTAATCAATAAGATGTAACAAAAGCACCTAAGTGAAAGGTTGAGTTATGGTTTTCTAATGAAGTACAAGGATCAGTTAAGGCAATGGTAAAATGATGTATTTATAATACACTTGAAGATAGAGATGTTGGCTACACTTAGAAACTCTAGAAGAATAAGTTGTAAAAAATCTATCTACAAAGCTTGACTAAATTCATTAGTGGGTGTTAAGCAAGTTAGTTCATGCTAAGCAGATTATCAAGTGCCAAGAAAATGTAAAATCTAGTGTGTGGCGAGTGAAACAGAAGGTGCCAAGCAAGTTTAGGTGCCAAGCTAGACAGAATGTAATAGGTGTTGAGCATCAGTAAAACTTAGTTGATGTCGAGTAACATAGTATGTGTCGAGCATCAGAAAGTCAATAGTGCTAAGTTGCTACATTATTTGAAAAGTCAAATATTTTCCAAATCTAAGATGATAAGTGTGTTACCTTGAATTTTGTGAACTAGATGGAAGATAAGGATGATGAGCTGGTGGTACAGAATTCTAGATAAATTGTTTTTAGGTGAATACAAGTAAATTCTACAAGATGTTTCTAGAAGAAACAAGATTAACAGTAGATTCATTGAATCTTACCTAATCCATTCAAACTGAAAATAAGAGCGAGAAGATTACAGTGGGAAAAGTATTCCAAACTTTTATTTAAAGAGTTACAGGTTAAGAACCAAGAGTGGTTGGCTAGAGATAGTATGTGGTGTTAAGAAAAAGGCTTCAAGAGGGAGGGATAGAGTATAGATACTCTACTTTGATAGGTGACCACAGAGGTGATTGCATTGGCACAATGAGCATGGAGACTCAAGGAGACAAAGCTTGAAAGGAGGAAAAGCTGTCAGAGCTACAGAGACTGAAAGCCGAACAATTTTGTGAACTGAATTGAGATTTGAAATCTGCAAGTTATGTTGTGAGTTATATCAGATCAAAGCCCTTAGTGTTACTCTCTAGCAATTGTATTGGTTAGGGAAAAATCCTATGGACTTAGGTTGGTTAAAAACCATTTGTAAATCCTTTAACAGGGTGAAATTCCAACTGAATGCTCTAAAGTCCTTTAACTAGGCTCACTTCTAATAGGGTGGTTGAAATTCCTTAACTGGGTCACCTTTAACAGTGTGTTTTGTAGCCTTTAATAGGGCAGGCCTTTCACAAGGCATCACTTTAAAAGAGTGAGAAAGGAGTAGCATGTTACTAGTGGTTTTTCCCAAATTGGTTTTCCACATAAATCACTGTGTTATGTGTTGATCTTTCAAGTCTTATTCCTGCATGTTGATTTATCAGTAATTTGCTAAGAAGAATGTTTAGCTTGGATGCATGGTTAGTTTAAATGGACTCACTATACTTAGTGAAAAAAAATTATTAGGACATTTGGAACTTGAATAACTAATTCAACACCCCCCCCCCAGTTATTCTAAAGCATTTCTAACAATTGGTATTAGAGCCATCTACTAATTTGGTTTAAAGGTACTAGAAGCAGGAAAGATCAAGATGTCCAAGAGAGAAGTTCCCAAGATTAATAGAGATAACTTCGTTGCATGGAAAAGTTGAATGAAGTTGTACCTAGGATCAATAGGTGATCATGCACAAACCTCAATTGAAGTAGAACATGTTGATCTAGCTGGTGTCCCTACTATAGAAGATATGAAGAAAAAGAAGGAGCATAATTAGGCAATTCTGGAGATTGCATCTACCCTCAACTATGCTAAATTTGATGACATCAAGGGATGTACCTTTACATTCAAGATGTGGAAAGCCTTGATAGATATTTACGGAGGATATTAGGATGTCCAAAGAGCAAAAAGAGAAAGCCTCAGAGGAAAGTTTGATGACATGAGAATGGAGGAAGGTGAGAACATTGCTCTATATGCCTCTAGAATAAAGGAAGTAGTAAGTACAATAAGAAGTTTGAGTGGTCATGAAGTTTGAGTGGTCATTTAGATGATGAAACTATCAATAGAAAATTCTTAAGAACCTTGCTCCCCATCTATGCTATTAGAGTATTAGTCATCCAAGAGTTAAGATGTGTACCAGGAAACAAGCTAACTCTTGAAGGTATAGTGGGAAGACTTACTACATTTGAGTTATCCAACTTTGATAACTACAGACATGAGAATATTGAATCTTCTTTCAAGGCCAAGCTATTGTTGAAAGACACCAAGGAGGTGAAACCAAAGAAGAAGAAAAGAAAGATAAAATATGCATCCAGTGATAGCAGCACATATGAAGAAGATGTGGAACAATTGGAAGCATTGCTGGCCAGAAGATTTCATAGAGGCAAAGGTAAATTCAAAGGTAAGCTACCTATTATTTACTTTAATTGCAACAAAGTAGGACATATTGCTGCAAGATGCACATAGAAAAAGAACTGTAGATAAGGCAACAAGAACAAGAATAAAAGAGAAGATGATAGCAAAGATTACAAAGACAAAGGCAAAAAGTGCTACATTGTTGAAGAAGAGGATTCTAATAAAAATAATGATGAGGTAGTCTATGTAGCCATGAAGGATGAGCCATGAAGGATGAGTGAGATGAAGATGAGGCAACAACACTAGTAACCTATGTAAACAAGAATGATAGGTGGATCATATACAGTGGATGCTCACATCACATGATAGGAGACAAAAGTAAGTTTGTTACCGTAACTCAGTATAATGAAAATAGTGTTAGATTTTGAAATGATACTCCATGTCTAATCAAAGGAAAAGGTTCCATTAAGCTTACAGAAAAATTTCATGTGATAATGCATATTATGTTGAAGAATTGAACTACAATCTGCTGAGTGTGTCACAGTTAACCAATGTAGGATGCAAAGTAGAATTTGGAAGCAAAACTTCCAAAATCTATGACACTAATGGAAATCTGATAGGAAAAGGGGACCAAACTAGGAGTAATCTATTTTACCTAGATATGGAGGATGCAACCTTTCTTATTGTAAGATTAGATGATGTGTGGCTATGGCATAAAAGACTATGTCATGTCAACTTTGATAATCTGATTAGCATCAGAAAAATGAAGAAAGTCAGAGGTTTGCCTAAACTAAAAAAGCTTGACAACACAATGTGTAGACAATGTCAGCTAGGAAAGATGACCAAGTCAAGTTTCAAAAGTAAAACCTACACTTCTAAAGAAGTACTAGAGTTAGTGCATACTGATTTATGTGGCCCAATAGAAGTGCAAAGCTACAAAGGAGACATATATATAATTTTGTTTGTTGATGACTACTCTACGATGATGACTATCATGTTCTTAAAGAAAAAAATTGATGCATTTCAAATGTTTAAGTGGAAGTGCCTAAGATTAGATAGAGGAGGAGAGTTCACATCAAAATAATTTGAGACATTTTGCAATGATAAAGGAATTAAAAGACAAACATTAGCACCTAGAACTCCCCCACAGAATGGCATTGTAGAGAGGAGGAATAGATCAGTAATAGACTATGTGAGAACATTACTGATGGAGAAGAATGTTTCTCTAAAGTAATGGAGAGAAGCTGTAAGTACAATTGTCTATACCTTGAACCAAGTACAAATCAAGAAAGGTAAAAATGCAACACCTTTTGAATTACGGTATGGTCACTCACCCAATGTAAAACATTTCAAAGTGTTTGGTTGTAAGTTTTATATTCTTAAAGATTCTAGAAATGGAAAGTTTGATGCAAAGAGTGATGAAGGCATACTCTTTGGATACTCCACTAGAAGTAAAGCATATAAGTGTTTAAATACTAGCACTAACAAAATTGTGGAGAGTGCAAATGTAAATTTTAATGAGCATGCATAAGTTCAAGTTAATGAATTCAAGAAACCAAAAGAGTACAAATCCTTTGTATAGTTCTATGAAGGAATGCCTGCTAAAGAAGAATCTACCAATCAAGTCAGGAATTGAGAACAAGTTTTAGTATTTGCCGAGTCACAACCTGTGAATACCAAGTTGCATTCAGAAGCTGAGTTGCAGAATGAAGAAAATGCACATTCTAATTCTGAAATTAGTACACATGAAAGAGATGATGAAATACCAGATAGAGATGTGCACAGTGACTCTGAAGCTAAAAAACCAAACACAGAAACAAGGATAGAACCAAGGCTATCCAAGTATGTGAGAAGACATCACCCTGCTAAAAAAATCATTGGTGACAAGGAAGCTAGACCAATGTCAAGGAATAGACTAAGAAATGAATCATGTCTACTAAGAAAGATTGAACCCAAAATAGTGAAAGATGCACTATAAGATGATTATTGGTGTAAAGCTATGGAAGAAGAGATTGAGCAAATAGAGAAGAAAAAAATTGGACTTTAGTTCCAAGACCAACTGATAAGAATGTGATTGGTACCAAGTGGGTATTTAGGAATAAGTTAGATGAAAATGGTGAGATCACAAGAAATAAAGCTAGACTAGTCTGCAAAGATTATGCACAAGTAGAAGGACTGGACTATGGGAAAACATTTGCTCCTATTGTAAGGATGGAAGGAATAAAAACTCTACTTGCATATGCTGCTTACAAAGGTTTTAAAGTCTATCAAATGGATGTAAAGTCTACTTTTCTGAATGGTACACTAGAAGAGGAAGTCTACATAGAACAACTAGAGGGATTTGTTGATGAAAACAACAAGGATATGGTTTGCAAACTGCATAAATCACTCTATGTTTTGAAACAAGCACCTAGAGCATAGTATGAGAGACTTCACAAATATATAGTGAAGATAGGATTTGAGAGAATAGATGACAACAACAACCTATATATCAAGGCAGAAAAAGGTAAAGATATTTTGATATTTGAAATATTTGTTGATGATATAATATTTGGAGGAAAAGATGCTCTATGCAAAGATTTTGCTAATTAGATGAAACATAGGTTTGAGATGTCAATGTTTGGGGAAATCAAATTCTTTGTTGGATTGCAAGTACATCAATAGAAACATGGCATATTTGTGACTCAATCAAAATATATCAAGGAGATACTCAAAACATTTAGCTTAGAGGATTTAAAACCAATCAGTACACCAATGGTAACAAGACATAAGTTATCCAAGAATGATGAGTCAGTGAAAGTAAATCAGACAATGTACAGATCAATGATTGGAAAGTTGTAGTATATTGTACATAGTAGACTAGAAATTGCATTATCTATTGGAATAATGGCAAGATTTTCTACAAACCCAAAAGAAAATCATCTTATGACAGTAAAAAGAATAATGAGGTACCTAAAAGGAACATATGATTTTGGTTTATACTACAAGAGGACTGAAAATTTTGAGTTGAATGACTACACTAATGTAGATCGGTGAGGTAATATAGATGACATAAAAAGTACCAATGGAGGAGCACTCTTCTTAGGTAAAAGATTAGTCGCTTGGACTAGCAAAAAGCAAAGTTGTACCTCATAGTCCATAGCTAAAGCTAAGTATGTTGTTGTTGCTATCAACTGCACCAATATTATATGAATCAAGCACCTGTTGAAAGGTATGAAGGAATAGATAACTGAACCTATGATATTCTATTGTGATAATATTGTAAGGAAACTCAGGTGCAAAAACAACTTCCTACACTAATCTCATAAGGAAAGTATGATGCAAATCCTATTAAAATCTTCTACACTTACAGATTCAATATCATGTAAACAACAATATTGCAGCCAACCATGCATACAAAAAATAGACAGAGAAAGGAACACATAACACAAGGATTTTCCAATGGGGAAAAACCTTTCGGTAAAACAACCCCACCCCTTTAGAACCTGCACAATGTATTATCTACAACACAAGGTTATAATACACTTGCGATGCAAGTTCAACATCAACAACAGAATACTCCAATAGCTACTCACAGTACCAACAATACACCTTTTTCACATCGCATCTCTTCACAACCCTAAAAATGCTTATAACATGTGCTTCACTTTAGGGCTACTCCCAAAAGGTAAACCGTATTAGGGTTTTACCATTCTCCGAGAAAATAGGAACCCCACTATTGGGATAGAGTGTATAGTACTCAAATATCTTAGTTGCCACATGTCTTCACCTATCATTGAATCTTCCTAACATAGCTCTTACATGTCATAGGAATCCTTCATAACCATTTTAGTCATGATCTCCTTACACACTGTTCAAGATGTCGACACATCAACATTATTTGCAAGAAATACATTTTACAAAACAAATAATAAGAATAGGAATTATAAAAGGTTGAGACACCTTATTCCTAACAAATATAAGTTCCATCAACATATCAAACAATCCTATGATGCATGCCAAAACAAAGCACATTGGAATTAAGTATCACTATGTAAGAGAACTGGTGGAAGACAAACAAGTGAAGATGGAATATGTCAACTCAAAGGAACAAATTGCTGACATCTTCACAAAACCATTACCTAAAGACATATTTGAATATCTTACAAGTAAGTTAGGGGTGATACCCCTATCCAAGGTTGTTTGATTAATAGTGAGACTACCTTGTATCAAATGAGTTGATTGTTGAAATGATATAAATTGATGCAGAGCATCCTTACTTTAGGTTTTTCCTAAAGTAATTAAAACACTAAAATTCCAAATAAGTCACAAGCATGATGACAAGGGGAGAAATTGGAGTTCCTACAAATGCTACACTTGCATGATAAGATGCTAACATAATTTGTGTTTGGAATTGTTTTCAAAGAGGGAGAAATAGCAAAAACTGATCAAACACATAGAGGGAGAAATAGAAAATCTACAGGATCAAATGTGTAGAGGGAGAAATAGTAGAAAAATAGTAGAAAGGAAGGAGAAAGGAAACAAAATTTAAGAGGGGGTAGTAGAAGCAAAGGAATCAGTCAGGATAACAAATCAGAGAGGGAGCGAAACAAAAAAGGAGAAGACAATGTATTAGCAAAAGAGATATCCCTAATACTTTGAGAGAGGGAGTTACTTATAGAATTTAGAGGGAGTCATAAGAAATTCAAAGTTGCTGATAGAATAAATAATTTTGGATACAAAGTTTTCTTTTTGGCATTTGACTTATTGTTTTAACCTAGTTAGCATTTTGATAACTTGGTTGATTAGTTTGGTTTTTCATCAATGCCAAAGAGGGAGATTGTTGAAATCTAATTGAAAATATCACTATTAAAGAAGGGAGATTGTTGAGAAGAAGGGCTATTGTTGATAAAGAATGTTTACAATCATTGTTTTGTTACTGATGTCAAACCTATTATTTGTTGGAATGACAATTGCTTATAAGATCCAAGTACTATCACTTAGTTGATTGATGAAGAGGATTTTATCAATAAGATGTAACAAAAGCACCTAAGGGAAAGGTTGAGCTATGGTTTTGTAATGAAGTACAAGGATTAGTTAAGATAATGATAAAATGATGTATTCATAATACACTTGAATATACAGAGGTTGGCTACACTTAGAAACTCTAGAAGAATAAGTTGTAACAAAGTTGTCTGCAAAGCTTGACTAAATTCATTAGTGGGTGTCAAGCAAGTTAGTTCATGCCGAGAAGATTATCAAGTGTTGAGAAAATGTAAAATCTAGTGTGTTTCAAGTGAAACAGAAGGTGCTGAGCAAGTTTAGGTGTTGAGTTAGATAGAATTTAATAGGTGTCGAGCATCAGTAAAACTTAGTTGATGTTGAGTGAATCCACAGTAGATGCAAAGTAACATAGTATGTGTTGAGCATCAAAAAGTCAATAGTGATGAGCTTCTGCATTATTTGAAAAGTCAAAGATTTGCCAAATCTGAGATGATAAGTTTGTTACCTTGAATTTTATGAACCAGATGGAAGATAAGGATGATGAGTTAGTGGTATAGAATTCTAGATAAACCATTTTTAGGCAAATACAGGTGGATTCTACAAGATGTTTCTAGAAGAAACAAGATTAAGGGTAGATTCATTGGATCTTACCTAATCTATTCAAACTAAAAATAAGAGCAGGAAGATTAGAGTGGAAAAAGTATTCCAGAATTCTATTTAAGGAGTTACATGTCAAGAAGCAAGAGTGGTTGGCTGGAGATAGTATGTGATGTTAAGAAGAAGGCATCGAGAGGGAGAAATAGAGTATAGAGACTTTGCTTCGATAGGTGACCATAGAAGTGATTGCATTGACACAATGAGTATGGAGACTCAGGGAGACAAAGCTTGAAAGGAGAATAAGCTGTCAGACTTATAGAGGCTGAAAGCTAGACAATTTTGTGAACTAAATTAAGATCTAAAATCTGTAAGTTATGTTGTGAGTTTTATCAAATGAAAGCCCTTATTGTTACTCTCTAGCAATTGTATCAGTTAGGGAAAAATCCTATGGAATTAGGTTGGTTTAATAGTCATTTGTAAATCCTTTAACAGAGTGACATTCCAAGTGAATGTTCTAAAGTCCTTTAACCAGGCTCACTTCTAATAGGGTGGTTGAAATCCCTTAACTGGGTCACATTTAACAGTGTGTTTTGTAGCCTTTAACAGGGTAGGCCTTTCACAGGGCATCACTTCAAAAGAGTGAGAAAGGAGTAGTATGTTACTTGTGGTTTTCCACATAAATCATTGTGTTATGTGTTGATCTTTCATGTCTTATTCTTACATGTTGATTTATCAATAACTTGCTAAGAAGAATGTTTAGCTTGGATGCATGGTTAGTTTAAATGGACTTACCATACTTAGTGAAAAAGTTTTATTAGGACATTTGGACCTTGAATAATTGATCCCCCCCCCAACAGTTATTCTAAAGGATTTCTAACAAGAGAGAACATTTTTGTCTTATTATTGCAATGACCTTTATTTGTAAAATATTTTTTCTTAAGGACAGTTGTCATTCTTCTCTAAACCTAAAGCTTGTTGCATCTCATGCTATATAAATGAGATCCCAAGGCTAGAGAAAGGGTCAAAAAATTCTATATAATTTTGAGTCTTAGGATATTTTTGTAGTCAGTAGTCTCTATGTTAATTGTGTTATGTATTCTTCTTTGCATATCTAAGTATATTAGAACATGAAGGATTAGGTGTTTAATCTTGAGTTATTTTGAACTTGATGTTAGTTATGTGTTATTTTCAAAGAAAATAAATACAAAGGAAGGTTCAAAGGATATCCATGTCTCTAAATTTTGTCTTCTTTTTCATATATCTGAAGATTTGAGAATGAATGGATAATGTTCTTTCATTTCAATGCAACTTCGATGTGTTGAATGTTTTTTTATTGATTGATCTTAATTCAAGGAATTAAATAAATGCTTGCATTGAATTGATAGGTTTTCTAGGCATATGGGAGGATATTCATAAGAAGAGAATTTAAAGTTAATTGTTGATAGTTTCAATTGTAAGGCAATTGAATAGATCAAGTTTTACTGGTGTGATTTTCTCTATACCAATGGATAAGGCACCAATCACTACTTAGAATGAAAATTTTTGAGTTCATGGGGTTGCATAGAGCACAAATATAAATAAAATCAATTTTTACTTTCTTATATAATGAGTTAAACTATTGGTTAGCACTTATTTGCAATAATCCCTTGTACATCATTGTTAGCTATTGCTGTCAAGGATTCTTTGTGAAATATAGAAGAATTGTGACCATTTTCTATTGTAAGGGACAAAAATGAAGTGGAAAGCATATTGTTAATGAGCATATGTTGAAATCAAGAACCATAAACCATTTATATGCCCATATATCCCTCAAGTGCACTCGCCTTGGTTTTACATAACCTAAAGAGTAGAGAATCACTGTGATTCTGTTGAAGTTGGGTCCAAATCTAAAGTTTTCTAAGTTGAATATAGGAGCTTGCTAACCCTTAGACTAAGTTATACTTTAAGAATCCTAGTATCAAGTATTTTTTTGCTTGGTAGTTTTGAAACTCCAACAGAGTGAATATATATTTTTCCTCTTTATATTCCCTTGTGATCTATGTCTCTACAGTGATATTTTTCAATGGACAATGAAGAAAGGGAAAAGGAAAAGGAAGGGTCTCGTATACATAGTGTATTACAAGTGGCTTACATACAACCACATTAGGGGCCAGCTAGAGTAGCATGAGGTTAGATGATCCCATACACCCATTTGATCTTGAATGATGTTATGTGCATACTAAATGTCAATTACTCCAAAATCATCCATTTCATACCTTCATCTATACACAATTTATTTCTAGCTTCTTTCTACTCACATGCCCATTTCATTTCATATGTGTTAGAAATTAAAGTCCACCAAGATAACTAGAGGCGGGAGGGTGTGGGGGGTGGTGAATCAATTATGAATTTAAAACAACTCTCAATATCTTTATTAATTTTGAAACATGTAAATAGTAGATGCAACAACCCTAGAAAGATAACCATACACAATAACACTAACACTAGACATGTTAACTAGGGAAACCCTTTATTAGAGGGAAAACCTCATTGAGAATGATGCCCACAAGATGATGTACTAATATAAAAGTTCCTTTTGAAAGGATAGATCCTATTAGGAGTTAATGAAATACAAATAAAGTACATATGAGTCCATGTTAAGAGACTTTTAATCCCTATTAGGAGATTCCAACCCTATTAAGAGTTGATAGGTGGAGAACTGAACTCACTATCCAAATATCATTAGTACTATTCTTCCTAAATAATACAAGTATGAAATAATAATTGTCCAACCAAAAACTTATTTCTCCAATTTAGTTCATTTTAAGATTACCTTGTAAAAACTGCACCAAACTTAGCTCTGATCTTCACAAGTTTGCATATTAAGCTCACACATTACATATTACATAGATAGGACTGCACATCACACTATTTTTGCCAAGGAAAACATCTTTTCCTTTATAAAAAATCCTTAAGAATAAGAATTGAGTTGGCCTTGAGGATTTTACAATTTACAATAATAATATAGGACCATCTTAAGATATTACAATACATTACATTACAATTTTACACTTTATCCAAGATTACAAGTAAACTATTGGCTCACAGTCTTCATAACTTTTCAATCGATTAGCTTCTAATTATGGCCTCTAAACCAAGGCATCTCTAACATGTCTTCAAATTTTTTGTTAGTTCTCTCAAGCTAATTCCATTTCTATGAGGAGATAGAATAAAGAAAAATAGTACCCTCTTTCTAGAAATACTTTCTGAAAGTTTCCTTCACTAAAATCCTTATAACTCTATCCAATCTTCATATTTCCATATGTGCTCTTAGATGTAGCATTTAGACATAGTATAGAACATAACCATAATTGTGCATAAGATGATCTTCAATATACAAATCATATCAAACACTTCTTCCTCTATAACTCCACCAGTCTTTACAAGATAAGCAGCATGTTGACATTAATTAAAAACATAGACATGAATGCAACACATAATCTCTGAATCATGTCTTCAACAATTCTAATATTCTCCTCCATAGGAGTATCACTAGAATTCATGATAACAATCTCCTCCTTTGGAATTTATGGCAACATAGATGAAAATATCTAAGCTCCATGAATACCAAATATACTTCTACCTCATCTACGTTTGCTCCTCCATTCATGTTGCTCATTAATTTAAACATACATCTCAATCTTGGAAAGTATATTTGTTCTTTACAACCTATCATATCGAGTAACCAACATGCATAAGGAAGGTGTTAATCTCCCCCATACATCAACATCTCCAAATCTTCTACAATCAACTCTCTCTCTCTTCCAATAACGTTACTCTTCCTCAAAGGATATTTTTCACGTACATATCTCTCCCCCATTGACATCAATGACAAAGGTATCATTATGTCTATTCTTGAATGATGTAACTAGATCCAAGTCTCTTAGTCTAAACCTCAATGCTCAAACTCTCCAAGGCTTCTTCAAAGCCTATAGGGTTACTACTTGACCCTATTCCCAAGAGTATCTCTCTTAACTATCCCCTTCTACAAGATCTATTATACCAATTAATACTCCAATTCTTCCCTCTCTTGACTCACCTAGTCTCCTAGCTAGGCACTTCTTGCTTTATTGCAAGGTATGGCATAAAATCAAATAAAGAATCCAATATCTTTCAAAATTTCATCCATGTTCTTGATATGAGATCCTCTAGTAATCTTGGGCTTTTTCTCACAAACCTACTTCATGAAACTCAAAATTGCCCTTGAGAATACTAGTAGCCTTGGAGCCCTTAATTAGGCCTCCTGTCAAGATTTTCTCACAAAATGTCCAAAATCTTATAAATGAGCTATGCAAATAATCATTATTCTAGATACCCTTTTCAAAGACCCTTCAAATTTCTTAGGTTTTAAGCTATCAACCTATTCATACATGGCTTGGGCATAAATACCCTATTCTTAAGGGTTTTGAGGGTTTGAATGCAACATAGTAAGTTTTGACTTCAAAGTCTTAACAATTGATTTTTCCTTATCACCAAAATTGGTTCAAGGAACCTCCGCAACTTTTTCTCCACCTCCACTTATTTTATTGGCACAAACCAATCCCAGTCACTCAATTGCTAGCTTTGTATCAGCATGTAACTCCTAGTCAGATATAGCAAACTCACCTAGGGCATGCTTAGAAATATAGAAAACCAACCCATTAGGACCTCAAAGTAAATATATACACTGTATATAGAGTTATCTTCTTGATTCTATAATGCCATGGTGATTTGACCAATGGAACTCAAGAAAGAGCCATTTTACTAGCTACAACCCACAACAAGGCAGTGAACTGTACAATGACAAAATGAATTTTAAACATCTATCTACTCAGCACTTCAAGACACAAAAATTATACAGTAAGACTTACATTCAATCCTCTAACTATTTATGAAACAAAGAAACCCCAACCAATCCATTCACATTGGATGTTGGGGCATGCAAGTTGACTATAACTGAAAAATGCTTCAAAGTGTATTATATATTGCTTCAACTCTAATATGTGCAATCTGAACACCAAACCTTCTCTTGGCCATGTAATGGTGTTATATAGTGTTTTTTTCACCTATGATAACCTTCTATATGCACCAAATAAATAAAAAATTCAATTTCATTCAATTTTGGCAAAAAGTTGTCAAATGCAACTTTTGCCAAAATTGCAATATTGCTTGAACAACTTTTGCAGCTTTTCCCTTTGACCTTGTATGGGTCCAAAAACTTTACATATGAGTTCCATATGGTCCAAAATTAAATTCTAACACCATTTTCCAACATTAGAGTATTTGGTCAACTCACAATCAACCATTAACCTATTTAAGCCATTACAAGCAATATTGGCAACCCTAAGACTCTTCATTCATTCACCTACCTATCTACCCCTAGTCCCACCCTTTGAGATTTATATTTAGCCCTATTCATAGATGGTTTTCTAGAACCATCTACAAACCAAAATTCTCTAGGACTTTAACCTAGATCCTAGGTGCTCCGGTACGTTAAGAATTTCAATAAAGATACCTTTCTTCTTAAAATCACTCTCAACTATCCACGTTGCCTCAAATTCTAGTTGATTCTTCTATTTGATGAGATATTCCATATAGATTTCATGTCTAGTATTTTTCTTCACTTTAGAATCCAGAGCTTGTTCAACTTGAAGCTTGGGTTTGGTTAGAATGTTGATTTCCTTAGTGTCCTCTTTGACCTCTATTTCTTAGTGTCCTTCCTTGATATTAGGTCCCTTATACTGAACTAAATCTTTCATATTAAAGATTGGAGAAATTTTGAAATCTTGTGGTAAGTCTATCTTGTAAGCATTAGAACCATACTTTTCCAATACTTTACAATGCCCTATCCTTCTCATTTGTAACTTTTAGGAATACCTTTAGTAAGTCTACATTTTTTCAAATGCACTAACACCCAATCTCCTACCTCAAATTTCACATCTTTCCTATTTGTATCCATCTTTGACTTCAACTTTTTAGTAGCTTCACTAAATATTCTCTTGACCTATTCATGTACCTCCCTCATGGATTGTGTAAAGTCATCTACATGTCTACTCAATTCTTCATGCAATTTTAATTCTTTGAGTTCACATATGCCTCTTGGATGGTAACCATACACTATTTGAAATGAACTTTTCCCTGTGGTTCTATTTATACTGTCATTAAAGGAAAACTCTACTTGTGATAGGACTTGATCCCAAGTCTAACCATACTCCTTTCTTAGACATCATAATAGGTTTCTAAGTACTCTATTAATCACTTTAGTTTGACCAACTATTTATGAATGATAAGCTGAACTAATGGCTAAATTTTTTCATAATATCCCCCATAAAGTTTTCCAAAAGTTTCCCATGAACTTAAAATCCTTATAAAAAATAATGTTGATGGGTATCCCATGTATTCTCATAATCTCCTTGAAAAAGAGATGGGCTATGTAACTATCATCATGTGTGGCTTTGCAAGGAATAAAGTGGTTCAACTTACTGAACCTATCAACAACAACAAAAACATTGTTCCAACCTATTTTTTTCCTTCGAAAACCAACTATAAAATCCTTGCTAATGCATTCCCATGGCCTATTTGGTATAGGTGAGGGCTGATACAATCCTAACATTATAGAAGTACCCTTGGCTTTTTGACATACCATACACTAGTCAACATACTTCTTGACATTCTTCTACATTCCTGGTCAATAGTAGAATCTCTCCACTATCTCTAGTGTCTTATTTACACCAAAATTTCCACTAAGACTTCAATTATGTTTTTCCTAAATTATATTTTCTCTAATGGAAACTCTAGGCACATACAACTGATTTACCGTAAACAATAATCTATTTTGAAAGGTAAAATCTGAATAATTTCTATGAAAATGATTATCAAATTCTAGGCATACCTTGTATATCTCTAAAAAGTCTTCATCCTTAACATATAGGTCCTTAAAACTATCCACCCCAATGCTTTCCAATTAGATTTCTTAGATAGTGAGTAAGCTCTTTCTTAAGGCATCATCAGCCTTGTTTGCTTGTCCTTTCTTCTATTTGATGGTAAAGGTATATGACTAGAGAAACTCAGCCCATTTGATCTTCCTTAAACTCAACTTCTCTAGAGAGTTGATGTAACTCAATGCTTGATTATCTGTAAAGACAAAAAAATCATTTGGTAAAAGGTAATGCCTCCATTTCCTGAGTGCTTGTACTAAAGCATATAATTCTAAATCACAAGAGGACTACATAGTTTTAGCCTCATTTAACCTTTCACTAAAGAAGGCTACTAGTCTCCCTCCTTAGCTCAAAACTACCTCAACAACAACATTTCTTGCATCATATTCCACAATGAACAACTTGTCAAAACTAGGTAACTCAAGTAAAGGTTTTTTAGCTACCTCTTTCTTCAACCTTATAAATACCTCATTTGCCTCTTTGGTCCATACAAACTTAGTTTTCATTCCACATTTGATAGTGTCCAAGATTGGGCATATATCTCACTAAATCCCCTTATGAACTTCCTATAAAAAATTTCCAAACCATGAAAACTCCTCATGAGTCTACCTATCCTTGGTGTAGGCCAATTTAGTACGGCTTCCAATTTATCCTCGTCCATCTTCAAGGTACCTTGTGAAACAAAATATCCAAGGTAAACTAGATCATGTTTTAGAAACACACTCTTGTCTAGGTTGATGGTTAATTGCTCTTCTTGCAACCTCCTCAAAAAAAAATTCCAAGTGCTTCAAATGTTCTTCTTTATCATTAGTATAAACAAGCATATCATCAAGATATACCACTGCAAAGTTACCTATGTAGTTTTTCAACACTTGATTCATAAGCCTCATGAATATACTAGGTGCATTGGTGAGGCCAAATGACATGACCAACCATTGATATAGTCCCTTAGTGGTTTTGAATGATGTCTTCCACTCATCACCTTCCTTCATTTTGATTTGGTGGTAACCACTCTTAAGATCAATCCTGGAAAAATATTTAGCACCCCTTAGACAATCCATCAAATCCTTTATTCTAGGGATACAAAACCTATACCTTATGGTTATTCTATTGACAGCTCTAGAATCTATACATAACCTCCATTTGACTCTTTTTTTGGGTGCCAATACTACTAGAAAAAAACAGGGGATAATTCTCTTTTTATATCAAACCTTGATCTAATAACTCTTGGACTTTCCTAGTGATCTCCTTATTCTAAAATGGAGTCATCTTGTAAGAAACCTTGTTTAGTAATGAAGCCCCTGGCATAAAGTCTATTTGATGACTAGCTTCCCTTTGTGGAGGAAGTGTAGGTGTACCATCACTGATGATATCCTTGAACTGATCTAACAATTCTTGTACCTCCTTTGGTAAGGTGGTTTATTTCTTCACCTCTTCCTCCTTAGGTTTTAGCATAATTGCAAACCCAACCCCTTGCTCCTCTTTGAAATAACTCAAAAAATATTTCTCACTCATAAGTAGGATGTTTTGATCTATTTTCATATTCATGCCTTCCTCAACAAGTGATTAAATATTATATTTCACTCCATCCTTCTTGAAGGTATACAAATTTTTTGTCCCATGATAGATAGCACCCCTGCCATATTACCATGGTCTACCTAGAAGTAGAAGACAAGTATCCATTTGTAACACATTGCAAAATATTTTGTCTTGATACCCTCCCATTGAAAAGTCTACCCAAACTTGTTCATTTACCAAAACATTGTGGCCTTTATTCAACCATGTAACTCTATAATGATGAGTATGTGGAATTCTTACCAATTAAAGTTATTGAGCAGCTTCCTCTGATATGATACTATTAGTTGATCTTGAATCCACTATGACATTATAAACTTTACCTTGCATCTTGAATTTGACTCTAAAAAGTGCCATCATTTGTTTGGGCTATTTTTTTCTTGGTTCTTTAAAAAAAACTCTTATGAACATCAAGTTTTACCCGTTCTCTGAGTCAAGACACACTTCTTGATTACTACTATTGTTTTGGTCCTCTTGAACATAATTGACCTTCCTTTCACCTTGTGAAGATGATGCTTTCTCATGACATCTGTAAGAAAGATGCCCTAGTTTCCCACAATAGCAATATTTTATGCTAGCAAAATGTGAACCTCTATTGTAAGTGCTTGATCTACCTCTACTTTTGTAATTATATCTTCTTCCTCTTCTATAACTACCCCTTATAACCACTATCATTACTTATTTTACTATATTTTTTATCCCCTTATGACCTAATGTCATTAGCTTTGCCCCCATATCCACCTCCATTGGTGCCTCTAGTATCTCCACCTTTGTCTATGCCTTTAGTATGAGAGTCTTGTTTCTTGTTGTTCCTCTCTTCCACCTTGAGAGCTAGTTGGAAGCATCTTTGTACAATAATGGGGGTCCATATATTGAGTTCTTCTTGGATACCCCATCTCAATCCTCCTAGATACCTAGCCACTTTTACTACCTCATCTTCTTAGATCATGGATCTTAGGCATAATTTTTGAAATTCCTCATTATAAGAGGCTACATCCATATCCTTTTGTTTTTTACTTTATCTCTTCTCATGCAATTGGATTTCATAATCCTCTATTAGATTATTCTCTTGGAACTTACTCAACATTTCCTTTCTATTTGTTATTGGTTTCTTGTTTTCTTTCTCCCTCTCTATTTGGAGAAACTTCGACCAAGTTAGGGCTAGTCACCTTAACCATATTTTGTAACTTTCACCTTTTATGCTTTAGTAACACCTTCACAATCAAAGTGATTCTCCATTCCCTTTATCCATTTCATCACTAAATTAGGATCCATCTTGCCCATGAAAAAGGTTACTCCTTCAAAAAACTTATCACTTAAGGCTTTAATGATATTAATAAAAGGTTCTTCTTGGATTGGAGAATCAGGTTCAGGTTCTACATCTTCTTCAGCAACTTATTTTCCCTTGTCTTCACCAATATCTAGTTCTTCTTCATCTTGTCAATAGTTTCTACCACTTCATCAAGTTTACCCTTCATAGCCTCTAAGGCTTCCTCCAAGCCTTATTCTTCTCCTTTTATTCTATCACTTCTTTTTCTAACCCAATATTTGTCACAATGGAGGTTTCTCCTACTGATTCACTTTCAAATTTAGACATACACAATGCCTTATCCCAAACCTTTATTGGGCTCTAATACCAATTTGATGTAACTAGATCCAAGTCTCTTAGTCTAAGCCTTAATGCCCAAAACATCCAAGGATTCTTCCAAGACTATAGGGTTACTACTTGACCCTATTCCCAAGAGGATCTCTCTTATCTATCCCCTTCTACAATACCTATTACACCAATTAATACTCCAGTTCTTCTGTCTCTTAACTCTCGTAGTCTCCTAGATAGGCATTTCTTGCTTTCTTGTAAGGTATGGAAAAAAATCCAACGTAACATCCAATATCCTATAAAATTTCTTCCATGTGTTTGATATTAGCTCCTATAGCAATCTTGGGCTTTGTATCACAAACCAACTTCATGGAACTCAAAATTGTCCTTGAGAGTCCTAGTAGCCCTAGAGCCCCCAATTAGGCCTCCTGTAAAGGTTTTCTCACAACTCCAAAAACTTTTAAGCAAGCTACCCAAGTGATCAATGTTACAAATACCCTTTTCAAAGACCCTTCATATTTCTTAGGTGTTAGGCTATCAACCTATTTGTACATGGCTTGGTCATAAATACCCTATTTTTAAGGGCTTTGAGGGTTTGAATGCAACATAGTAAGTTCTAACTTCAAAGTCTTACCAAATGATATTTCCTGATCTTCAAAATTAGTTCAAGGCACCTCCACTTCTTGGATTGGCACAAACCAATTACAATAACTCAATTGCTAGCTTTGTATCAACATGTAACTTTTAGCTAAGTATCCTAGACTCACCTAAGGCATGCTTGGAAATACAGAAAACCAACTTCTTAGTAACTCAAAGTGAATATGTAAACTATATATAGAGTGCTCTTGTTGATTCCATAAGTCCATGGTGATTTGATCAATGGAACTCAAGAAAGAGCCATTTAACTAACTACAACCCAAAATAAGGCAATGAGTTGTACAATGACAAAATGAATTTTAAACACCTATCTACTCAGTACTTCAAGAAAAAAATGATATAGTAGGACTAACATTCAATCCTCTAACTATCCATGAAACAAAGAAAACCTAATCAATCCATTCCCATTGGATGTTGGGGTATGCAAGTTGACTGTAACTGAAAAATGCTTCAAAGTGTGTTGATGCTAGAGGCTACCATTGATTTCAAGGAAATGAACTTGAGGTGACATACTATAAGGGAGTATTTGGTGAAATGGAAGGACCTGTTAGTAGAGGATGATGTGACATTGGAGAATGAGGAGATTTTGCAGCATCCAAACTTGAAGTTACTTGAGGATAAGAAATTTTAGGGAGGGCAGACTATAATGTCCCCATCTTTTTAGCATCATAGTGGAGTTCTTAGCCTTTACATTCTCTGAAGGCTAAGTAGAGAAATAAGGAGAAATTGGTAAAATTAATTTCTTATAAAGTCATTAAATAAATTAAAATTAAAAGGTGACTCTATATTTAATTAATTTAATTTTCTAGAAGCATAATTAATTATTGTATTGCAAGGGAGAAGCTTCTAGAGAGAGCATTTTCTAGAACTACAACTAATTAATGTATTGGAAAGGGGGAAGCTTCTAGAGAATGCAATTAAATAATATTTTATTTCCTTCTAGAAGGGTGAAGGAAAAGAATAAATAGAGGTGAGAGCTTCATTATTAATCATTTGATTATTGTGAATTGCATTTGATATAAAACTGGGAGAAGAAACTAAGGTTTTCAATTTCAGTCAGCCATTGGAGAACATCAACTCTTCAGTGTTGCAACCATTTGAGGTGGTGAAATATCCACTAAATTTGGTATTCAGGAGAACTTCAATTTGGGAGTTCTATTTGTGCTTAAATTGGAGCATACATTTATTGTTGGTTGCTACAGTATGCAAGAACGGTGCCACACTATAGTATGTATGCTTGATTCATCTCCATCCTTGGGCATCACTATTATTAGGTTCCTCTTGCAACTATCAGTAGTTAGCATTGTAATTTTTAGGCATATGATTTTGTTGTGATGATTCAGAATCAGATTTTGGCACTACTATAGTCATTATTGTAAGCCCATTTGTCTTAACAAACACATAGCAACATTGTACATGAGAATGAATTCAATAAAGGAGATACATGTTGCATACCATTTGTTTGAAAAAATGTCCATCTAATAGCATATATGATCAACATTATAGTTGTATGTCAATTTTTTGTCAAAATATCAGTTGGTTATAGGTATGCATTCCATATCTAGTTTTTGTGTATATGCATTGAAAGTACCAAAAGAATTGAACTTTCATATTAGTTCATTGTAAGAGGCATTGTAATATCATTTGAAAATTTCTTAGCATTAAAAGGTAGCATACAAGTGTTTGACAATATTCCTTGAGCTAAAATCAATCAGTTTGGACAAAGGATACTACATTGGTATAAAAGCTAAATCTTGCTATCCTGAGGGTTTAGCAATCACAAGCCATCTAGGGTTGGATCTCATAGATTTTTCACTATCAAGTGACCTTTTTTTGACAAGGAACAAGATTTTTTGAGGCAGCCAAACACCATGGGTGATAGGCAAGAGCATAGCCCACCAAGAGACAACAGGAATGAGGATTATAAAATAAGGGATTTTTTTAGAGAAATGGTTATAGGACAAGAGTGAATGGCTTAGGCTTTGTAGGAACTCACCACCATAGTTGAGCGCATGAACCCACAGGAAAAACAAAATTTGGAAGAAGGGGATAATATGAGTGTAGTGGGATCACTTAGAACTCATAGAACTCTTTCTAGAATAGCTCACAAGCCATGTCCTACTTTTGTTAGAGAGGAACCAGTACAGGAACCATCAGAGGAAGTTGTGGATGAGACATTTGCAGATATCCTTATGGCTACAAATGATCAGTGGGAATTATTGGCACCATAGATTCAGTAGAGGATGACCTTTGAACACTTTTCAAATCAGAGGAGAGAACATTATAGGTCACTCAAATAGGATAGGAGGCTTAGGGATCAAAATAGTGAGTTGAAGAGGGCTGCAGGAAAGCTTACTATGCCTACATTTGATGGTAACTCAAGCACGGATTCATAAGCTTGACCACGGATTCATAAGCTTGACACATTCTTGGAACTAAGGCCAATGATAGAGATTGAAACTATCAAATACACCACCTTGCATTTGGAGGGAGTAGCACATGATTGGTGGTACCATGGTATGGTAACACTTCAACATAATTAGGTGATAGAGTACTAGGACTTTGTGGATAGATTGTTTGAAAGATTGACAAGAAAGACCTAGATGTTAACTTCTGGGAATTAGCATAGCTAAAACAAATAGGCAACTTAGAGTATTTCATTGGTTAATTTCAATGGTTGGAAGTCATGGTGCCAAACTTTTCAAAGCATAGATTGATAGTTCTTTTCATTAAGGGCCTATCCGAACCATTGAGAAGTTGGATAAATGTATTTGATCCCATTTCTTTACAGGAAGCTATGAAAAAGGCAAGAAGTATGGAACATGCAATCCTAGGAAACAAATTTCAATCCAAAGGAGCATCTTCAAGTAAGGGTAACAAACCATTTTATAAAAAACCAGAGAGAACTAATTTTTAAAATGATTCTAAAGATAAAACCCTAGTACCTTTTGACAGGTGAACATTAAATGATTTGAGGAAGAAAAAATTATGTTTCTATTATAAAGGGACCCTATGTTGCAAACCATGACTGTCTGCTTAGACTAAAGGGAAAAGCTAATAGACTTATGTGGGCATACTATGAGGAATCAAAATTAGATAATTCAAACTAGCAGTCTGGTATAGAGGAAATAAATGGTGAAAAAAAGGAAGACAAGGATAAAAACTTGTCTAAAATGGAGTCCACGGATGGGGAAGGAGATGAGCAACTTAGGGAAGATTGTCTCACTAATATTAAGCAAGAAGGATCATTTCAAATGAGAGGAATACTTGCTAGACAACAAGTTATAAATGTGGTTGATACCAATGCCACTCATAATTTCATTGATTCTAGGTTGGTGGACAAGCATGGCATACAAATAGAGGAGTTTGGGGGGATTAGAGTGAGGGCAGCTAATGGCTATGTCCTCAATTGTGATCATAAGATCATTGGACTCAAGTTAATAATTATGTCTTTAAGATAGATTTGTATGTTGTGCCTATGGGAGATATAGATATAGTCCTTGGGATGAATTAGTTGCATGATATTAGTGAGTTCACTCTTAATCTCAAGGAGATGCAGATGAGATTTAAAGAAAATGGTAAGACACAAATTTTTAAGGCAATCAGGGACAATGATTTTAGAATGGTCTCTTTCTAGAGGATGGAAAGATTGATTCAAAATGATTAGGTAGAGTAGGTAGTAGAGTGCATGTTAATGCCATCATAGGTGGGACAATAGAAGACTGAATATCCTCCTGATATTCAAGAGCTTAGAGTTAGACACTCTAAGGTGTTCAGTGACATTCCACCAATTAGACCAGCAAATAGGGGTATTGAGCACCTCATTGAGTTAGAGGAGGGGGCTAAGCCCATCATGATTACATCTTACAGGCATCCAAAGAGGTTAAAGGATGAAATTGAAAGAACCAGAAAGGAGTTACTTGCTATGGGCCACATTAGACCAAGTAAGTCTCCTTCTACTTATTCAATGGTGTTGGTAAAGAAGAAGGATAGGACATTGAGGATGTACATTGATTACAGGGTTCTTAATAGGAAGACAATTAAAAATAGGTACCCCATTCCCTGGAATGATGAGTTGATAGATGAGCTTTATGGAGCTTGTTTCTTCTCAAAGATAGATTTGAGATCAGGTTATCACCATATCAGAGTTAAAGAGTAGGACATCGAGAAGATAGCCTTTAGATGTCATTGTGGCCATTTTGAGTTTGTAGTTATGCAATTTGTGCTAACTAATGCACCTGCTACCTTTTAGGCAATAATGAATAGGGTTTTCCACCTTCAGTTGAGGAAATTTGTGCTGGTCTTCTTTGATGATATCTTGGTGTACAGTAGATTTTGGGAGGAGCACTTGGTTCACCTTGACACAGTGTTAGATATATCAGGTAGAGAGTCCTTGTATGAAAAGGAGTCAAAATGTGATTTGGGTATGACAAAGTTGTTGTATTTGGGTCACATTATCAGTGTAGAAGGCATGTGCATGGATCCTAAAAATATTTGTGCCATTGTGGAGTGACCTTCATGGTGAACCTTACATAGTTAAGGGGATTTTTGGGATTATGTGGTTTCTACAAGAGGTTTGTGGATGGATATTCCAAACATGCAACACCCTTAATAGATTTGATGAAAAAGGGAGCTTTCTTGTGGACTCTTGAGGCACAAGAGTGTTTTGAGAAATTTAAGGAATTGATGACTTTGTATCTAGCATTAGTGTTACCAGATTTTAACAAACCTTTTTAGCTACACTGTGATGCTTCCAAAGAGGGCATTGGAGTGGTGCTTATGCAGGAGAAGCAACTTATTGCTTATGAAAGCAAGAAATTGAGAGGGCCAAAGTGGAGCTTCAACATATATGATAAGGAAATCTTAGCCATTATGCATCTTTGGCTAAATTCAGGCAATATTTGGTAGGTAGAAAATTTTGTATCAAAACTGACCATAATAGCCTAAAAAACTTTTTGAGGCAGTGAGATCTCAATGATAGGGACCAGAACTGGGTGAGCAAGTTACAGTCCTATAACTTTGATATTACATATTTAAGGGGACATAGAATGTAGTTGTTGATGCTTTAACATGTAGGCCCCATTTGAGCTTATTGATAGATATATTAGAGGATTGGAGACACTTCCTTACAGAGTATGCAAAGGATGCATGGATGGTCAGATTCATAGATGGAACTATTCAGGACAACAGATACACCTTGTGAATGAGCTCATCATTTACAAAGGGAAAATATTTTTGGTTCCATGCTCAATAATGAGGAGGATGGTTCTGAAATATTTTCATAATTCACCTATGGCAGGACATCTTGGTTTCTACAAGACATACCAGCAGTTTAAAAATTCACATGGAAAGGGCTCAAAGTAGAAGTACTCTAGTATGTTAGGGAGTTTCCCACCTGCCAGCAGAATAAGTAGGAATACTCCTATCCAACCAATTTACTTCAGCCACTCCTAACTCTTGATAGGAAGTGGGAGTGTTTATTTATAAACTTCATCATAGGATTTCCTAGAGCCCAAGGCAGGGACTACATATATGTGGATTTGGATTGCCTTATAAGTTTTTCACACTTCTTTCTAATCACTACTACATACACTGCTACATAGGTGGCAGAGTTGTTCTTCAAGGAGATATTTAGATTACATGGCTTACCTCGAAGCATTGTGAGTGACAGAGATAACATGCTTATGAGTCACTTTTGGTAGGAGCTATTCAGGAGCTTATGAACAATAAAGGAGATACATGTTGCATACCATTTTTTTGACAAAATGTCCATCTAATGTCATAAATGATCAGCATAATAGTTGTATGTTAATTGTTTGTCAAAATGTTAGTTGGTTGTAGGTATGCATTCCATATCTAGTTTCCATGTATATTCGTTGCAAGTACCAAAAGAATTAAACTTGCATATTAGTTCATTTTAAGAGGCATTGTAATATCATTTGAAAATTTCTTAGCACTAAAATGCAACGTACAAGTGTTTGACAACATTCCTGCAGCTAAAATCAGTTAGTTTGGGCAAGGGATATTACAAAATGTTTCTCCATAATCAATTCCTTCTTCTTGTGCATATCCTTTGCAAACTAATCTTGCATTGTTCCTTGTGAATTCACCATTTTCATCTAGCTTATTTCTATATACCCACCTAGTGCCAATCACATGTCTTCTGGTTTAGGAACTAGAGTCCATGTCTTATTTTTCTCGATTTGTTCAATCTCTTCTTCCATGGCTTTACTCTAGTCCACATCTTCCAAGGCATCTTTTACTATTTTGGGTTCTTTCATGCTTAGCAAACATGTATCATTTCTCAATTTTTTCATTTTCATTGGTCTATCATCTTTATCTCTAATGATTTGTGCAATAGGATGATGTCTCTTAACATATTTAAACAATCTTAGTTCAGCTCTGGTTTCTTCATTTTGGTCTATCTACTTCAGAGTCACTATGTACATCTCTGTCAAGTAGTTCAACATCTTTCTTATGTATACTAATCTCACAATCAAAATGTGCCTCAACTTCATTCTGTAACTCAACATCTAAATGTAGCTCAATTCCTAAATGCAACTCAACATTCATAGTATGTGACTCGACAGTCACTAAAAATTGTTGTTATTTTGTAGCTTGATTTGCAGCATTTTCTTCAGTAGGCATACCTTCATAAAATATACAAATGATTTGTATTCTTTTGATTCCTTCATAGGTTTAGCCTCATATACTTTTGTATATTCATCAAATTCCACATTTTCACTTTCCACAACTTTGTTAGTGTTAGTATTTAAACACTTATAAGCTTTACTTCTTGTGTAATAACCTAGAAATATACCTTCTTCACTTTTTGCATCTAGTTTACCATTCCTATAATCTTTGAGAATAATGCATTTGTTTCCAAATACCTTAAAATATTTTACATTGGGTGAGTATCCATACCATAGTTCAAAAGGTGTTAAATGAGTTCCTTTCTTGACTTGTACTCAGTTTAGGGTATAGATAGATGTACTTATAGCTTCTCTCTAGTATTTCAAAGCAAGATTTTTCTCCATCATGAATGTCCTAGTATAGTCCATTACAAACATGTTCCTACTTTCAACTATTTCATTTTGTGGAGGGGTTCTAGGAGCAGATGTCTATCTTTTGATTCATCTATCATTACAAATACATCAAACTCTGTCAGATCTCAAACATTTTAGACTTTTGCCTATTTCCTTCTCAACTCTTGCTAAGTACCACTTAAACATTTAGAAAGTATCAAATTTCTATTTCAAAAACATAATTGTCATCATTCTAGAATAATCATCAACAATTAGCATGATTTATTTATCTCCTTTATAGCTTTGCTCTTTAATTGGTCCACACAAGTCAGTATGAAAAATCTCTAGTATTCCTTTAGAGGTATGAGTTTTACTCTTAAAACTTGACTTTGTCATTTTTCCTAACTGACATTATTTTCACATTATATTATCAGGCTTCTTCAACTTAGTAAACCCTGTAACTTTTCTCGCATTACTGATACTAACCAAGTTATCAAAATTAACATGACATAACCTCTTCTACCATAGCCACACATAATTAAATTTTACAATTAGACAAGTAGCATCCTCTATATCAAGGTAGAATAGATTAATCCTAGTTTGATCACCCTTTCCAATTAGTTTTCCATCAGTATCATATATCTAAGAAATATTATTTTGAAACTCAACCTTACATCTTGAATTATTCAATTGTAACACACTCAATAGATTATAGTTAAGTTTTAATATAGTATACATTCTCACATAAAAAAATTATGTGAGTTTGATAGAACCTTTTCCTTTTAACAAACATGGTGCACCTTCAAAAAATCTTACACTATTTCCATTATAATAATTCAAGGTAATGAACTTACTTTTATCTCTAGTCATGTGATGTGAACACCCACTATCAGTGATCTATCTGTCATTCTTGTTCACACAAGACACAAGTGCAATTGCCTCATCTTCATCAGATTCATCCTTCATTACAACATACAACACTTCATCATCATGTTCATCAGATTCATCTTTTGTTTCCTCTTCAACAATATAGCAAGACTTCTTGCCTTTGTCTTTTTAATCTCTATTGTCTTCATCTCTTCTAATTTAATACTTGTCACCACCTCTATAGTTCTTCTTCTTTGGATATCTAGTAGCAATATGACCAACCTCATTGCAAGTGAAACAAATGATAGGTAATTACCTTTTAACTTCTCTTTACCTCTATGAAATATCCTTTTTAGTAGTGCTTCAAGTTGATCTACATCCTCTTCGTCTATATCATTGTCACTAGACACATACTTTATCCTTTTCTTCTTCACATTAGGTTTTTTCAATGATAGCTTAGATTTAAAAGTAGATTCAATATTTTTAGGTTTGTAATTTGTTAATCTCAGATTGGTTTTGACAACTGAGTGTCAACAAATTAAGTCATTTACTATTAAGATTAAACCATAGACAGAAATAATAATTACATACAAATATAATCAATATCAAAAAATAATAGATCACATAGAAAAGAAAAGAACACAAGACACCAAGATTTAACGTGGTTCACCAAAACCCTGGGCTATGTCCACCAAATGGCAAGTCCAATATTTTTATGATCTACTGATTATAACTTGATTACAATCTATAATCCCTTACAGCTCAATACCATCGCAAGAACCAATTTTTGCATCACCTTATGAAACAATCCCTAACCTTAAGCCCTTTTATACAAGTATTTTTACCACTTTAGGGTTATAATTAACAATTACATGTCAGCCCAAAATCTCGATGAATGCCCCAAAGAATTTATGAAGTATGTACAATACTTTCCTGATCAGTCACCACAAACTAACAATCTCCCACTTGGGGACTGATCAAGCTCCACACTAAACAACAATCTCCCACTTAGAGACTGATCTTGTAGCTATGTCGCTACTACATGAGGCTCCCATTGGATGAAACCACCCTAGGTGATGCTATTCTTTTATGCATGTTTAGTCTAGAAGACCAACCAAAGCTGAAGAGGAGTTTAGCTTCTCCCTTATTACTACCTTTGTAAACATATCTGCTAGATTTTCATCTATATATATCTTGTCTAGCTTTAATTATCCATCCTCCAAAACTAATCGGATGCAATGGTACCGCAACTGTATTTGTTCGGTCTTTGAATGCAGAGCTGAATTCTTTGCAAGATGAATGGCACTCTAATTATCTATAAAAAAATAATTATTCTTCTAAGGGTGTCCCAATTCTTCCAAGAAGAACTGAAGCCATATCACCTCCTTGGCTACCTCTATAGCAGCTACATACTCTACCTCTATAGTGGATAAAGCATTAACCTTTTGTAATCTAGAAACCTAGCTCACGGCTACCCCACCAATAGTAAAGACGTAACCTGTAGTACTTTTCTTGGTATCAATATCCCCTACCAAATCTGAGTCAACATATTCCTATAAATCAAGAGTAGAGCCCCCAAAGTGTAGACACTTATTGGATGTTCCTCTTAGAGATCTGATAATCTATTTAACTGCATTTCAATGCTCAATTCATGGATGACTTGTATACTTACTAACAAGTCCCATTGTATGTGCAATATCTGGCCTGGTACATACCATAGCATACATCAAGCTTCCTATAGCTAAAGAATAGGGTACCTTGGACATCTTATCCTCCTCTTCTTGTGTCTTGGGACACATATCCTTAGTCTACTTCAAATGACTAGGTAAAGGTGTGCTGACAACTTTAGCATTCTCCATAGAGAAATGTTGCAACACCTTCTCAACATAATTAGCTTGAGATAGCATCAATTTTCTATTCTTCCTATCTCTACAAATCTTCATACCAAGGATTTTTTTTGCTGCCCTCAAATCCTTCATAGCAAATGCATGTGCTAACTGGCATTTCAGCCCCTTAATATGATCCATGTTAGACACAACTACAAGCATATCATCAACATATAAACATAAAATAATGTAGCTATCATCATCCAACCTCTTAAAATAAACACAATGATCTAAATGACACCTATTGTATCTATGCTCATGCGTAAAACTATCAAATTTCAGATATCATCGCCGATGTGCTTGCTTCAAGCCATATCAACTTTTCTTCAATTTGCACACTAAGTTCTCCTTTCCTTTGACCTCAAATCTCCATGGTTGAGCCATATATATCTCTTCATCCAAATCACCATGAAGGAAGGTTTTTTTAACATCAAGTTGCTCCAAATGCAAATCTTCAGCAGCCACAAGACTTAAAACAATATTACTAGAAGTCATTTTAACAACAGGAGAAAATATCTCATCAAAATCAATTCCTTTCTTTTGTGCAAATCCTTTTACAACTAACTTGGCTTTAAATCTTTTCTTACCTTCTTCCTCTTCTTTTAACCTATAAACCCACTTATTTTGTAAAGGTCTTTTACCTACAGGCAACTTGCATAAATCTCATGTCTTATTCTTCAACAAAGAGTCCATTTCATATTTCATTGCAAACTCCCACTAAATCTTAGTATCCACCTACATAGCTTCATCACAACATTTAAGTTCATCAACATCAGTAAGTAAAATAGAATACCAAGAGGGAGAAAATCTTTCTAGAGGTCTAATTTACCTTGTTGATCATCTAACATTCACTAGTGTTTGTGGTATTTTTTGTTACAGTTGTTGCACATCATGAGGAATGCCTAGAACATCATCTTTTAGAGTATCATCTAGCACTACATAATGATCTTCTTTCTTCTCATGTTGCTGCAACAGATCTTTGTACAACACTTTTTCATTAAATATGACATCCCTGCTTCTTACAATTTTATGATTTTCAAAATCCCAAAGCCTATAACCAAATTCATTAATGCTATATCCAAAAAAAACACATTTTTTTGACTTAGCTTCCAGCTTGGTTCTATTTTCAGAATCTATGTGAACAAAAGCTTCACAATCGAATGTTTTGAGAAAAGAATAACTCACCTTCTTACCAATCCATGCTTCCTCTAGAATACCACAACCCAAAGGAGTAAAGGAACCTCTATTATTCAAATATATAGTAGTATTGATAGCCTCCACCCACATGTGTAAAGGCAACCTAGCATACAACCTCATGCTCCTCGCACACTTCATTATAGTCTTGTTCATGAATTCAACCACTCCATTTTCTTGTGGAGTCCTTGGAATAGTTTTCTATCTACAAATACCATTAATGGAGCAATAATTTTCAAATTCATGACTACAATACTCATCACCATTATCAAACAACAATAGACACATCTATTAAGGTTGACACAAGTGTTAAAGCGGACATAGTTGAGTAGAGGTAGACTGCCAAAGAAGAAAAAGAGACAACAACAGAGCAAATAGGATAGATAGATTCATCTATACTTAAAGCACAAACACAAGGTGCAAGATAAGTCATTTTCATAGATCAAGATAAGCTAGAAGAGCAAGAGTAAACATCAAAGGTAAAGGAACAAGAGGTCATCTAAGTATTGGTAACTTTAACAACATCTGGCTCTTCACCTACAAAAGATCTTCATAAGTTGAGCACAGAATCTACACCCCTACAAATCCCAGTGCCAAGCTCAAGCTCTTCTAAGGTTGAAAAGGTAATTCACTATGGAGATGTAACTCTAAATGAAGAAATAGTGATTCCTAAATTTGACTATGCAACAATGACACTAGATCAAATAAGCATTTTACAACAAGTTTTAAAGAAGAAGCATCAAGAAATGCTTAGGAGGGAATATAGGCAAAAGAAAGCATCGTAAGAAATCAAAGACATCTTTTTAGATGCATTCAGCTTGCCTACTCTTGAAGAAACCAAGCCACTACTAGAACAATTGACAAATATTGTGAAAAAGGTTAATAATGAAGACCTCGATAAAAATGCTAAACTTTTAGAATGGTTTGAAAGAAAGTTTCAAGAGAAAGAAAATGGAAAGATATCTGGTGACATAGCACTAACTTAAGTTGCATTGGCAACCAAGGTTGAGGATGTGAAGAAGGTACTTGAGAATATCTTCTCATTGTACACCAAATTGTGTGATCACACACTCTTCATCCAAGACACTAGACATAGAATTTTGAGCCTGGAGAGGAATCTAAACATACCAACCACACAGCTACCTAAGAACCTAGCTTAGAGTGAGAAGCATTTTCATACATTTCTTCAATCATAGAGCCAATTAGTTGTGTTAACAGTAGAAGAGGCTAACATAAGAGCCAAATTGACAAATATTCAAGCCTCCCTCACCCCTCACATAGAAATCCTCCATAAAGAACTATGTTATGCAAAAACTTTATTGAAGAAAGAGCTCAATCTTTCTACACTATATGGCCTAGTACAGCTTGTAGCTAAGTTCACTATCCAAGTCAAGTCATTATGTCATGTCCCCATTTTTGGTGACAGTTCGATTTAATTAATTTAATTAATCTGGTTGTCCAAAATAATGAATATTTTAAGGATGACTAATTAATTATTTTAATTAAATAAATAAATTATATTAAGTTAATTACTTATAAAGTTATCAAATAAATAAATATTAAAAGATAACTTTATATTTAATAAAGTGACTTGGATTATAAAAATATTTAATAAAGTCACTTAAGAGATAAGATCAAAAATGTTCTAGAAGTCTCTGGAGAAGATGGAGAGAAAAGAATAAATAGGCACCCCGGGGCTCCATTCGAATCAAGCAGTTGTTTTATCTCTCTGATTTCAGATTGTGATTTAATCACAGGTGCATTGTAGAACCTAGGGTTTCTGCAATTGTCACAACTGGCCATTGAGAACGATAACTCTCAATAGGTACACAATTTTGAGGGTGTGAAATATCACCTGAATTATTGCAGATTGGAGGTGGCATTCAGTCATTTCATCAGAGCGATCATCTGTGGTTTATAGCCAAAAATTGTGAAGGATCATTCTCTGAATTGATATTCGAAGATTCAAGATATTGCAAGGGTTGAAGTTCATCATTCTTTTCCAAGATCTGTTGGCAAGAGGAGTAAGGTGACTTCTTCAGCATTCTATATAGAAGGCTGCAGTGTGAACAGATCTGGGAATGAGTTTCAGAGCCATCCTTCCAACAGCACTTTCGTATATCGTTAGGACCGAAATCTGGGCCGAAAGCAAATTGCAAAGATCACTTAACTCGGTGGATCAAAACTTAACCGTCGGGCTCCAATCGCAAGTTAACTTGCTCATAATATCCAGTGGCGGCGATAAACTGATGAGGGCAGATTTAGCTAGATCCATCAGCCTGAATATTCAAATAAGCAGGCCCGACGGATTGAAGACCAAGCTGGAAGCTAGGCGATGATAGAGTTGAGGAAGCAGCCGAGTTTGAAGAATATCGAGGGATAGCTTATGAATTTTCAAAGTGGAAATCACCACTAACGGATTGGGAAGCATATCTCAACCACACTCCATAGTTACACACGACTCAAGGCACGGGGTTTAGTATTAGGCGGATCATATTAACTGGCCCACAATATCCTGCAGATTGCAAATAACAGTGATTCATATCAATTCCTTGGCAATCATTCATGGTGAAGCGCTTCATAGCTACACCAAGGGGTCAGGTGCATTGTAAGATAGTATCAACAGCTCACGAATCTCAGCAGACATTCGTTGTGTGTCTTCTTTCGGCGGTGTATTGCAATCGCAAGTCTTACACAATATCCATGGCAAATTTATGATCAGATCTTCCGACCCTCAACAAATTCCTCGATCGTAATTGGGAAATGCTATACCGTCCATGCGGGCTTAGATCAGAATCACTTAACAAAAGAGTGAATGCACATCAAAGACCTGGCAGAATATAAATTGTAGATAGGGTTGCTCGAACGTCTACATCGGTTAGTATTGGCTCCCACACGGGAGAAATTGCACACCAATCGAGCACCAGAAGAGTGGTAGGCAAATCGGCGAAATCAGTTTCCAAATAGGGTATATATGATATGATGCACAATGATGATTAGGTCTCCCGTGAGCAAGCCCTAAGAGCGGAAGCACTGAGCAAAGACTGTGATTAGTAGTCGACAGAGGAAATGTAGGAGACCAGTTTAAGTAATTAAAGACTCAAATAAGTAAGATTATAGCATAATACATTTGTAAATTGTAAATCTTTGCAAGTTTAATTTAGCAACTACAGTTGGCATCAAGAGTGTTAACAAGTGGTCGTAGTTCAGTTGGTATAATTAGTAGCTCTTTCAAACAAGATCCGGACCTTGCTAATTGTTTGACAAAATGACCGAACCCTTGAAGTTTTAAGATTTTCGGTGCTTAAAGAGTCAATAATTCATTGGGGTTATTTCAGTGGTATTAGAGCTTGTCAACGAAGTGCTTGTCAATGAAGTATTTGATGAAATGTCTAACCCTTGAAGTTTAAGTTTGGGTGTTAAAAAGAAGCAATAATCCTGTCGGGGTTATTTCACATTAGATGTTGCATGTGACAATTGGGATGCAGCTCTTAAAATAATAATGGAAGTCCATAAATTCTTTTTGGACAAATACACTAAAAGTGTATAGCCCATTTGACATAAGTTTCAAAAAGGGGGAGTAAGTAAACAAGGGGGAGAATAATGAAAGGGGGAGAGATATAAATGAATAAAGAAAAAGGCGAAGCATGAACAAATGGGGAGTTATCAATTTTGACCCCAGTGATATACATTTTTGAGAAATACAATGCAGAGATAGAAACATAGCAAAGCATATATCAGTTAAGGGAGAGCATAAAGAGTATAAGTGCATTGAATTCAAAGAGTATCAATAGAGACAAATCTACTCAAAATGGAGAACAACTTTTGGAAATAGAACAGACATATTAACTCAAGGGGATTTATACACTATGAGGTACACATGTTATTGCATTCTAAAATTTTGAAATTTTGAAGTTCTGTATATAAGCTGAGTCATGGATATGTTATACTCGAGAAGATTTGATTGATTATGTATATTTAAGTGTTTTTGACACTCATGTCAAAGGGGAAGATTGTTGATCTTGGATTGATTTTGACAATTGAGTATCAACAACTTAAGTCATTTACTTGGTTCATGCCCAACAAGTAATACATGCTAAGTACAACATGTAAATATTAGACCATGTCGAGTTGCAATAAGTGTCGAGTCACTCATGTACCGAGTCACTCAAGTGTTGAGAAGATAGACCATGCCGAGTGATTCAAGTGCAAGTGAATAGTAGATGGCGAGTAGTTCAAGTGTTGAATCAGAAGCAAAATTATAGTGTATATTGAGCATCGGTAACTACATATGTCGAGTAACACAGATTGGACATAGTTGTTTGTTATGGCACAAACAACTATGTAAACCATTTTTCAGCCGACCCAAGGATAGATTTCTATCTTTAGAGATAAGGATGAATATATATACAAATTCCCTATGCAAATTACATGCAGCCAATCAAAAAATGGGAAGGTTTAAGCGGCAAAATGGATGAATATGAGTCGTAGATTCATACCTAACCCTAAGCCACCAAAGTCTTTATAAGGAAGACAAAGCCCAAATTTATTATCAAGTAATAGGAAGGTAACAAGGGGTGAATGATCGAATTGGAGGAGTGATCAAGATAGTTTGTAGAGCATTCAAGGTGACTTAGCAGTAAGAGTGAATTGTAGAATTAGTTAAGTAAAGAACAGAGGATAGATGATACATCATTGATACATCAGATCGTCAAGGATTAATCAAAGATTGGATAGAGGTGATATGTTATGAGGCGAGCAAGTGCCAACTACAAGATCTATGTTGAGAAATTTTGATAGGTGATTTCAATTAAATCTCCTAGGCAAAGTAGTCCTAACAAGCTTTACCAAATCCTTTAATAGGGTGGCATTCCAAGTGAATGACCTAAAGTCCTTTAACAAGGAACACTTCTAATAGGGTGTTGAAATCCTCTAACAAGGTGGGACTTAACAATCTTTGTAAAACTTTAATAGGGTAGGCCTTTCATAGGGAAAATCATGATTTATGGTCAAACCATTGTAACCTTAATTAGCTACACTTTATTGCTATAGTAGTGAAGATTTGTGGGTGTCATCCCCACCCCAGTTTTACCTTCTCATTTGAAGGGTTTCTGGGTGATCATATCTGGTGTTATGTGTGTTTGATTACTTATATGTTTTAAATGCATTTACTTTACATGTTATTTTACTTTATATATTGAATGCAGCTAATGAATGGTGAAAGTTTTATGGGTCCAAGTTTAAACTCCTAATTCACCCCCCCCCCCCAAAGAAGTTTATCTTTCTCACTTGTAATTCCAACAAAATTATCAAAGTTAGATAGCTCAAAAGTAGTGAGTCTACGTACCAGACCTTCAAGAGATAGAGTATTCCCTAGTATACATCTTAGTTCTTGTATTGTAGAAACTCTAATAGCATATATAGGTAGCAATGTTCTTAAAACTTTGCTTAATACATTATCATCATCTATTGTACTAGTAGCTCCTCTTATTGCATTAACAACATCTTTTATCCTTGAGCAATATTGAGTAATATTTTCACCTTCTTGCATTCTAATGTCATCAAACTTACCTCTAAGACTCTCAAATTTAGCTCTTAGAACATTCTTGTCTCCTCCATATATGGTGTGTAAAGTATCCCACATTTTCTTTACAGTATCAAGACTTTTGATATCATCAAATTCAGCATAGCTTAGGGTAGAGGCAATCTCCAACATTGCCTGGTTGTGTTCTTTCTTCTTTTTCAGATTCTCAAAGGTTAGGGCTCCAGCAGATCGACATTCTTAGTAGTAATGGTAGATTGTGCATGATCTCCAAGTCCTCTAAGGTGTAGCTTCATCAAAATTTTCCATGCATGATAGTTATCTCTATTAAGCTTGGGTACATCTCTTTTTGACATCTTGATCTTTGTGCTTCTAATACCTTCAAACTAGTCCTCTTAAGCAGATGACTCTAATAATAATTGTTTGAATTCTTTAGAATAACTAGGGGGGTGAATTAGTTATCCAAGGTCCAGATGTATAAATAAAACTTTTCACAACTTAGTGAACCCATAAAACATTCATCATCATGCATGCATCTATAAGATTATGCAATCACTTAAAACTTGTAGGTTACTATTAGATTAATTTGTAGAAATGCAAACATGAAACATAACAGATTCATCAACACACTTGACACAATGATTTATGTGGAAACCCAATTTTGGAAAAACCACTAGTAACATCCTATTCTTTTCATTCTTCTAAAGTGATGCCTGTGAAACGCCAACCCTATTGAAGGTTACAATACACACTGTTAAAATGTGACCCTATTAAAGGATTTCAATCACCTTGTTAGGAGTGAGCCTTGTTAGAGGCCTTTAGACCATTCGCTTGGAATGTCACCTGATTAAAGGATTTACAAATGACTATTAGTTCAACCTTAATCCAAAGGATTTACCCTAGACTGACACAATTATTAGAGAATAATAGTAAGGCTTGATCTAATAACAACTTACAACTCCATTTGCATATTATAGATCTTTGTTTTAGTCCTCCATTTTGCTTGACTTTCACACATTTCAACTCTAATAGCGTGTTCACCCTTCAAGAATCCATTCCCTTAATCCTTCTTGCTTAACATGCCAATGCAAACTCCCAATTAGGTCATTTAATGAAGCACTACCCTTGACTCCTTGTCTTCCATAGGATCTCGCACATGACAACCCTTACTTCTGACCAGCCATCCCTATAAATAGAGAATTAAGATCTTTTTTGTTCATTCTCCATCATCCAATTTAGGGTTAGGAAAAATTAGGTAGGATTCAATGAGTCTATTCCTCATTTCATATCACTTCTAGAAAATTCTCCTTCAATCCTCTTTGAATTCACCTCAGAATGGTTTACCATGAATTCTGTACCACTAGCTTATTAATCTTATCTTCCACCTGGTTCACACAATCCAAGAAAACAAATTTTTTGGCTTCGATCAATCAAATTCATGATCTTTCTAATAATGTTGGCACTCAACATTAACTTGCTTCTGATGCTCGTCACATACTACATTGCTCGACATCCTCTATAAAATCACTTGGCATGAACTAATGTTTACTGGTGCTCAGCATCAACTAAACTTTACTTGGCATCCACAATTTATCTCAGCATACACTAAAATATACTTATACTTGACTCCAACTAATTTTCAACTCAACTTGCACTAACTTTGCTCAGTACTTACTATCCACTCAGTCAAGCTTGGCAAACAAACTTTGTTTAACTTTTTCTTTTGAACTTGCTTAGTGTAACCAACCTTTGCAACCTTAAGTAGATTATCAATGCACTATGATATCACTATCTTAGTTGATTCTTGCACTCCTTTTTATATCATAACTTAACATTTCCTCTAGGTATTGTTGTTACATTTTTTGAACAAATCTTCTTCATTAATCAAATAGGTGATAGTACTTAAATCATATAAGTAGTTGTCTTACCAACAAAAAGAAGGTTTGGCATTGGTGACAAAACAATGATTGAAACACATTTATCATACTTGTATCAATCTATTTTCAAGAATCTCCTTCTTAACACCCTCATTGCTCATAATCTCTATGAATGACAAATATGGAAATCTCTTAAGCACATGAAAAAATAAATGATTGATCAGTGACTAAAATCTAAACACATCATTCTTAGTCCTTTTGATATTTTCTAGGTTCTTAAGAAGTTGCATTCTTAGAGTTTCACTAAGATTAACTTGTTCCTTATCAACACATATTTTGTAGGCTACATAGATGAATCCAAATGACAATTCATCAATCTTTGAACTTGCACATATAGAGTAGGCAATGGTTCTACTCAGGAATCTTACAACATCTTGTTTAATGGTGTTGATCATCATGGCCTTTCCATTATTTACTACCTTTGTGTAGCTCTCAACTTTCTTCTTAACCATTTTCTCACCTATAGATACACTACCTTGTTTACAAAGACTAGTTACCTCATTAATAAGGTCGGCTGAGATATCAACTACACTATCTTGCATCCATAGTTTCCCATCATGTATTTTTCTTAGTATGATCTGTGTCCACTCATCTATGTCCAATTCTTGATAAAAATAATATTTAAATAGTTATAGTTCCTTCAAGTGTTCAAATTTGAGTTTCATAGTCATATCGTGATTAAAGATTAATTCCATGTCTCATATACTCACTTCCAATAGATTCAAACTTACTGGTAAGATAACTTCCTTCATCTTCTAAATATACTACATTTTTCAAAGTAATGGATAATGTTGATTTAGGGTTTCCTTCTATTGGTTTCATGGAGACAACCTTCAATTTTGGTATCTCTTCATTCCCAACATTGTGAACTACTAACATATCCATGATTTTATCAAATATAAACTTTTATCAAATAAATTCTATGAAAAATGATAAAATACCTCTTTACAAAAATAGAGTTTTCTTCAAAATTGCCTTGACAAGTTGCTTCTGAGTGCTCTATGCTTCTAATGTATTTGCAATAAACAATGAAGTGGTAATCAATTTTGTACTCCATTTTATTCCTTCAACTTGAACTTGTATTAATTGCATACTTTGTAAATATGAAAAAGTTATCAATTATATTTGAAATCAGATATCTTCTCAAGATCTTCTATCCAATCTTTAGATGCTACCCAAGTTTTACCATAGCTTTCATCCATCATGTCAATGCTCCACAAAACTTCACTTCACAAAATTCTCAATAAGAACATAGTCTTCATCTTTTGTTACAGAATTAACTTTCTTTGTAATAACAATAACTCTTAATTCCTTTGTAACTAATTTAGATAAGCTCCAAATTACAAATGAGCTTAGGTACCATCTAAACTTATCTCGATACACCTTTTCCCAACTTTGCTACCCATAATTCAATCTCTAGATGAAGTTTTCAAATTCTAGTACTGTAAACAAGCTTAATTAAACTTAATTGAATCAAACTCAATTATTGACTTTGATATTCCTGTCTCATCATCTTCTAGCTTTTCTTTTGAGATGTCTAATCCTTTTACAAATGTCTCATTGAGTTCTTCTCGAAGTTCACTTACTGCATTTCTTTGTTTCTCATTGTCTTTGTTAGTTTTGGAGTTCCTCTCATGGTTCCTTCTATCATTTTTTATATTTCTTCCATCATTCCTTCTATTTTTGATGTTTCTTCCATTGTTCCTTCTATCTCCAAAGTTTCTATCCATTCTACAATACTTTTTTGTATGTCCAAAGTTCTTGCATAGTTGACATACTGGTGTTTTGCTTCTAGGATTATGGTGATCATCAGGTGCATGATAATTATGAGCTATGTACCCAAAGTTGTTACACTTATAACACACGATCTATCTTCTATCTTCATAAGATCTTCCTTCTCTCAATGTCATTTCATTAGATCTTCTTCTATCTATAGGGTTAATATTCCTAGACATTCTACTATTTCTTTTATCATTATCATATTTAGGTATTTAGGTTTCCTATAATCAATTGCTTTATGACCCATATCATGACAATTATGACAATAAAAGTCCTTAACATGACTAAATGACGTATTTGTACAATCTCTTTTCATATGACCTATTTCATTACATGAAAAACACTTACCTCTAAATTCATACTTGGTTTCATTAGGAGACTCGACTTGCTTTGGTTCATCCAATATTTCAACTTGCTTGTCTTCTTTAGGTTTATCAAAAGATTGACTGGATTCAATCTTATCATCATATTTATCTTTTTTCTTTCAGATTTGATCTAATTTCAAATTTCTTTATAGACATGTTAATTAGATAACCAAGACCAGTCTTATCATAAGTAGGACTCTATATTGACATTGAATCATCAAGCTTTTCTCTTGTAGAATAAAGCTTCTCAAGTTGTTTCTTGCACTGAGTTAATTCACCTTTCACAATGGTATTGTACTAATGAAGTTCTCTATGATCTTCTTTCAATGTTTCAAATTTAGATGTCTTCTTTGCCACACTTGCTCTAAGATCTGCATTCTTAGTCTTCAAATCAATTTCAACTTTACTAGGATCATTCCTCAAAGTCAACTTTAGATTCGTAATCTTTAATTCATACTTCAAGATCTTGTCCTCTGTCTTCAACTTTGAATAATCATCATCACTAGTTTCAAATTCAGTAGATTTAGGCTTGGATTTGAGATGTTCAATCTTTTCCTTTAGTTGTCCAATGTATACTTTAAAGTCTTCATATCTTTCCTTCATCTTATCTCTCTCTTCAATAAGGAGATCAATCTATTCAAGAGCCTCTTCAAGGTTCTTCATCAACTATTCCATATCCATAGGGATCTTACTCAAGTTGTTAACTCTCTTCTGAGTAACTATGCTCTTGTACCAATTGTTAGAAATAGGAATTACTGGGGGGGTTTGAATCAGTAATCTACAAACTTTAGTCACCAACTAGATATTATTTGTTACTTTAAACCATACATAACAAAGTAACAAAGCAATGTTGAATAGTAATGGTAACCATGCACAAAGATAACTCATAATGCCATATTTTGTTAACTAGGGAAACCCTGGCCAAGGGAAAACCTGATTGGGGATGATATCCACTAGATAATATACTAATATATAAGTTCCTTGTTAGAGGATGAACCTTGTTAGGAATCAATGAGAAAATTCAATATAGAGAGTCTCTGTTAGGAGATTCCAATCCTATTAGAAATTTTGCCAACCCTGTTAGGAGTTGTAGTATAGTAGATGCAAACTGATCCCACTGCCCAAACATGTACTTCCAATTACAAGAAGAGCTCATTTCCCAAACAAGTAATCAAACTTCTAGAATATAGATTCTTTCTTAGTTCAATCTTAGATCACAAAATAGCTTCACAAACTTTGCATATATCACTTTCATAATAGTTTACATGCAATTGCTCAACACAATTTCTCCAAGATAGCACACTTGAATTCAGCAGATGTCCTTTTCATAAATATCATGTCTTTACACAAATTGTTTCTACATTGGCTAAGACCACAATACACTTTTCCAACTTAGAATAAACATCTAGGATGTCGGCCCTAATTGGACAAGTAATTATTTTGTAACAAAATAATTCCTTAACTTTAATTTTGTTGCCTTATTTCACTGGTCAAACACAAATATCTCTTTTTTGTACAGTCTATACTAACTTTTGAGGTTATACACGTAATCATCAACATGTCTATTTTCTCCATCTAACTTTGCTAGTCATAATATGACATTAGCAAAAAGTTACAAACAAAATAATACATTTTCGTATACCAAGTTCATACTTAGACAATTTTTTGAGTACCAAAAGTTAAGAATCTTAATTTTCAAGGTTTCTTGTAAGCATGTACATCATGTGTTGCCATAAATGACAATAATTACATACCTCCATTAGCCAATTGTCAACAAAAATATCTAACCTCTCATACTCATTTTTCAATTCTATGAATGACAACCTTTTAGTTAGACTGTTAGTGAGTCTAAAAGCTTCATTTAGAGATTCAATAGATATCTCTATGAAATTTTTTCCTGTCCTTGTCATATATGCATCTATCTTCAGCATTATATTTGCTTATAATGACCTTAACTCCACATTCACAAACACATTTGACACTATCAATTTTCCTAAATTCATCTCCCAAGGATTGTTGGAATTCTTTTAGAATAACTGGGGGGGGGTGAATTAGTTATTCAAGGTCCAGATGTACCAATAAAACTTTTCACAATTTGGTGAACCCATAAAACATTCTTATCCATGCATCCATTCATTGTGTATCAACTAAAACTTATATGTTACTATCAAATCAACTTGCAGGAATGTAAAGCATGAAACACAACACATCCATCAACACATTTGACACAATGATTTAATGTGGAAATCCAATTTGGGAAAAACCACCAGTAACATGCTACTCCTTTTTCACTCTTTTGAAGTGATGCCCTGTTAAAGGCCAACCCTGTTAAAGGTTAAAGTACACATTATTAAATGTGGCCCGGTTAAGGGGTTTCAGTCACCTTGCTAAAAGTGAGTCTTGTTAGAGGACTTTAGGCCATTCACTTGGAATGCCACCCTGTTAAAGGAATTTCCAATGCCTGTTAAGTCAAACTTACTCCAAAGGACCTATCCTAGACTGATAAAATTGTTAGAAAGTAATAGTAGAGCTTTGATCTGATAGAACTTACAACCTTACTTGCAAATTATAAATCTTTGTTTAGTCCTCAACTCTTCTTGGCTTCCATTCTTTGTAGCTCTGACAGCTTGTTCACCCTTCAAGCATTCATCCTCTTAAGCCTTCTTGCTTAGTACATCATTACAGACTTCTTCACTTGGGTTACTTGATGAAGCAAAACCCCTTTCCTTCTCCTTATCAAATTTTTGCATCAAACTCTCTAACTCATTTGCTTCCACACTAGACATTCCTATATATAAGAAATTAAAACATTTTCCTGCTCATTATCCATCATCAAAATTAGGGTTTTCGATGGATTAGGTAGGATACAATGTATCTACCCCATACTTCTCTAAGAATCCATTTGAATTCACCTCCAAAATAGTTTACATAAGATTATGTGCCACCAGCTCATCAAACTTATCTTTCTCCTAATTTACAAGTTCCAAGAAAACAAACTTGTCAGCTTTTATTTGGCAAATCTTCGATCTTTGTCACAATGCAGTAGCTTGACATTATCAATCTTCTAATGCTTGGTACATACTGTGTTACTTGGCATCAACTGGGTTTTACTGGTGCTTAGCATCAACTGAAAAGTTACTGGGCATCTACTAACTTGCTCAGCATCCACTAGAATTTTCTTTCACTTGGCTCCAACTAAATTTTTGCTAGGCTTGAACTAACTTTTCTCGACACTGACTTTCCACTAAGTCAAGCTTGGCAAATGAACTTTGTTTAACTTTTCCTTTTGAACTTTCTAAGTGTAGCCAGCCATTTTGTAATCTTAAGTAGATCATCAATACATTATGTTATCACTGTCTCAATAGATTCTTGTACTTCATTACATTATCATAACTCAACCTTTCCTCTAGGTACTTTTGTTACATCTTATTGATCAAATCCTCCTTATCAATCAACTAAGTGATAGTACTTGAAACATATAAGCAATTGTCTTACCAGCAAATAGTAGGTTTGACATGAGTGACAAAATAATGATTGAAACACATAGTCTTCTTCAACAATCTTTGTAATCAAATGATCTTTTCAATTAGATATCAAGAAGGATGATAGATGGGTGCCTTGTGATTTATCCTCACTTAATGATATAAAAATAGCTCATAACCCCTATCCCTAGTCCATACATCTCCAATGTCATTGTACTTGTCTTCAATTTTGTCTGGGGATGCAATTTTCTTCTTTTTGACTTAGGACTTGCAAAATCCATCTTTCCAATGAGGTCTTCATTCAATTTCCTTGGTGGCACTTCATCATCTTCGTTTTGCTTCTTATCATCTTTCTTGCCTTTCCTCTTTTGTGTAGAACTAGAACTCTCCATGACACCTTCTAAAACTTTCTCTGTAAAAATTGAATACAACTCTCTATAAAAACTAATTACAAACAAAAATCTCACAATTTTCCTTTAAGAATTTGTGAGCTCAAACCAGTAATGATCATCTTTTATTACCAAACAGACTTCATTCCTACATTGAATTTCCATACAAATTGAAACATAGAGTCATTTTTTATCATTGTAGCAAATGAACTGGCTATCAGAAGTCATTTTGTGCACTTATTTCTACACTTGATGAAATATATTAAAAAATTTGATCGCTGCAACTTTTAGCAATATAAATATATGAAATTTTAATCGTTGTAGCTTGTTCTCACAAATAGAGAATTGCTTTTAACTTCATGTATATTGCTATAGTAGTGGTGATATCACCATCACTTATCACTATACTAGAAGTCGTTCATCTATGATCTTTGATACACCTTCTCACTATTAGGTATGGTGATATCAAAGCTCCATCCTTTGATATTGACACTTGAAATGTTGCTATAACATATAGTGATATCCTATTTGATTGTGGTGATTGATCAGGAAAGTACTGTACATACCTCATAAATTTTTGGGCCCTATTTTATCAAGATTTTGGGCCAACATGTAATTATTAATTATAACCCTAAAGCGGTAAAAATACTTGTATAAAAGGGCTTAGGGTTAGGGATTGTTTGATAGTTGTGATGCAAAATTGGTTCTTGCGACAGTATTGAGCTGTAAGGGATTACAGATTGTAATTAGGTTATAATCACTGGATCATAATAATATTGGACTTGCTATTTGGTGGACATAGCCTAGGGATTGGGTGAACCATGTTAAATCTTGGTGTCTTGTGTTTTTTTCTGTGTAATCTATTATTTTTTGTTATTGGTTATATTTTCATGTAATTGTTATTTATGTCTGTGGTTTAATCCTAACAAGTGGTATCAGAGCAAGGTTGTTTTTTTAGTTATCCTCTGTAAGAGAGTCTCACGGTTGAGTGGGAGTCTCACAGTTAAGTGGGAGTGATGGCAGACGAGGGTAAGCTGAGGGTTGATAGGTTTGATGGACAGAACTTCCAATTATGGAAGATGCAAATGGAAGACTATCTTTATCAGAAGGATTTTATGGAAGCCACTGGAAGGTAAAGCCAAGAATCAAGGATCTATGTCAAATGATGAATGGGATCTTTTGGATAAGAAGGCACTTGAAAGTATTTGATTATGCTTAGCACCATTGGTGGCATTTAATATTACAAAAGCAAAGACAACAGAAGAGTTGATGAAAACCCTAGCGACACTGTATGAAAAGCCCTTTGCTTCAAACAAGGTATTTCTCATGAAGTGTTTATTTAATATGAAAATGGTAGAAGGTGGATCTATTGCAAATAATTTAAATGAGTTTAATACTATTACTATTACTAGTCAGTTAAATGAGTATAAATTTTGAGAAGGAAATTAGGGCTCTCTTAATTTTGTGTTATTTGCATGAAAGCTGATATCACTTGGTAATGGTTGTGAGTAATTATGTTCTTGGATCTAGCACCCTAAAATATGATGACGTGATCAGTGTTATTTTGAGTGAGGAAACTCGTAGGAAATTCTCAAGTGGATCTACATTAGGAAGTGCTTTGAATGCACAAAGCAAGGGCAGAACAACTAAGAGAGGAAGTAACTTTGGAAATCATGGGAAATCAAGAGGAAAGTCAAAGGGGAGGAGGTCGCAATTGAGAGGACCGAATAAATGCTGGTACTATGGGAAACCAGGTCATGAAAAGAAATATTGTTGGAATTGAAAGAAAAATAAAGGAGATAAACTACATGGAGACAAGGAGGCAAATGTGGTAAGTAACAAATCTCAAGAGGATGCTTTGTTTCTATCTTTATAAAGTGTTGATGATTCATGGGTTTTAGATTCTCGTGTTTCATTTCATGCGACACCTCATAGAGGTTATTTCATTGATTATGTCCAAGGGGATTTTGGGCTTGTTATTTGGGGGATAATGAATCTTGTCAGATTGTTGGAAAGGGAAAAATTAAGATTAAGTTGTAGAATGAGAATCATTGGCTACTACATGAGGTAAGACATGTTCCAAGGCTAAGTAAGAATTTAATTTCAGCAGGGAAACTCGATGATGAAGATTGTGTAGTTACTTTTAATGATAAAAATTGGAAGGATTCAAAAGGTTCTCTTGTAGTAGCAAAAGGTGTGAAAGTAGGCACCCTATATCTTTGTACATGTCATATTGTTCCTTCTACTTTAATTGTTTCAGAGAAAAATGAATTTTCAGGAACAATTGTTGTAGTTGAGTAGGGAGAACAAATAGCTACTATAAATTTTGATACAGCGATGTGGCACAACAAACTTGGGCACATTAGTGAGAAATGTATGAAAGTACTTCATTCAAAAAAAGTTTTACCAGGTCTGAAATGTGTTAATATGGATTTTTGTGAAAGTTGTGTGTATGCAAAATAAACAAGAGTGAGTTTTGTAAAGACTGGAAAGGAAAACAATTTTTAAGGAGAAATTAGAGCTTGTGCATACATATGTATGGGGACTGGCTCAAGTATCTTCCCTTGGAGGCTCTCATTATTATGTTACATTTATTGATGATGCAACTAGAAAAGTATGGGTTTATTTCCTTAGATAGAAATCTGATGTATTTCAAACTTTTAAAAAATGGAAATGCTTGGTTGAAAATGAGACTGGTAAGAAATTAAAATGTCTCAAATCTGATAATGGTGGTGAGTATTACAATCATTAATTTCAAGATTATTTCTCCACTAATGGTATTCATAGACAAAAAATTGTTCCAAGGACTCCACAAGAAAATGGAGTGGTTGAACGCATGAACAGGACTATAATGGAAAGTCCAAGGAGCATTAGGTTGCATATTGGGTTTCCCTTACACATGTGGGAAAAGGCTATCAATACTATTGTATATTTTATTAATAGAGGTCCCTCTACTCCTTTGGGTTGTGGTATTCCAAAGGAAGCATGGACTAGTAAGAAGGTGAGTTATTCTTTTCTCAAGACCTTCGGACGTGAATCATTTGCTCACATAGATTATGAAAATAGAACCAAGCTGGAAGCTAAGTCAAAGAAATGTGTATTTTTTGGATATGGCATTAATAAATTCAGTTATTGGCTTTGGGATTTTGAAAATTAGAAAATTGTAAGAAGCAAGGATGTCATATTCAATGAGAAAGTGTTGTACAAAGATATGTTGCAGCAACATGAGAATAAAGAAGATGATTATGTAGTGTTGAATGATACTCCAAAAGTTGATGTTCTAGGCATTCCTATGATGTGCAACAACTGAAACAACAAATGCCACACACACTAGTGAATGTTAGACGGTCAACAAGGAAAATTAGACCTCCAAAAATATTCTCTGCTTCTTTGTATTCAATATTACTTACTGATGTTGGTGAACGTGAATGTTATGATGATGTTATGCAAGTGGATTATAAGATTTAGTGGGAGTCTACAATGAAAGGCAAAATGGACTCTTTGCTGAACAATAAGACATGGGATTTATGCAAGTTTCCTGCAAGTAAAAGAGCTTTACAGAATAAGTGGGTTTATAGGTTGAAAGAAGAGGAAGGAGGTAAGAAAAGATTTAAAGCCAGGTTAGTTGTGAAAGGATTTGCATAGAAAAAGGGCATTGATTTTGATGAGATATTTTCTCTTGTTGTTAAGATGACTTCTATTTGTATTGTTTTAAGTATTGTGGCTACTGAAGATTTGCATTTAGAGAAGCTTGATGTTAAAACAACCTTTCTTCATGGTGATTTGGATGAAGAGATATATATGGATCAACCATAGGGATTTGTTGTCAAAGGAAAGGAGAACTTAGTGTGCAAATTGAAGAAAAGTTTATATGGCTTGAAACAAGCACCTTGGCAATGGTATCTGAAACTTAACAGTTTTATGCATGAGCATGGATACAATAGGTGTCATTCAAATCACTATTTTTAATTTAAGAGGTTGGATGATAATAACTATATTATTTTATGTTTATATGTTGATGATATGCTTGTAGCTGGGTTTAACATGGATCATATTAAGGGGCTAAAACACTAATTAGTGCATGCATTTGCTATGAAGGATTTAAGGACAGCAAAACAAATCCTTGGTATGAAGATTTGTAGAGATAGGAAGAACAGAACATTGACGCTATCTTAGGCTGATTATGTGGAGAAAGCATTGCAATGTTTCTCTATGGAGAATACTAAAGCTATCAGCACTCCTTTACCTGGTCATTTGAAGTTGACTAAGGAGATGTGTCCCAAGACACAAGAAGAGGAGGATAAGATGTTCAAGGTACCCTATGCTTTAGTTGTAAGAAGCTTGATGTATGCTATGCTATGTACTAGGCCAGATATTGCACATGTAGTGGGAGTTGTTAGCAGGCATATGAGTCATCTAGGAATTGAGCATTGGCATGTTGTCAAATGGATTCTCAAATATTTGAGAGGAACATCTAATAAGTGTTTACACTTTGGGGGCTTTACAACAAATTTATAAGGCTATGTTGACTCAAATTTGGTAGGGGATATTGATACCAGGCAGAGTACTACAGGTTATGTTTTTACTGTTGGTGGGGCAGCCATGAGGTGGGTTTCCAAGTTACAAAAGGTTAATGCTTTATCTACTACAGAGGAAAAGTATGTAGCTGCTACAGAGGCAACCAAGGAGATGATATGGCTTTAGTTCTTCTTGGAAGAATTGGGACACCCTTAGAGGGATAATTACTTATTTACAAATAGTCAAAGTGTCATTCATCTTGCAAAGAATTCAGCTCTGCATTCAAAGACCAAACACATACAGTTGTGGTACCATTTCATTCGGTCAATTTTAGAGGATGGATAGTTAAAGCTGAAGAAGATACATACAAATGACAATCTAGCAGATATGTTTACAAAGGTAGTAACAAGGGATAATTTGAACTCCTCTTTGGTTGGTCTTCTAGACTAAACATGAATAAAAGAACAACAGAATCTAGGGTGGTTTGATCCAGTGGGAGCCTCATGGAGTAGCAGCATGGCTACAGGATCAGTCTCCAAGTGGGAGATTGTTGTTTAGTGTGGAGCCTAATCAGTCCCTAAGGGGGAGATTGTTAGATTGTTGTGATTGATCAGGAAAGTATTTTACATACTTCATAAATTCTTTGGAGCTTGGGGCATCACCCAAAAAAAAATTGGGCCCTATTTTATCAAGATTTTGGTCCGACATGTAATTATTAATTATAACCCTAAAGTGATAAAAATACTTATATAAAAGGGCTTAGGTTTAGGGATTGTTTGATAGTTATGATGTGAAATTGGTTCTTGTGGCGGTATTGAATTGTAAGGGATTATGGATTCTAATCAGGTTATAATCACTGGATCATAATAATATCAAACTTATTATTTGGTGGACATAGCTCAAGGATTGGGTGAACCACGTTAAATCTTGGTGTCTTGTGTTCTTTCCTGTGTGATCTATTATTTTTTATTATTGGTTATATTTGCATGTAATTTTTATTTATGTCTGTGATTTAATCCTAACATATCTTGTAGCTCATCGTTGATCACTATATCTCCATAACACAATATGTGATCAATGATCACATTCAACTTATTGTTGTAACTCATAGTGATTCCTTTTAAATAATACAACCATCCATCTCTATAAGTTACAATTATCTCCAAGTTTCATCACTAATTACTATATCCTTTTTGTGCTCTCATCGCTTAGTGATAGATCATAATTGCTATAACAAACAGTGATATATGAAGACTTATTGCTCATTGCTATACTGAAATTCCATATCCTTCGCTTATCAATGAGATATATCGCTATACTAGAAACCCTTCATTTGTGATCTTTGATACACCTTCTCACTATTAGGTATGGCAATATCAAAACTAAATCCTTTAATGTTGGCACTTGAAATGTCTCTATAACATATAGCAATATCATGCAACTCATCATCGATCGCTATATCTCCATAACACAAAATACAATCAGTGATCACATTCAACTTATCATTGCAACTCACACTAATGCCCTTTTAATAATACAACCATACATCGCTATAAGTTATAGTGATCTCCAAGTTTCATCACTAGTCACTATATCTTTTTTATGCTCTCACCACTCAGTGATAGATCATGATTGCTATAACATATAGCAATATATGAAGACTTATTGCTCATCACTATACTAAAATTCCATATCCTTCACTCGTTGATGAGATATATTGCGATCAGTTATAGTGATAATTACATTCCATTGCTCATTTCCATATCGATAATGAGTCTTCTCTGCATAGTGATGAATTCAATCACTATATGCTATAGCGATATCATACCCTACTTCAAGTTTCCCAAACTACAATTGTTGAAAGATACCCCAATATCTAATGCCTCATCACTATAGCTATAGCGATAATCTAAAAAATGAGAATATCTTCATGATATCCAATAGGACCAAGGCCTAGATCGATCAATGGACATTGTCATGTGATGAGTAAGCCCTAGGAATGAAATTTTGCAATAGGATTCTTTAAATTGAGTGAGAAATAGCTATTTTCAATCAAAACACAAAGAGATGCAATAAATGATTCCTTATTTTAATCGCAAAATCTATCTAGGACATGCAAGGTAAGAAATGAAAGTAGGTAAAAGGTGAACAAATATTGGCAAAATATTGAGTTTTACCATAAGGGGTAGAGTTATCTTGTGGAGCAAATGTAAGAGTAGGATACCTTCATTTGATTAATCTTGTAGGAAGTGAGAGGATTGACAAGTTAGAGGTCACTGGGGAAAGATTTAAATAAGAAACACACAAACAAATCTCTCTCTACTCTTTGGGATGTTATATTTGCTTTAGCTAATAAGAGTGCACATGTCCCATATCATAACAACAAACTAACCCAAATTCCACAAGATTCCTTGGGTGGCCATGCAAAGACACTCATGTTTGTACATCTCAATCCAGACATTGACTCTTACTTGGAGATAATCAACACTTTGAAATTTGCAAAGAGAGTGTCTAGCTTGGTACTGGATGTTGTACATAGCAACAAGGAAAGCAAGGATGTTAGAGATCTCAAGGAAAATATTTCCAAATTGAAGGAAATTGTTGCAAGAAAAGATGTTGAACTCAAGCGTTTGCAAAAACTGAATCCCTAAAGATGTCCTACACATTGTTAATAAATATCATATACACATTTTAGAATTTGTTGTAGATGAATTCTATGCAATTTTTGTGATACCTAGTCTTATTATTATTTATTATGTGACTATGACTTTTTGTTATCAATTGAGGTTTTTGACATATACATTTGTTATGTTTTCTCAGTATTTAGTTGTGTGTTTTTATAAAATTTCTTAAGAAATTGGATTTTACAAGCTTAAAAATTAACCAAATATTTATTGCATCTAAATGGCTTTTAGATAGGTGAAACATCAGTGTTACACAAAAGATCAGTGTTTTTCTTTAACCACTATAGAGATTATTACTTTAGACATATAGTGAAACTATTATGCATGTTAATATAGGTATTAGGAACTTCAACACATGCCTTGGTAAAATTCATGCACTAGTCTTGTGCACTTATTTATCTTAATCTCTCCTAAAGCATGTCTAATATATTTTCTCTTTAAACATCTCAATAGATTTATGCAAAAACTATCCCATCGAAAGGGAATACTTCTCATGCTTTCACTTTCCATTGTAGCTTGTACATATAATCTTGCAAATTCTCAACTCAAAGTTTGTTGATGTTTTTAACTCTATCATCCACTTGTATGCAATAAAAAGGAAACTCGACTTGAAAAATAGTACCTAAAATGTGGCTCAAATAGTTGCTCTCTTCTTTTTGTACTGACATGTCTTTATAATCTAATAAAAAACTATCAGCACTCCCTTAATTGTTTTACATATCTACTAAACTGGTTATCAATGAGAACATTTTAGTGTAACTTATGGTCTTATGAGATATAAAATACTATTTTAAATGCATTTTTTATTATTTTTTAGATGTAAGATACTATTTTAGAAGCATTTTCTATTACTTTATTCTCTTATCCCATTTGATGTTTGAATGATTTATACAGTCTGATTTAACTAATGGAAGAGTTGATTGTAGTCTTTTTGCTTGATTCCCAGTTGAACTAATGTCATGCTTTCATCATCATTGTTAAGAACTTAAGAATCAGGTAAATGAGTTCCTTGCTCATGTTTCATCTTACATTGATCAGTTGTTTCTATTAGAACCCAACAATTTTTCTTGTAATTGGATTTGAAGGTATGTTTCCTACTTAGCACCCTTCCACTTGGGGAAAATAGAGGCCTGACAAAATAGAGGGCAATGGAATAAGGTTTAATGACTATCGAGGACATATAAAACTTGAAGCTTGCAGAGGATATCATGAAGACTTGTTATGAGCTGTATTCTGTAACAACTATTGGTTGGCCTAGCACCAGAGATTACACATTTTCATACATAGGTGAGCTACTTTGGAGGAATTAATAACCTGCATCAAATACATTTAGTTATTCTTCTTATTGCTCATGTTTTCTGTATCTTGTTTTGAGGGTATAATTATGAATTTGAAACTTTTGAAACAAGAATTTGATGAAGATGGATTATAGGGAGGGAATAAAAGTTCTAAGTTCCTGGATGACATAATAATTAGATATGCAAACCACCATAATCTTCTATAACCTAAGACTGTGGAGTCATTATTTGTGTTGCACCGCATAACTCAAGATCCCAAGTAAGATGTTTATCAATATTAATTGTATCCTATTGCATGTTACACCATCTAATTTTTGCAACTTTTTTGAATCATTATTTTTCAATACATTAGCTGATTTGAATCATTATTTTTCAATTCATTAGCTAATGTGATGTTGTTTATTTTAATATTAGGCCCTTTTTTGTGTGAGGACAACTAAAAGTGTAATGAGGAAGTTACATGTCTTGCAATTGGTACTATTTTAGCTTCTTTATCCTATTCATTACTTCCATCAAAATTTAATGTTTGGACAATGTTTTCACTTAGTTGTGATATACATGTTATATATAATGAATTATTATGGTATGTGATTGTTCATGGTTATTTACTATCACATTTATTAATGGTATAATGTGAATGGATGCTTGTTTATGAAGAGGGCCCTTACAACTTGTATGGAAGAAGTTAGAGGACATAGACCAAATGCAATTTCCTGAAAACTTTTCCAACTCTATCTTGGAAGGAATTAACACCCAAAGGATCTAGAGGATTTTGTAGGATGATAATATCATGTTTCATTAACTTGTGTAGTGATTCTTGCATGTTCTTGTATTCTTGTCTACTGATTAAGAGTTCAAACATGACTAAGATACCTATTAGTTAGTTGAGGTAGTTTAGTTTCATAAAGGAATAAGTCACCCTCAATGTTAGGGAAGTGTGACGTGTCTCCCTAGCATAATTCAAGATGTAACTAAGCCCACTCTCTTAGACTATGTATAAAGTCCAGTATTGCCAACAGTTGTTGGATCAGCCAATGCACATGTAATATACTTAAATTCTATCATGATTTTTTTTTTGCTAATTTGTTACTACAACTCTCTACTATGTACTATTTCAGAGGAATAATATTGTTGCTATGTACTACAACTCCAACCTCGTGCACCTAGTGCCTCCACCATGCTAAAACTCTAACTAGACTTCATACCCTGATTTGGCTAAACCTTGAGGTTAGTGATTGCCTTCAATTCATCCATCATTAGCATCACCATATTTGATAAAGGAGCGATATCTACTATATTCATATTTAATAAAACTTTAGTTGAACTCTATAGGAAAAAATCTAATGAAATTGAATCTGAAGTTGTATGCTAAGTTGGATTTTGATTTCGAAGATTGTTTGGTTATAGTGGCAGTTGATTGGATCCTCAATGCATTCATTTAATACTCAGCCAAATATACATTTTGTGATTTAGGTAGATACAATGGGTTATTAATGGTCAAGGTAGATACAATGAGTTATTACAATTAAAAGGCACAATACATTTTCAATATGATATTAAGCATGTGGGTACCCTCTCTTTTGTGTGTGGATTCAATCATGTTTGTTATAGTTTACCTTTAACATTTGTAGGTAATTATTTGTCGATGCTTGTTTGGTGAAAAGGCTGAGAATTTTGTCAGCATGGTTCAAAGAAGAATGGTTGAGAAGATGTTGGGTTTTCATTCCTTCAACAAATAACTTTGCTCAGTGTAAGAAATTAATAAATTGTTAGAAAATGTTTGTGTTGTTTCTTCTAGGTATGATGCAATAGGTTTGTTGGTCAATAAACTATTAGTGAATGCTTGTGCTGTGGATAATTGGTACATGCTTAGAGTGCTACTACTTCTGTGCATAATTGATACCTTGAGAGTACCACTCCACTCCTCCCATAAAAGGATTTAGTGCCACAAATTTAAGATTTTGAAAGTGGTAATTTATTAAATAGTAATTTTTGGCCACAAAATGATTTATGTTTTATTTTTTCAATATCAAATAAAGCATATATTGCTCTACTCCATTTGTCGATGTTTGGGAAAACATTTGGTACCGATTTAGTTAATAAGTCTTCAAAGTGTTACCTAAAATAAGTTGGGTTACCATTTTGAAGTATAATCAATTGCAATGCATGCCAACTAATTTGAATAAGTTGGGTTACCATTGCATTTTTAAATTTAAATATTTAATTAAGTGAATGGTTTTTGTGATGTGTGAATGTTGGTTTGGATATTTTGGGTTACCATTGCATTTGGGAATATAAAGATGCATTGCTATCACAATGTGTTTGGTGAGTTAGTTAATGTGGCCAACCATGCTTGAAAGCACTTATTTAATACTTTTTTCTGCAACTTATGTGTTTATTGCATCAAATTAAGGGACAATGGAAAGTCAATTTCTACAGCTATAGAATAGATGGAAAGAAAGAATATTTATTTCCTCATCTTACGATCCAATCTACACCACAAGCAGTATGTAGACTAGGTAGTAGAAATTATTTATTGTCATCCAAATTTATTTGTGTGGATTCTACCATTATTTTCTATTGGAGGGATTGATTTCTTATTGTGGTTATTATTAGATCCAAAACATGATGAGGGTTCTGTTGTTGGAACATCATCTGTCAAAAGAGCACATAGATGCCATTTGGGTTGCTACTGAAAAGCCAGATCCAATTAACATAGTATTAAAAATATTTTTATTTTTTTTCCTTTAATTTCATTAGGTGCTCTTGCTGGTATGTAACTGAAATTTTTCTATGATTCAGGTTAAAGCAAATGTTTTTTACCTCATCGTTGATTTAGCTTGGTCATTTTTGGATGATCAATTGCTTAGTATTTTTCGTAGGTTGAAGAATGTAGAGGTATTCTAGATAGCCACCTATTTATATTGTGTTTCTTTGGCCTTTCTTGTTTTCCAATTGTTGATCTTGCAAATGATGTTCAATACATTTTTTTTCTTATTCCTATAGGGTCGGTCTATAGGAGATGTTAAAAATCTTGGTTTCTTGAAGAAGCTTGCATGGAGTGACACCAAAGTATCGTGGCAGAAAGGTACATATCAATTTGCTTTACATTTTTTTGACATGAGAAATGATAAGCCAAGGAGTAACTTACCTACAAGGAAATGTGCACTATAATTGTTTCAAGTTTTTTAGATGTATAAATTTGTCATTCATTTAGAAAGACAAATCACTAATGTTCATTGTCATATTAATTATGCAAGTTAAGTCTCTAAAAGTCAAAGTATTTATAATTAGCCAATCTTCTAGCAAGTTATTATAAAGAAATGAAGAGTCATTTTTCTTTCAAAAATGATTTTATGTACACACTATCTAACTATGTACATAGTTGAGTGTTCCTTTCCTTGCATGAGTAGTCTCCTTTCTCAATTGAAGATGCACATGGACATGATGCAAGAAGTCCAAAATTCTTCATTAACTGCATAATACATCACAAAACCAACATGATAATTAGTTGATTTAGATGTCATATTCTATGAACCCATTTGAATGTGACTTTTTGGTCAAAGGAAAAGTATTAGGGAATTTTGAGTAATGATGACCATCTTATCCATTTTTTTTATTTCTATAATGTGGAAATTTTTTTCCATACATCACTCAAGTGGAGTTGGGTTGTTCATGTGAATGATTAGATAGATTCTAGAGTCTAAAGATAAAGAAATTTTAGATGCTTGTAATATGCCAGATTGATAAACTACTTGCAACACCATTAATATAATTATATAATATCCATGCTTTTGTATGTTATTGATTGTTCATGCCCTAAATATGGGTTGCTACTATAGTCGTACTTGCATTAAAACTACATACTCATATGCATCTACATCTTCAATAAATTAACTATGTGGTAATGATACAAGCTAAGTATTGCCAGTACATCTTGAGATATACTCTTGGTGAGCCAAAAATAGCAAAGTTTCTTGTACAGGAGGTCATCCTTAAATAGTTCCTTTTGTTTAATTGATAATCTTGCTTTATGTACATATATACATTATTTTATACATCTAGGGTGAGGGAGGAGGTGGGGGGAGCAACCTATGTGTACATAAATACACATCTACTTGTATTTGTATCCATTTAGGGGAGGAGTTGTTCCTAAATTTTCAATATTTTTTTTTGGGGGCGAGGCAGGAGGAGGGGGGTGAGAGGGAGATGATATATCAATAACAACTATACATTAACAAGATTATAACAATACAGTTAAATATTTATTGCAGTGACACTGTATAATGACAACAAATATACCTTGATTCATATTCATAGCCAACTATATAAGTTAACTATTAACATTTTTTTAAGGAAATGAAAGAATTTCAAAATGGATATATATCATGAAATAGTTACATATATTCTTCAGAATTGTGAAGGAATATGTTTATAAGTTACATAGCAATTAACACCTTTTTGTTGATGTTATGTAGAAATGGTAAAACAATTATTAAGTGTCAAGGGTTATAAAAGCCTTTCAAATCCGCAAAGAATTTTTTTGTAAACATTATAGAAAGTTTCCCTGCCATCAAAGATGCCTAGCCATATGTGGGATGGTCCAAGTATATCTCAGATGTCTCGCACTATCTCTGGGATGGGTAGATGTCCTAATAGAGTCTTGTGATTTTCAAAGATTTTGGAGGATGGCTAGAGAACCAAGCTCCCTTATTGTCCCACAGTATGTGAAATGCCATCATGGTAGCGGATGGGGGTTTGAGGGCCAAGAATGTATCTATAGAACACATAGTCCTTTTAGTGTGTCTGAGAATAAAAAAAGTTGCTAATATGAGTGATTTACAGCCTAAACGTAAAAACACTTCAACTTTTGTGAGTTTTATGTTTCTTGCATTTCCTTGTGATGTTTAAGTTTGGGTTTATTAGGCAACTTTTGTACAAAAATTATTTTCCTACCTAGAATCTTCAACAAATATTTATAAGGGTCTCATATCAAACACATTCTAACCTATTCTATTGTTCCCTTGTGATTGTAAATGTGTCTTTGTGTGTACAAATATGTACTAGATACATTGTTTCACTATTTGTATTTTTTCCTTCTTGTTTTTGTTGTTTATACTTCAGTAAAACTTGTGTGGAATATAATCTGCAATCTTCTATTTTTGAACCATAATTTAATTTCACGTATAAATTTGGGATTCTACCTATCATTTATTAGTTTTTCCTTTCATGTAAGAAATTCTTGCAAATATATTTGTTCATAAGGTGCTCAAATACAGAAGAGGCTTTGGATGAAGTGTTGGAGCTTGGAGCTTTTATTGAAATCATTGGTCACTATATCTTAGTAGACTGTGCAAGTCAAGATGTGGGTTCAAAAGAAAAAACTATATATTTTGCATTCTCATGTTGTGTGAATTAGCTTATAGAAATTCCAATGGCAACACTGATTATTTTTTCAATTAGCTTTCAGCTATATTTTGTCAGATAGCTATTTTACAAATCTATTAAATGCTTGAAATTTTCTTGTACCAGGTTTACATTTTGCAGTGTCTTTCAAAGCTTAAGGTTGGAGAATTTTTTATACCTTCACTCAAACCATTACAAGAAATTATATGTTTCGATAATAAGAAACATATTTATAGAGTGAGAAAATGTTGTTTCTTTAAATTTGAAAATAGTTGAATACCATCATAATATCATTTTTTTAGAACCTTCTCCATGGTCTAGATGTAGGGAATGAGACACCCTGATAGATGGGAACCTCATCCATCTGTAGCCACTTGTAGTGCCATCAATATAGTTTTATGAAATCTCACCTCAAGATGGTGGTAGACCCACCAAAGACCTGAAGATAAATATCCAAACTAATCATTGACCAAGCTGCCATCGATGATTACTTTGGATATTTATCTTCGAGTCAAAAAAAATTTAAACATAACATGTTGACCAAAATTTCCACCAATGCATTGACTAACATTTGTGGAAATTTCAACCTATCTTGGTTGACATTTCCAGCAAAGATTTGTAGACATTTTGACCAATGCATCGACCAACATTGGTGGAATTTTTGACCAATCTTGGTCAAAATTTCCACCAAAGATTTGTCGACATTTTGACCAATGCATTGACCAATATTGGTGGAACTTTCAACCAATATTAGTTGAACTTTCAACCAATGCATTGACCAGGATGTTGTCATAGGTTTGGTATTCTAGTCAATGCTTTGGTTGACATTTCAACCAAACTTGGTCACAATTTCAACCAATGGTTCATTGACAAGAGAGGTCAACTTCAACCAAATCAATCATCACAATTTTGAAACCTACAAGATTTGGTCAAATTTTTGATGAAAAAAATAGCCATGAACCAATTTGTCAAAAATTATACCAACATGAGTCAAAAATTTGACCAATTTTCATCAAAAAATGAGTCAAAATGTAATAGTGTGCAAGAGCACCTAGGCTTATCCCTCAAACTTGTTATAATTTTGGCTTGTACTAACCTTATCCAAGTCAATAGTATTTTTTTTACCTTAGAATGTATTTCTTGTGTGTTCTTAGGTGTATTAGACTAAGATCAATCCAACCTAGGTGTTTATTTCTTTGATAGTTATTAGTGCTAGATTAGGCCTAAAGTGGGAAAAGTAGGTCTTAAAGCCTTTAAGGCTTGGGAAAGGCTATAAATATGCATAAAATAGTTCCCAAGATGTTTCTACATCATTCTAGGTCAATTAGAGACCCTTGGCATGAATTTAGCAAAAAGATGTAAAAGTTGTCACAATGTTGCTTGACAACATTTTGCAATTTTTTTAAATTGCATGACAACAAATTGCAAGATTAGATTATTTTCAAGGCATCATTATGGGTATTTTAAATAAGGGCCTAAAATCAAGGGTAGGTCATATTTAATCTTCTAGGGTCCCTTTTCCTTAGGTAGTGTATGATGTAGTAAAATATTTGAAGTGCAATAGCGCTTAGAATTTTGTTTTACAGTATCAATCATCTTGCATTGAGTGGAAGAGTGCTTTTATGAATTGATTTGTGTGAGTAGGTATTGGATTTTTGTAGAATAGATAGTTTTAGCATTTTCTATTTAGTACCTTAATTTATTTTAGGTCATTAGAGTAGGTTTTAAAATTGTTTTGTAAATAGTCTAGTTGTTGGGGCAGAAGTAGACAATTTTTTGTTTTATGGCTTCCTGATAGTTCTCCACCATGAAAATCATTAGGGATTAGAGGAATATATTAGGGAAGAAATTTTAGGTTGTTTTTGTGAAAGGAAGATCTCTAGAAGGAAAGTTAACTATTTTTAACATCATGCCCTAGGCGAGATCAGTGAGCCTGGCTACATGCATGGTAATGCAAAATTGATGTGGACATGAAGGGGAAAGAGAGAGTGCATGGAACCAAGCATGTTTTTGGAAGTTTAATATTCGTACAGACATCTAGGAGTGAGACTAGGCATTGGCCAATCTATTTAGGTAGATTTCCTATCTGAAATCAGGGATCAATACAAATTTAACCCTATTAGACCTATTAACCCTACATTTTAGGAATCCACTATACAGATGACCTAGGAACCTAAAACCAAAAAAATATTCAAGGCCTTAGAAAAGGGTATCTAAATATCAAATTTGTTTTGGGGTCATTTGGAAGTTTTGAAAAAGAGTTGGGAAAAATCTAATTGACTAGTTAGGCCTATTAGGCCAAATCCATAGAAAACCTTGAACTCAATAGAAAAACCCTAGATGCCCTATTCAAATGGAGTCATTTAGAAATAAAGTGACTATTTTAGTAATGGATACACCCCCTGAAGCACTGGTGAAGGTATTTTTGTCAAGTTGTCCTTGGAAACATTCAAGGAAAAGTGAAGGTTTGAAGAACCCTTAATGATAGTTATCCATCAAGGTGAATCACAAAGAAACTCACTCATAGAGTTGAGTTAGGGAGGTCTTAGGAAAAATTTGTGAAGACTGACAAGGTTGTATAAGTGAGCTTAGGGTTTTGAGAAGGCTAGGACTAGTATAGCCCTAGATAGCAACTGTGCAAGCACACCTTGGAGGTATTCTATCTTAAATACATCATCAATTTGTTCCGTAGACTTTACATATTCAATCCTTACTTTTTTTTCTTGCACTTTCTCCCTCAATTAATGATACTTGATAGCCATGTGCTTTGTCTTTGCATGCATCACCAGGGCTTTTGACATATTTATAGTACTTGTGTTATTACAGTAAATAGTGATAGGCTCAATTACTTCTTCTTGCATTCCTTCCAATAGTTGTTTGATCCAAACTATATTTGAACAATTGATTATAGTAGAAACATATTCAACTTCAATAGTAGATTGTGAAATACAACTTTATTTCTTGCTTATCCATGTAATCAACTTTTCTCTTAAAAAGAATGCTCCTCCACTTGTGCTTTTTCTGTCATCAATATTTCCAGCCCAATTAGCATTCTTCTTTTTTATACCATAGGCCATAATCTTCAATTTCTTTGAGATATTTAAATATCCTTTTCAGAATAACCATGTGTGTTTCCCTTGAATTAGATGATTTAAACCTTGCAACTATTCTAATAGCTAGGGAAATATCTAGTCTACTATGTACAACATATTGTTATTTTCCAATCATAGATATGTATTGTGTTTGACCAATCTCGCAAGTAGTGTCTTCCATTGATAATTTTGCTCCAGTCATAATAAGTGTGCCAACTAGTTTCGACACATCCATCCCAAATGTTTTCAAGATTTTCTTCACATACTTTGATTGAGTGACATAGATATCTTTTGGTGCTTGACATAATTGTAAGCCAAATAATTTTTTATTCCTCCAAACATTGACATTTCAAATTCAGTATTCATTTGATCAACAAATGACTTTCTCAACATATCATTTCCTCCAAATATTATGTCATAAACAAATATTTTTGCAATCAACACCATATCTTGCACTTCAATCTTCAAATACAAACTAGGATTTTCACTTGTTCTAGAAAATCCTATCTTAATCAAATAAGAGTGTAACCTTTCATAGCATGATCTTAGGGCTTGTTTTAGTCCATACAGTGATTTTTTCAACTTGCGGACTGTGTCCTTCTTTCAAGGTTCCACAAATCCTTCAGGTTGTTCAATGTAGACTTCCTCTTCAAGCATTCCATTAAAAAATGTAAACTTAGCATCCATTTGATATACCTTGATTTTTCATGTATGTAGCATAAGCCAATAGAGTTCTTACTCCTTCCAATCTTGCAACAGGTAAAAAAGTCTCACCATAGTCAATTATTCTTTCTTGGACATAACCTTTGTAGACCAATCTATCCTTGTTTCTTACCACTTATTCATTCTCATTCAATTTATTTCTAAAATTCCACATTGTTCCAATCACATTCTTATTAGAAATTTTTTTGTTCTTCTTAATTTGATCAATCTCCTCATTCATAGCATTAATCCATCATTCATCATTTAATGTAGATTTAACTAATCTAGGTTCAAAATTAGCTATTAGACATGTACCTTCTCTTATTTTTCTTCTTTTTTGTACTCCTACACTTCTATTTTGAATTATTTTTTCATGGAATGTTTCCTTCTCACATATATGACTAATACAAGTTCAATTCTTTGATTCAAAATATTTTTCTTTTCTCTATAGAATTTTAGATTCTTGCTTGCCTTATATTGTTTGGTACTTGGGTATAATTTTCTAAGACTTGGTAACTATTGTCTAATGCTCAGGTGAAACTATTTGATGCTTGGGTCTAACTATTTGTTACTCAGGTGCTACCTTTTGATGATTGGTAGGACTTTGTAGTAACTCAGGTAGAGTATCTGGTGCATCATCATAGACATTTAAAAACTTGTTGTAATCTTTAGGTTCCTTCTTTCTTTCTACATCATTATTCTCTTCAAATTCGTTAAATTTTACATTTACACTTTTAATCATCTTGTTATTAGCCTTGTTTAAACATTTGTAAAAATTTCTCTTACATGAATATCATAGGAATAGACCTTCATCTCCTTAATATCAAGTTTACCATTCCTAGCATCCTTGTGAATGGAACATCTACTTCCAAATATTTTGAAATAACTTACATTCAGTGTATGACCATACCATATCTCATGAGGTATATTGTTTGTTCCTTTTTTTTAATTGAAGTTGGTTGATTGTGTGAACAACAATATTAATTGTTTATCTCCTAAATATTTAAGAGACCTCCTCAATAATTAGTACCCTTGCACAATCCATCATATATCTATTTCTCCTTTTAGCATTACCATTATGTTGTGGTGTCCTTAGTGCAGATCATTGTCTTTTGATACCATACTCAGCACAAAAGTTAGTCAATTCAACAGACATAAATTCATCATCTCTATTAGATCTTAAATATTTTAGTGATTTACTATTTTCCTTTTCAACTCTTACTTTTTACCATTTAAACTTGTCAAATTTGATTTCACTTTCATGAACTTTACAGTCATCATCCTTGAATAATCATCCACAAACAATATAAAGTATTGATCACCATAGTAACTATCAATTCCAATTAGACCACATAAATTAGTATGCATTAATTCTAAAATATTATTGGAAGTGTGTGTCTTGCTAGAAAAACTAGACTTTTTCATCTTACCAAGATGACATTCTTTACACATAACATTATCAAGTTTTTGCATATTCAATAATCCTCTTACTCTTTTCTTTCTACTAATTTTCACCATGTTTTCAAAGTTTACATGACACAACCTTTTATGCCATAACCACACATCCTAAAATTTAGTAAATAATCATGTCTCAACCATAAGATCAAGGTAGAATAAGTTACCTTTGGTTTGCATTCCTATTCCAACCAAATTACTTTCATCATCAAAGATTTTGGCCTTCCTTTTCTCAAACTCCAATGTGTGACCTGAGTTATTCAACTGAGCAAGACTCAATAGATTATATTTGAGCCCTTGAACCCAATATGCATCATTGCATCTGAACTTCTCATTGTTGAGCTATCGTTTTGCACAATGCTTAACAGCAAGAATCCTTTTGAACTCCTCTCTTGAAAAGTCAATCTTGGGGATCAACTCCAAGGTTTTGGGAAATCTTGTGACCTACTAGAATCCACTTAGTTGAAGATAAATGTAAGTGTTCATGAGGAGGCATTTTCTAGTTTGGATGACTTTGGATAAGATGTAAAATTTGTTTGCCGCTTCAAAAGAATAAAACACACAAAAAGAACTATATTTTTGTATTTTTTGTTTTATGATGAATGCAATCTAACAATGTAACTATATGAATTCCTAATTTAACCAAGGGGTTAGTAAATCAAATAACAAAGATAAGGTGACAAGAAGTTTAAGTAAATAACATGAAAAGTAAATCCTAACGGACATACATTATGGAAACAATGCATCTGCGAGTTAAGTTTTCAAAGAAATTGGTGGGTAACCAATGAAAATAGGAGCAACGCTTCCTTAATTCCACTAATGCAATCATCGATGGAAATTTAGAAATCATAAGATATTTCACTTTTTATCAAATTGCAAGGCCACGGAAAGTGCACTCATGCAAGACAAAAAGTTATGCAGGAACAAAATGGGTGATCTCTTCTCAAACTAGATACATCAACAAAATTCATAAAACCATAGAAAACACTAGAATTAAAAGATCACACAACCAGAAATAACATAATAAATTTTTGGCTCAATTACATTCCATGAACATTTATCCACAAAATATAGTAGACTTAGGCAAGAATCACTACACTTTAAATGCGAGCACCAAAAACATGTATTATTGCAAAATAACAATGGCCCTAATTACATATTACAATCCAATATTTATAAGAAATATTCTCCTCAATTTGTGTTGAGAGTGAGAGATATCTTTATGAAATCATATGCTTTAAACTAATAAAACAAATCTAATTATGTACAAACTATCTATCTAACTGGTGCTAAGTAGGACTCCATCCATTTTATATCATTAATTAGATGCATGAGCCTTTACATGTCATAAAACAAAGAAAATATAAGAAATTAAGAAGAAGAGAGCCTTAAGTTGATGTAGGAGTCTTTGGAAGTGCCAAAAATAGAAGCTATATCTTCATTAGGCATCCATAGGAGTTGAACTGCTATCAGAATGCATTTTCGATGCATGGAAAGCTCTAATTTTGGAACTAGCCTTTAACTGTCAGTGCACCTCTGAATTCTTAAAAATCTTCCAAAAAAAATTTCAAAAAGCACACCAATGCACCTGGTGCACCTAGCGTAGTTGTGCACCTTAGAGGCCAAAAAATGCAAAATTTCACCAAGTGTCAAAATTGAAATTTTGGCTTTTGGGTTTTGTTCACCTTTAAACCAAAGCTATATTTGGATATTTGCCCTTGAATTTCTCAATTATCTCAATGACTTTAGCCACATCCAATAAATCTAAGGCATTATATTTATCCTTTAATTTATATCTGTAATTATCCACTTCTATGTACGGGATTCTGCAAAATCCCCAAGTTTTGTATCAAGCTCTAATAAAGCTTCCTCAGTTCTAAATGTTTGTCAGATATCTTCATCATTAGAAATTTCATCAAAAATTTTTTGAAACCTCTGAACTACTACCTCTACTGGTATTAGTTTTTCCTATGCATCATCCTCAAAAATGTTCAGACATGCATCACTATAATATTTCTCAGCGTCCAAAATTTGCTCTTGGGCTTGGTCCTTGAGCCTATAAATCTCTATGTGTAATGACTCCATTACTTTATTTCCATCTACAATCTTCTCAATCCAATCATCTATTAAATCGAGCTCCTCTACTATATATACATCCATAAGCATCTGATACCTTTGGCCTTTGATTGTCTATAACGCTAGTAAATCTTTCCCCCAGGTATGCACTTCATCCATTAAGTCAAAAATTTGATTCAAAATAGCTACTAACTTATCCACATTCTTCTACATAACATGCAATAATTTAAGATTCCCTTGGATAATCAAAACTCCTTTCTCCTCAAAAATTTCTCGCCATTGCTGACAAGCATTAAAAAATGGGTCCAACTGTACTGCTTCTCTATCCCTTCTCTGAATTTTCACATTTAGAGTTTCTTTGGGGTTAGTGAGATCCAAGGGGCCAATAACTTTGCTCAAATATCCCTTAAGGATTTCATTATGTTGCTGAAATGTTATCAATTCCACCCCATCCTATTCTAGGCTCCTTAACACCTCCTTCATGCCCATGGTAACCATCAGCTTTGCAATTTCCAAGGTTGCCTTTCCAAGCATGATCTCCCAGATTTGATAACCCCGTGGAGTCAATTCTTCTACATTTGATTGCAGAGGAGGGATAGCTACATGAGTGAAAAGATATTGATTATGATCACTTATAACAAAGGCCAATGCTCGTGCATCCTCTGGCAGTGAATCAGGCTTCCTCATAACTTCCATCAATTCCATTATATCCTCCTCTTCAGTGGTGAACTATTGCTTCTTGTTTCTGATCATTTCTTTTCTGAGCCACCTTGGAATATGTTGTACTAGGGACTTACCTTTAGAGGATCAAGGAGTTTTCTCAGTTATACTGTTCCCCTAATCACTCCTTTCTAGATTCTTCTCCCTTTATGAGAGGTCTATGCCAATGGTCTTTGTATCTTTGGAGCCCATAGTTTTCAACTCTATGTACTAGGAAGTTTGCTAAGGTTGTTCACTTATCTATCCCTCTTCTAACACTACATCAATGGATACTTTTTGTGGCTCTTCTCCATGTTCTACCTGGACCTATTCAATTTTTGTACCTAGAGGAAGAGGTGTAGTCAATCCCTTGTCTACACAAAATGTGGCTTCTAGCTAGGATTCCAGAACTATCTCAGATCCTTTTGATTCAAGGGGCATCTTAGTCCAATCCTCCTATTGAGGTTGATTGGTGGATGTGTTTCTAATCTTTTCCCTAACCAACTTTGTACCTAGAGGCATAAAATCAAAATCCAACATCTGAAAGACATCAGTGCCCTCCACATATTGCTCATTTATCCACTTTTGCATTTCATCTTCTGATGTAGTGGTTTGCAAGGTTTCATTAAGGATCATAGATGGTGGGGTAATTATAGAACTTCTCCTTCATTCCTCCTCTATGACTTTGGCCAACTGAGTCCTTCGACTCAAGGGTAGATCATCCTCTTCATCCTCATCACCCTCTTCTTCTTCCTCTTCCAAAATGGGTTCATGGATAGATGGAAAAGGAATCACTGTCTTGATCACCTTTTGTCTCCTCTTCATCAGAATCTTAATCTTCCTTCTTTTTGGTGTAGAGGGGGAGGCTTGTTGAGGTGGGGAACCTCTTGTACCTTAATTTTTGTTTCTATTTTTGGTGGCACTTGGGCAACTAGTGGAATTTTAGGATCACCTTGGGCTTGTGTACCTTCTATATTTTCTGGCCCTTGTATGTTTTCTTCTCCTTGCTGTGGAGGTGCCAGAATTTTTCTTCTCCTTGCTATGGAGGCTGTTGAGGATAATTCCTCTTTCTTTTTCCCTTACCTTTTCCCTTTTGAGCTTGATAATAACCAACTAGCCTATCAAGTTGGTGCACCATTTATGGCCTTACTGGTAATTGAGTTGTAAATGTAGGGACGGTGACCTTTTTCCCTCTACCTTTGGTTGGATGAGCTTGGGCATGGAAAATTACTATTTACAGAATTGGATCAAGTTTGAATGGTTTCTTGATCCAATCCTATGTCAATTTGATGACGTGCCTTTCCCTATGGTTGATGTCAATTTTTTCTTCCCTGTCAACCTTGACATTCATAATAGGTCATTCACCAATCTTATCCTTGTTAAACAAAGGATCAAGCAACTCCTCCATGTCTTGTTGCACAATCTTCAATGGAATCTTTATCTTCAAGGCCTTCTCTACCAGATACAAAGTTGTCCTATAATAATCCCTTATACAAACATCATAGTCATTTGTCACATTCATCTAATGATCTTCAATGGCTCCTTCATGTTGAAATGTTTTACTTGCTAAATACTAAACTCTCCCAATATTATCAAAATACAACCGAGGAGAATTATATTCTTCCAATGGATATTGATCCCATTCACATTCAAAAGAGGGGATATCTTGCCTTTGGTCTACCTCAAAAGGTCCTATAGTCATAGGCCAGGTCCAACATGTTTTATGTTGTTTTCTAACTCTATCATATGCAGACAAGAGTTGTCAGGAGATCTCCAGGAGAATAAGCATGTCTCTGGGATACCTAAGGAGCTTCTTAGGGTTGAGAGTTGTTCCTACTACCCTTCAATATGTAAATGTACAAAACTAGATATAATAAGCTTTGACTAGGGATATATGTACAACTACATCCTCTGATATTCTTTTTGCATAATCTCCTTCTATAAACTGAATTATGTCAAAGATGAAAGCATCGTTCACAATTATGTATTCTTTTCTTTGCTTATTTTCTTCACCGGCTGGGGATATACAATATATCGCATTAACATCCTACATGCTACCCCTTTTGTAAAGCCTTGAATAATTCATCACCCTTGTGGCTAACAAGTACACCAAGTATGATGTCATGTAGATTTTTTTATTGTTCTTTACTACCAACAACTGCTCACTCAAATTCTAACTAAGAGTAGTCACCCAATCCAATGGCATCTTAGCTTTCTTTATTGTCTCAATAAAATGCACAATGAAAATGTTTAGGTGTCCGGCTATCGACAAACCCATAACTCTACTCAAGAGTATGATTGAATATCCAATGTCTTCTTTTATGTATCCTCTTGTCATGTCCACTTTGTCAGTTTTCTTTCCTAGAGGAGTCTTCTCTATAAGGTACAAAGATTGGATGATCTTAGAAGCTTCATCCATATGTTCTCGATACCATCTTTCTGCTTACTCATAGGTCAACCTAATGAATTGGTCTACCCTTGGGAGATGGAAGACCTTCTCAATATTCTTGGGTCAGAGATCTAAAATGATCTCTCCCATTATGCTCTTGACCACCCTTTCCTTAAGAACAAAATGTTCTGCAAGTGTCATGATCAGCTTTGAAAACTACACTGACACTAAGTGTGATGCTGCATTGACAAGCCCTAATCAAATCAGTGTAGAAATCATCTGAGACCTCTTGGTTGGTTTGTTTCATATCTTTAAGAATTCTTCCAAATCCGTGTGTCCCAAATCTATATCTCAAATCTCTAAGTTTCCATCCTAAAATCGTGATTTCGTCAGAATGTCCTGGAACTCAAACACTATTGGTTTTGGTGTCATTTTCTTGCCAAGGGAGGATGAGGAAGATGCCTTTGAATTTGCACAAAAATATTTCTATTAGCTTGAAATTGAGGAACAAATGGATTAATGATAACCAATGAACAAAACCCTAAAACTTGATTATCTAAAAACCTAATTATTAACCCTCAAAATGCAAAAATAAAGATATAATGCACTTGGTGCACTCATTTTGAGGGTAAAGATCTTTTTTTGCTTAATTTTTTTGAAAATAAAACAAAACAATGAAATAGGTGCGCATTAGCGCACTCGAGCAGGTACGCTAATGTGCACCTATCTTAATAATGTGTTGTTAAGGTTTTATTTTTAAGGTTTTTGGGCAATGCTTACAACCAAATTGGGCATGCATCAGTGCATCCAAGCAAGTGCACTAATGCTCACCCAATTTAGGGTGAGTTTTAACTCTCTTTTTTTCTTTTTTTTGTTTGTTTTTATGATATGGTGTACATTAGCACACCCAAGGAGGTGCACTGATATGTACCATTATTTTTAACTTAGTGTGTTTCATAGGTGAGGGTAGAGTAGACACATCTTGTAGGTGTGCAACCATGGTTTGGTGTTCTCAAAAATTCAAATGAACGTAAGAAGGAGATAAGGGGGGTGTATATATAGACTTCCCCCACATATTTTGAGTTGTGTAGCTATGTAACTACACAGCATAAAATTTTCTTCTTCATTTTTATTATTTTGGCACACTTGTGCACCTATTTATGTGCACTAGTGCATCTTTTAGTTTTTCCAAAAGACTCTCCATCTAAAACCTTTGACTTTCGACAACTGGGTTCTCCAGTCAAGACTCAGACGTGAACTAGGACACTAGACAAAACCTCAAAAGGACTTAGATCCCAAACTAGGGATTCCTAAAGCCAAAAAATAAAGTAGGGGGTCTCCATTTCAATCAGGAAATGGGGCCTGCATTGTGGAACCACAACACTTATTTAGTACTAGTGATCTTTTAACTTTTACTGAGTATGGAACATCACTACCAAAGTTAACAATTCCACCCTCATCAATTTCTTCAAATTTCTCAAACTTACTTAGATCACTAGTCATATGATGTCAACAACCACTATCAATAATTTATGAATAATTCTTTGTAGCATGTGAAATAAGGGCAGTTTCATTCTCATACCTTTCACCATTTGGCTCTTCCTTGATTGCAACATAGACCATTTCAACTATTTCCTTATCATCATCATAACTTATCTCAGTATGCTCTTCTTTAGCAATGTAACATGAATTATTTCCTTTATCTTTGTAATCCTTTTTATTCCTATACTTGAAGTACTTTTTATCATTTTAAACAAATTTTCCTCAGTTGGGACATTTAGCAGAAAAGTGGCCAACCTTATTACATTGGAAATAGATCAAGGGAAGTTTACCTTTGTATTTACCTTTACCTCTTGATAACCTTCTAGAAAGAAAATTTTCAACGTCATATAGATCGTCTTCAATTTTAGACTAATTTTCTTCTTTGGCTTTCTTCAATTTCTTTGGATTGCTAACAATTAGTGAAGACTTAAACAAATTTCCAATTGTAGCCATATTGTTATCATAATTTATTAGCTAAAATGTAGTTAACTGACCAACTAGATCATCAAGTGTCAAATAATTGCCAGGCATAGCTCTTACTCCTTGAATAGTAGAAACTTTGATGGCATAAATAGGAAAAATAGTTCTCAATACTTTACATGCAATTTTAGAATCAAAGATAGCACCTCCAACAACTCTTATTGCACTCACAACATCTTTGATTTGGTTCAAATATTGTGCAACATTTTCACCTTATTTCTTTCTCATGTCATCATACTTACCTCTCCAGCTTTCAAATTTAGATCTTCTTACATTGTCATATCCTCCATTAAAAAGCTCCTGTTTATCCCACATTTTTTTTGTAGTGGTGTGGTTCTTAACATCATAAAATTTAGCATTAGTGAGAGCAGGCGTGATATCAATCATCATAATGTTATGATTCCTCTTCTCGTTTATTTGATTCACAGTTAGAGGACCAATAGTTGTGACATATTTATAATCCAACTAATGTGTGACATCATCTCCAATACCTGAAAGATGTAATCTTATTCAATCTTGTCATGAGGAAAAGTTCTCCTTGTTTAGATTTGGTGGCTCTCTTTTATGCATCTTGCTCTTTTGCTTAAGTTTCTTTAAACTTCTTCCTTTAAGCCCTCAGGTATGATACCAAAGTGTTAGATAATTGAAAGGGAGGGGGGTGAATTAGTTGTCTCATTATCTCATAGTCCCTTCAAAATTTCATTACCATCAAAGAAAAATGAACATAAATAATATAATTAACTTCAATACATCTAATCTCTTGGTAGATATTTCCAACATAAAACTTAACTCATACATAAACTTCTTTCCAAACTGTTAGCAGATTGTTCCTTCCATTATCGACTATCGATAAATTTTTAGTTTTAGATTATTGTAAAAACAAGATTTGAAGGGGCCCCGAAACCCTTTAATAGTAAATAAAAAGATAAACCATGAAGCACAACCAAGTTTTTGAAAGGACTTGAAACTTGCAGTTTAACCAGTAGCAAAATCAAGTTTTACAAGGACTTGAAACCACAAAAAAGGACCATAAATCGAACCTAGGTTTTAGAAGGACCTGGAACCTAGTTTTAACAAATACCAAATGAAAAAACCAAAAACAGCAACCAATAACTAGGACTAGAACTAATGACCAGGACCAGTACTAAAAATAAAGACCAAAAACTAGAGACACTAGAAGTTTCTATTGCAGTTCTTTTATCATTTTGACCACATCTTTACTGATCTCCATAGTGCCTTGAATGATATCAGTAGCCAAAACACCAATAGCCTCTGTTGCCCTTTTCCTAGAGCTTTTCCTAGTTCTTTTACTTGGTCCCCTTGGAGATATAATTTCTTCATTGGTGTGCTTTCTTAAACTTGTAGCAGTAGCACAGATACTAGAAGTTACCTACTCCATCTTATTGCCACTTTCCTTGATTAGTAGCTAAAGATTTTGTTCATATTCCTTTAGTTTGTCTAGTATATTACCCACTTGCACTTCCATCTGACTAATCTTAGCACGATCTATATCCTAGTTCTGTTGAACCTTTTCCATTTTCCTTTTGAGGCCCATTAATTCATTATACATCCATGAGTTAGCTTGCAGCGACGTATCAGCCTTAAGTTTTGCAGTATGCAGGCAAGAGAGCATAGTTTCCCTTTAAAGAGACTCGTTCTTCTCCTTCCCCATTTCTTCTTTGCCAGAAGATGCATCCTTTTCTATCATTTCCTCTTCCCTCACATTTACATCAAAAGGGTCCTCCTTTGCCTTCTCCATTTCCTCTTTTCCATCCCTCACTCCCTTGGAATGCTCACTCTGATTTTCCTCTTCACCAACATTGCCCGACCTTGTATTTTTCTCACTACTCTCTTCCTCATCTTCATTACCACTCTCACCCTTACTATTCGGGTAGCCTTCCAAATTGGAACTAAAATCTCCCACATCCGTGTTCTCCTCCCCCTCCAAATTTTTCTCCTCCTTATTTTTTGAGTTATCTAACTCAGTAATCTCTTCCACATTGTGTTGAGGAGATTGTTGGGTTTCTTATTTTAGATCCCTCCTTTTACCCTTTACATTATCATCACCCTTACTCTTCCTAGAGTAAGTTTCACTAACATAGCCCTTTTTTTTTATCAAAAGGCCTTGTTTTTACAATAACCCTCAATGAGTAAAATTAACCCTTCATGTAGAATAGGGCACAACTCTTTTTTCCTATGAGCTTGCAAACTTTGGAGTAAAGAAAATCTCAAATAAAATAGAAATGAGAGCCTATCTTTATGCCTAATGTGATTGAGGAACACAAAGTGAAATTTATGCACACATTTAGCTCCACCATCTAAGATAAAATACTCACAAATACACAAAAGCACATCTTGCCAAATGACCTTTATCTGACCTAGTTCATAAAAATCACCATTCTTCTCCAGGTTTTTCACCTCTGCTTTCATTTTTGGAAATTTTTTGAACATAACATTGGAAATACTTTTTTCTTTGCTGAACTTAATGTCATTCTTTGACAAACTTGTCACCTTAGCTATGAATTCCTCTGTCAAATGCACAGTCACACCATGCAGAGAAACCCTATCTTCAATCCAATTTTTGAAGCATGATGCAGTAACATGAGGTTTAAACCCATGAAGATGCTCCAAATAATTGGTTACATTTCCCTTTTGAAGAACCTTCCATACATCAACTTTTTCCTTCCAAGCCTTGCAATTTTTAGGGTCCTATTTTTGTGGCTCTCCACCCATTTTCAAAGATTTCAAATTGCTGCAATAAACCATAATCAAATGGAGACAAGGAATAGAAGAGTTAATCAAATACCATGCATTCATTGATACAACTAAGGCATGCCTTAAAATAGATACATGCATGGCCAGGATTAAAATCACATTAATGTACTTCCTCGGGGAAAGAACACTGACGTCAGTAACCCCACTCCCAAATATCATTAAATTCCTAATCTTAGCAAATCTTTCCTACCATCGCATGAGTAGCATCATAATTAATAAGGGCTTTGAGATCCACGTTCCTTCTTAAGTCACCATTCCACGTCATCTTATATCCCATTTGGATAGCATAGTTGGCAATCCAATCTACCACTGCATTACCTTCATAAAATGTGTGGGATATAATCACTTTTTCAAATTCATTCATTAAAGTTTTAATTTCCATAACACTTGCCTCAATCAACCAAGTAATAGAATTTTTATCATTAAGCATATTAACAATATTTAAAGAATCTCCTTCCATCCAGAAGTTTGGAAAACTAGTATCAGCAGCTAGTCTCATAGTATAAAGAGCAACAGTTGCCTCTACTTTGTGACTATTAAAGATACCAATGGGTATTGCAATGGCATCAATTATATTACCTGTATGATCTCTCAAAACACCTCCACAACCTGCTCTGCTCAAATTTCCCTTAGCAACACCATCAAATTTCCCTTTAAGCCATCCAATAGGAGTCTTCCATCTAGTCATCAATCTTAGATCATCTTTTTTAAAATTAGAACCTTTGGGTATCATTAGAGAATCAATTTGAAAATCTTGATCACATCTTCTCTGAGACATAAAAATTTCCTTTATTGCTCTAACAATATTTTGTCAAAGCACCCATCCTAGCATTTCTTTATTTCTAAAAATTCTATTATTTCTTTCTTTCCAGATATCCCACCAGAGATGGGGAAGAGTAATTTTCTATAGAAAATCAACATCGAAATCCTTAGAAGGACATCTCTAACTTTTTAAAATAAGTTCAAAATTATTTTGATGAACCCAAGTTATGTTCTAGTAAGTGAGAATAGTGGTCCAAACTTGTTGACTGTAAGAATAGTTCAAAAACAAGTGGTCTCTATCTTGAAAACCTCCTTTACATAAAGTACATCTATTTACTACATTTATGCCTCTTTTTGCCAAATTATCTTGAGTAAGAATTTTTTTTTGAAGAAAAATCCAGTAAAAGATATTTATTTTTGGTATGAGACCCTTTATCCAAGCTTGAGACCATAAAGGTTGATTATCTTTCTCCTTAGATTTAAATATAGAGGAAACTTTGAACTTACCACTAGGATCAGCATTCCATATCATCTTATCCTCCTGATGGGGATACAAAGAAAAGGCATTCAACATTATCTGGATATTATAAAAACCTTGGTCAACATCAAGCAGGTTAACCCAAGTGTTATTATGCCAGTAATGACCAACAAGAGTCTCATACACTTGCTTACATCTATCAACTTGAGTAGTATCCTCAAAGTCCTCAATCAGAGGATGATCCATTAACCAAGAATCTTCCCAAAATCTAAACTTTTTCCCATTTCCAATTTTCCATTAATAACCTTTGGCTAAAGTCTTCTTAGTTCCCTGAATAGCTCCCCAAATAGCAGATGGAGAAAGAATATCAGGAGATGATAGGAAATGAGATAAAGAGTTAGCATTAAAAAGATACTTATGTTTCCATATAGTACTCCATTCCTTGTCATCATTATAAGTTCTCTAGCCTTGTTTCGCCAAAAGAGCTCTATTCATACTTCTTATAGATTTGATTCCCAATCCACCCTCCTTGATAGGCTTACAAATTTGATCCCATGCACTCAGAGCCATTCTCTTCTTTTCCTCAATTCTAGTCCATGAAAAAATTTCTTTGAATTTTATCAATAGTATCTACAAATTTCATTGGTATTCTAAAAAGACTCAAAGCATAAGTAGGAATACTTTGGAGACAGGCTTTAAGGAGAGTAATTTTACCAGCTTGACTCAAAAGATTACCCTTCTAGCCCACCAACTTCTTATTAAATTTCTTTATGAGTTCTTCCCAAAAAGAATCTGGAGCTTTTAGACCCAAAGGAAGACCCAAATAAATACAGGTAAAAGTCCTATTAAGCACCCAAGAATTTTAACAATTTTGTTTTGTCTAGGGATAGCAGTGTTAATAAAAAATAGAGCACTCTTGTTCCAATTTACCAACTGAACAGAGGTAGAGGAGTACAAATTAAGGGCTTGCTTGAGGTTTCTAGCTTCCTTAACTCTAGATTTACCCATGAAAATGGTATCATCAACAAATTGACCATGAGAATAGGTAAGAGGTTGAGAAGAATGTTGCAGTCCTTTAATAACTCCTTGCTGAACCAATTTCCCAATATATCTCCCCAAATAATCAGCCATAACAACAAAAATAATAGGAGATAAAGGATCTCCCTGTCTCAAACCTCTAGAGGGACTAAAAAAATTTGAAGAACAACCATTGACCAAGATAGCAACAGAAGTAGTTGAGATCAATTAATAAATAGCTTGAACAATCTTATGATCAAACCCAAAGGCCTGTAAAATCTTAACAAGAAAAGCCCATTCAACTTTGTCATAGGCTTTAGCAATATCAACTTTCATGATAAACCCCTGATTATTAGAACATGATAAGGAGTGAATATTCTCATGAGCAACAATGATAAAATTAAGAAGTTGCCTACCTGGGATAAAATCATTTGTTGAAGAACAATGAGAGACGAAAGCACCAGCAGTAACCTAGAAGTTAGGACTTTTGAAATAATCTTGTAAAAGGAATTACAGAGACTAATCAGTCTAAATTGGTCTAGAGAATCAGCCCCAGTCTTTTTGGGAATCAGACAAAGGAATGTAGAGTTAATTTCCTTAAGCATTATTTTTTCCCCAAAAAATTCCTCGACAACATCACAAACATCTTTCCCAACTAGCTTCCATGTCTTCTAAAAAAGAACATAGGAAAACCATCTGGTCTTGGTGATTTATCTCCTCCTAAGGAGCGGATAGCTTTTAATATTTCTTCTTCCTTAGGAATCGAGTCTAAAAATTTATTTTGTTCCTCACTAATTAAAGGAGGGATCACCTTTAAAAGTTCAACCTGGTGAGAAGAATTAATGTTGGGGTCACCTGACATTAAAGAAGAAGAAAAGGAGACCATCTCTTCCATAATATCCTTTTCCTCAGTAATCTTCAAATCTCCCTTTTTCAGATATGAGATACGAGTTTTGGCTCTATGCTTTAGAGTAGAAAGATGGAAAAACCTAGTATTCATGTCTCCTTCATTCAACCAGACCGATCTAGATCTTTGCCTCCAATAGATCTCTTCTTTAGTAATAATATCATGATATTGAACCAACTTTTCATTCTCTTCTCTAACAAGATCAGGAGTATACCCATCCTTTTGTATGTTATCCTAGATAGATTGGATATCATCATTAATACTTGCTTTAATCTCAAAGATATTACCAAAACATCTTTTATTCCATATTTTAAACTCCTTTTTAACATTTCTTAACTTTGAGGCTACTCTATAAAGAGTAGTACCCTCAACATCTATATTCCACCATTCAGCCAATTTACTTTCAAATTGGGGATGCTACATCCACATTTTTTCAAATCTGAAAGGAAATTTATTCTTGAGATTAATCTTATCAGCAAAAAAAATCAAAGGGAAATGATTTGACCCAATTTTCTAAAATGCTTCCAGTTTTCAAATAAACTCTTTAGTCTAATCAGGTAAAATAAGAGCTCTATGTAGAAGAGCCTGAATGCAGTCTTTACCTATCCTCTTATTACTCCAAGTAAACTAAATTCCATAAAGATCCATATCCATTAAACCCTCCTTATTTATGAAATCCATGAGATCCAATCTTCCTTACAACTAACTCACATTTCCTCCCTTTTTTCATGGTCATAAAGAGGAACATTAAAGTCTCCCATAATAATCCATCACCCAAAGTAATCTTTACTCTTTATTTGAGAGAGAGTGTCCCAAACCTTTTTCCTAAGGTTCTTAATATTTGGAGCATACATATTGACAATATACCAATCCTTATTCCGATCAATACTAGTGATTTTAAACACCATGAAAAGCTTACTAGCATTCAAAATAGTTCCTAAGTAGTAAGTTTTCTTCCATAACATCAAGGTTCCCCCTAAAGCTCCTTCTGAACTACTTGTTTTTAAACATAATCTTTAAAAGATTTAATTTGTTCAGCTTTCTCCTTTTCCATATTTGTTTCTTGTAGTAGTAGAAAATCCGGTTTATGCTCTCTAACAAAATTCCTAACAACATCAAGTTTATGGGTACCATTCAAGCCCCTAATATTCCAAGTGATAATTTTCATATCTATTTTTTAGGAGTAAAATCAAGAATAGCTGCCTATTTGCCATCAACAATATTCTACATACTTTCCATTTCTCTAGTTCTCCTAGAAGATTTCCTTCTAGGTTTGTCTGGAGTACCAACATTTGGTTTCACCTTGGCTTGCTGGTCCAATTTACTATTTCTAGTCTCCACTCCTTTGGGGGTTGTATTGCTCTTCTTTTCAACCTTTTTCCTTTGACTTGGTTTATGTTTAGGATCCTTTCCTTCCTCCTTTATCCCCTCAAGCTCAAAATCATTCCTAAAGGGAACAATTTCTTTACACATAGGTGTCTCAAGAGACATTGAGGCAATTTTCTAATTTTCAGTCAATTGGAGATTTTGAGAATCTCTCTACTCCATTAGTTTACTAGATTTAGACTGAATTTCTCCCTCCTCTAATTCATCCATCTCAACTAGATCTTCCCAATTTTCATCGATCTTCTGATAAATCACTAGTTGTTTCATCAAATCCACCATATCTTCCATATTATGCTCAGGTTCCATAGGATCCAGCATAGTCCCACCCCCCTTATTTTCAATGTTCAAATTTACTTTCACAGCCAAATTTTACATTTTGCCAACATCTTGAGATTCCAAATTCAATTTATCCTGCATATCTTTCATATGAGTGACTTTGGGTTTCCAAATTTTCTTTTGAACTTTTACTTCTCTCTTTTTCACTTCCTTTTCATTCTTTGGATTATTCTTACCTTTATTAGGATAGTTTTTCACCCAATGACCCTATTTTTTACAGGAAAAGCAAGTATTTGGAAGATCTTCATATAAAATTTCTTGTACTCTTTTCCCCAATTTTGAAATTAGTTCCACTTTTTCTGGGAGATGATTCAAGTTTACCACTTTCACATATAGTTTGGCACTCTAGACTTTAGATCTCAATGTTGTTGCATGATCCATAGCAACTAGTTCCCCAAATGAACTAGCAATTCCTTTAAAAATATCTTCATGCCAAAATTCTAAAGGAAGGCCAGGGAGTTTAGCCCACATCGGTGTGGTTAAGAAGAAAGCATTTGTTAAATTCATATTTGGCTCCAAATTTTTTGATAGTGAGAGTACTTTTGCCAAACAACCATGGACCTCCATAGAGAACCATATTCATATCTTCTTTACAATTGAAAATAAATTAAAAGAAGTCATTCAACATAGGGGCTATATCAACATCACCATGGATAAACCATTTTCATTTAATCATTTTTTTCAAAGTATCTATATCCGATCTAGCCCCCAAAAATTTTCCCACAAGAGTAAAATCTATGGAAGACATAGAAAAATCAACCATAGGGTCTGGAATAAAGATTTGGAACTCACCTTTCTCCTAGCAAGATTTAGAAGTCACCAACGAGAAGGATGATTTACCACCAGGTTTTCTACCAAACAAGGAAGACCATGTCCTTTGATCAGTAAACCCTACCTTTAACCCTTTTGAATTCCTCTCATTTTTTACTTCCACATTCTCCAATGGATTCTTTTCATTCTTAAATACCTACCTAGGCACATGAAATGCAGAAGAAGAACCCAAAGAAAGGTCTCGGACCCGACAACTAATGGTACCTATAACCATACTTTTTTAGAATAATCCACATTGTCCACGATTCTACCTTCTATCCCATCAACTTTTGCCATATTCTCCTCTATTCATCCTACTATTCCTCCAGGATCAGTACCTCCTACTAGATTCTCCCCTACTAGTTTCCTGCCTAGCAGAGAACCAGCCAATTCAAAAATGCTTAGAGCACCAGCCATTGATTTAAAAATTTATTAACCCTTGGTTGTAAGCACTGTAGGAAAGAAGCCCCACTATTTCACCAAGGGTCAATGGAAAAACATTCTCAATTAAGATCCATAGTAGAGAATGGCCCTATGGGGACTTGAACCTTGGTTGTAGGCTCTTCAGGCAAGAAGTCCCATTGTTTCACCAAATGGACAATCCCTTTGGTAAATTTCCAGTTATTACCTATTGATAACTTAGTTATCAATGAGTTGTAGTAAATTGAAAAATATGTAAATCAACTTGCAACATAAATAAAATTTGCACAATTTTGACACCAACATTTAATGTGGAAATCCTGTTAAGGGAAAAACCACCTAGGACCAGCAAACCAAAAATTTCACTCTTCTGAAGTGATCTTTGTTAGAAGATGCTAGAATTGGTAATCTTTCCTTGGTTTTATTTATTAAATGGGATAAACCAAGGTATCCCTTATGTTTTTTGTCCTCTAGTCCACATGTGAGGACAAGTCTTTATTTGTAATTCCTTTATTAAGGAAAATAGTTAATTCCTCCTGAAGAGGATTATGACACTTGTTATGCACACATTTATGAATGTGGTAATCATTCACATGGGAGTTAAAAATAACTTCTCTTCTCATCTCTTTATAAGAGGTGCTTCTCTCTCATTCTCTACAACACACAATCGTGATGTAGTTCATGTAATGAGCCTTTTGGCTCCACATTATCTCTCTCTCTCTCTCTCTCTCTCTCTCTCTCTCTCTCTCTCTCTCTCTCTCTCTCTCTTCATTCTTTAGGAATTTTACTCATTCATATAATTCACAAGGGGTTTTCTTTGCTTTCCCCTTTCAAAATCCTTTTCTCCTCTCTTGTGTTGATCTTGTAAATCTCATATAAAGATTGGTAATTATGTTCATCACAAAATCTCTTGGATTAAATTATAATTCTTTATTTTTAGTTCATTTCAATTTTATTATTTCTAACAGAAGAGTACCTTGTTAAAGGTTAGACATACTTTGTTAAAGTGAACTTGTTAGAGGATTTTACCAAAAGATCATCTAGACGTTATCACTCCTTGTCTAGGACTAAAAAGAGTTACCTAATTTAAAGGACTTACAAACACAACTAATCAATATTTTGATTAAGTAAAAAAAGGTTTTAAACGACCCAAAACCTTTTACAAAGTAACTAACAAAAAGAGTAGAGAAGCCCAAAAGAACTATGCATTAGCACCAAAAAATAGAACTAACTCAGCAAGAAGCCTTAAAACAAACAATAGGAAAAGACAACAAAAAGAAAGCAAAAAGATAGCACCAAGATAGCTACAGGGTCTTCAGTAAATTAGTAGCCAGATCTACAAGGATATTCATGTTAACCATAGAGGTCTTTAGATCATCCATTTTTTTGGCTTCCATGACCTCAGTCTCTTTTGAGTTAGCCCTAGTATGTTTTCTAGGGTCATGGTCCTCTTTCATGTCCTTGAAGCCTTGAACTCTCCCCTATTTTAGCTTTTCCAGAAGAGTGTTAATGTCATCCACCATAGTCTTCAATATGGAGCATCTTTGGTCAGCAAGTTTTTTAACCACCTTCTCAGTGTTGAGCACTTTGTTATCCATGCCATGCAGCCTTTTTTGCAAATCCTTAATCATATGTTCCATAGCTTTTCTCTTGACTTCTAAGGGTGGGATTCTCTTCATAAGATTCTTAACCTCTTCATCATTACCAATCACCTCATAAAGTCTATTGACTGAGAGTTATCTCACCTCTACTAGTCCTGCTTAGCTAATCAAACTCTCTCCTTATGTCCTACATATACTCTTTAAATTTATTGATATCCCTATTCATCATACCTAGATTACCAAATATTCCCTTCAAATATTGTTCTTCATCATAGTCCTTGTTATGAACCTAGGTGTGGGTGTAATATCTCTTCCCTTGGTCCCTATATCTTTTGGTCAGTCAACATCTACAACTTACTTTTTTTTACATCTCTTGCTCTCTTTCATCTTGATGATGGATTGCATAGTGTGATTTGAAATGTTGACGCTAAAAATCTTTACAAAATCAAGTCTAGAAACAAATCAATGTAATACAATGGATTGTGGAAATTTGATCTCTTTAATAAAAACCTATCTATACCAACATATATTTGAAGTATGTCCTTCTCTACCACAACAATGAAAAGTATGTTTCTTGGATATTATACCTTTGGGAGAATTATTTCCTTTCTTTTTGAAGTTTGGAATTTTTCTCCCAGATGACTCACCTTTCTCAATCCCATTGTCACCTTCATATCCAGGACTGGTGGCCCTCTTGGTTTTTCTTTGAGCACTTAGTTGCTCATCTAACTTCTCAGAGCTATTATTAAACAAATTCAACTTTTCATTTAACTTGTGGATTTATTTGTTCATTTTTCTTACATTTTTCTCAATCACTATCTTGGCCTCTAGTTATTCTTTCAGTTCTACTTGTGCTTTCTCTTTCCCCATAACTACATTATCTTTTTCATCTTGAGCTTGACTTGGTATTACTATGGTGTCTTCTTTTTCTTTCTTCATCCATGCAATAATTTTGGTCAACTTCTCATTACCAATCATGAGATTCAATCTTGTTTTTGTTAGGTTCTATGCTTTTATACTACTTGTTGGTCCCAACCAATATTAAGAGGGGGAGGGGGTGAATCAATACAAATTTTCCAACCAGTCGGTTGAGTTATCACACTAAATATTCTAACTACCAATTGTTTTACCAATAGCACGATGATGAAATCAAAAGATAAAAGCTTAAAAACTTGAAAAAAAATGCATACATCAATGACACATGAATTTTTGTATGTGGAAAACCTTGATGAGAGGATGAAAACCATGGTGTGATTAATATACCCACTAGCCTTTTACTTCAGATAAAAGTTTTCCCAATTAGAGGCAATAACTTTTCTAAGAACACGTCCTATTAGGATTGTATACAATTTTTTGTGATTGCAAAAGATTGCTAAAACTACCTTTTTAGAGGATTTACAAATTCCTTCTAGAGGGTACCTGGTTAAAAGATTTACAAAATGCTTGTTCCTAAAGCATGCCTAGTTAAGAGCTTAAAAACAATTACAATGGTAAGAAAGCAATTAGAATAGTGATCCTAATAAATGGAAAACCTTTCCTTGTAGATCTCTTGTATATTACTTGAAGATACGGTGGTCTCCACTCATAGTCTTGGCTTTCTCTATGATAGTTGTTGTATCAATTGTCTCTTTCTGCTTTACTCTATGTATACTCACTAGTTTGTGGTTCCTCAACTCTCACATTTTCTTCTCTTTTCAAATAAGCTCTCCTTCTCTTCACTAACTTCAACAAAAACTCCCACTATAGAGATTTCCATATTATATATGTTGATAATCATCTAGGTGCCAAATCCCTAAAACATCCTGCCCAAATTTGATGCATTCAAAAATTGAATCATATACTTGAAATGTTCATACAAAACTCGTGACACCTACTAGTAGCACAACCAATCCCATGGTAAGCCTATAGCTAGGTTTTATCCTTTCATCCTTCCACTACTTCAACTTTATGTTTGTCACATTAAGGTATCATGTGTGTCTCTCTATTGTGTCACATTGATGGTGACTCACCACATTGTCTACATCTTAATACTTTCCATGTATGTGTATGATGCCTTAATCCTTACTTGATCTGACCAGTATAGAGGTGGTCATTGAGACAATATGCCCTAAACTTCCTTTGTTTAATGGTTTCTAATCAATGACAATACCTTGGTTCACTAATTATTAGCATCACCAATCTATAATCATTACACCAATAAGACTTGTAAGTCCAACAACTATAATCATACTTATATATCAATCACATCTCTCTTCTTAAGGAACACCAAATCCCTCTTTAAATATAAGTATTGTATTAGCACCCCTTCATCCTTTTAGTTTGTGTTGATCATAATTATTTAAGGGTGGGGTTGTATTCCAATGTTTGGTATAGGACTTGGTGAGTGGTCTACCTTTTACCATTACTCACCATTTTATATTATACATTTTGGTAATCCCAACTTATGACATTTCCATTCTAAATTTTTTGTTAGATCCTCTTTCTATGAAATTAAATATTTGGATCTACTTTGTATGCATCTAGATCCATGGTTCTACTTTTGATCAAGTTTTTAGATATCATTTACATTAATTGCATTGTTTCATTTAGTACATTTGAATTGCAAAAAATGGAAGAAAAGAATTTCATTTTGTTTCATATATCCAAGTCATTCATAGATTTCATTGAATTGCATTTTGACCAAACATTATTTTTTTAAAAACCATCCATTGTTATTGCATTTCATTTTCAATACAATTGTTATCTTGATTTTCTTGTTCAATTTCAAGTTTTCTTCAATGTTTTCTATCTATTCCATTCCATGCATATGATAAAAATTTAGTTCTTCATTTCATAGATTCCCAAAATTTTCACCCTCCCAAAATTGATCCTAACCCTAAGTACACTTTGATTATCATCATTCCTTATAAAGATATCCCTCTTACCAAGATTTATTCAACAACAATGATGATATTTGTTCTATAATCTCTACTCCTCATAGGGACCCTTTAGTATAAGAGGATGACATCATGACTATTTCTCCTAATGATAAACATCTTCATATGAGTTTCATTGGTATTGCTTCTATAGATAAGGCCTTGATGAGTTTCTATTATCCTCGTAAAAATACCTTTGAAGTAGTAGATGATGACATGCTTGATGCCCCTTCCTTTCCTATGGAGTCTTATGAGATTAATGATCCAAGTCAAGTCAATACCATTAAAGATATCTCTCAAAAAAGAAGGAATTATTGTAAAAGGTTCCATAGAACACAATTATCATGCAATACAATACACACATAACATTTCTCAATAGGACAATGTTCGTGATGTCCTTTCTTCTACAAATCCAACCTTATAATTTTTACCTAATTTTCACTCTATGGAATGAATAATGTAGAGTCTTTGCAAATAAGAAGAGGTACATTCAAAATTATTTCATTTATAATTTTTTTCAAGAAATGCAACACATTCATTGAGTTATTCTTATAAGTATTACATTTCATTAAGGAAAGAGAAGAGCAAATAGAATTAAAAAACATACATTATAAAACTATTTTATGAAAATGTAATATTTATTCATTGAAATATTGTATTGCTTCACACAAGCCATGAAACTAGCTAAAGAAAAATTCAAATTTTGAATTTGAAACAAGAATACATATGTGAAGAAAATGTATAAGACATAAGAGATATATAGGGTCAGTTATTGCCTGGATAATTGGTAGTTATGTTAGTTGTATTGGCCACTTGTTCTCATGTTATCTTGCTACTCTCGTATTCCTACTCTTTAGTGCCAAATTGTAAAAAATGATAATATAAAGGGGATTATATCCAATGTATTTAAGAAATGACTATCCTACCTCACCTTTCTAACCCACACATGAATCCATGCTACAAAATTGAAACCTAAATTTATTTTTAACTTCTTCTTTTTGTGTGCAACAACCTTGTCTATCGATGACATGTGGATGAAAATGTGGTTCCCACAAGGGCTCAACCCCAACATGTCATTGAAAGAAAAGATTCTAGGGAAGAATTATTAAAAATTTCATGAAACCTTTTATTGTATCTAGATGTAGACAAGTGAGTGCAAACAAACCAATGGATTATTTAAGGGATAATGCATTTGTAATTGAAACCTTCTAGTTCATTAGGTAGAAAGAATAGGTCAATCTACAATAGATAGAAATGGGTTTTGGTAATGAGAAAGAAGCCATTAATTAGGACAACCATTATCATGTCAAATAGAAAAGTTAGGATGAGGAAGTAGAACTTGTGATTACCATGTATCAAGGAGGAGATGCAATTAGATTTATTTAATCAACAAACAATCCAATCAATCAAGATACATAATGATGCTACAGGAAAATGGCTGCAATTGGGTTGAAATGATATATATTAATGCAAATAAAATAGACAACATGTTGAAACATGAAACTATTGACTGAGAGATGATTGTATTGTAATATGACATTTATTGAATGCGACAAGAATCTTTAAAAAATCATGTCCTACTAAGTGTATTTAAGAGTAAAATATCAGTGAAATAAAATAATTTTGTTGTACATATGAGCAAGAATTAATGCAAAAATAGAAAATCCAACTTAAGGTTAAATCAAAATAAGCATCTTCCATGTCTAGAGGTTAGATATATGCTACTAAGGTAGCTTCAAATGCAAAACAGACAAAACAACATCAAGTATGAGCTTTTGGTAAAAATGTCACAAAGTATATTATACAAATTTAGTTAAAAAAACCTTCATTATCCTTTAGTCACAACTGCTCATGTTGATATAACTTTAAATAGAACATGAGATATGCATTATTCCTACTCTAGCAATTGTCTATTGTCTATAATACAAGTAATCACAAAATAGAGGGATTTCAAATGAAGCACAAATTATAAGCAAGAGGATGGAAAAATGAATACCCCAAGTAGAAGTTCTATTCATGATATCATAACAAGCTACTATGGAATCTTTTACGTAACTTCAATGCAAAACATTTAAATATGAACATGGAAGAATGTATTGGTATTGCTTTAGCTATAAGGTGTTGTCACTTTTGAGTGAAGTTAACAATTTAAGAACTTTGGTACCTTTTAAGGAAGTTTCATAATTCACAAAGTTTTGAAGCTTATTGTCAGGAAGTGGGTAGAGCTGTAAGGGATAGACTATTGGGTTGTGCTTTATCTACTAAAATGATGAGCCTTTTATCCCTATTTTATTTTATCTAGATGTAGAGCAAACACAAAATGTACTCATTTTTTTGGAAGTCTCAATTGGACACCAAGATTTTTTTTATTTTATTTTTTTGGCGGGGGGGGGGGGGGGTTGGGGTGAATTAGGATGTGTAATACTTTAATATTTTCAAAAAGTATTCACCGCATTTACCATCTCATATCCAATTGCTTATGCATACATAAATTATAATTAAACTATAATATCATATAGATCTAATATATTAATCACATGCATGAAAAGAAATAAAATGACACAATGATTTTGGTTACCTAGAAACACTTCAGAATGAAGGTAAAACTAGGGTGGGGGTAACACACACAAATCTTCACTACTATGGTAATAAAGTTAACCTATTAGGGTTACAATGTTTGATCATATCCAATGATCTATCATGTGAGGGTTATGCCCTATTAAAATCTTTTGAGACTATTAGATCTGACCTTGTTAGAGGATTTCACACTTACAACAAAGTAAGGACTCTCTTAAGAGATTTACAAAGATCTATTAAGATCACTTTGTTAAGAGATTTACCCTGTCTCAATCTGTTAGAATTGATTCAGTACTTGAACCTTGGTTTTTTCTAATAAGCTAATATTGGATCTCCTCTTTCCAATCTAATCTAATCTATGATCTAATATGGCTCTTTTTTCTATCACTCCTTGACTAGGTTGCTTTCTCTATTATGGATTAACAGAATACTTTTCCATCTTTTGCAATGTTCACACATTCACACATAGGAATCTATGATCCACATGATAAAATGTGTAAAACTCTTTGTAAAAAACTCTACAATTATTAAATATCACATTCATGTTGGCTTGAAATGGTTTACCTCAAATTTTTCATCATTCTTGACTCAAATATAAATTATGTGTTGCTTGACACTTACTGTTTCTGATACTCAACACTCACTATTTATGTTGTTGTTAATCAATCTCTATTATGCTCGATACCTTCTATATAACTCAGCTTCAACATACCTGAACTACTTGGTTAACATTACACTCAACTTATATTGAAAATACTTGGTGACCAGATACTTGCTTGGCTCTTATATAGCTTGGTATATACAAGTTTATATACATGACTTGGCCTATATAGAGTAGCTCAGACGTAGTGATGAGCATTTCAATCTGCCTAGTAAATGACTAAGTGTTTGACACTAATAGAAAACAATAGTTAAATAGATCAACATCGTTATCCTCACATAGTGTTATAAGTACGGAGTTTCAACAACATATTGTGGAGAAAAAATACTTGTCTAGTACCTCAAAGAGGATCTTATTGTACTGAAATGTCAAACATGGGATATTTGCATAAAGGATCCACCAAAAAGTGAGAAACTCATTAAGGAAGCAAATATATTAGCTAAGGTTTTGTGAAACACAAAATAAGTAAATAATGGTCAATCAAGCTTTAATAATAGAATAAGTGGAGATCATCATTCCAGGAGATGCTTAGAATTGGTTTCCTCAAGGAGGTCATTAAAGAGGTGACAAGGCACTAACAATAGTGGTGAGCTACTAGGGTTTGATCTCACAACCAAGGCTAGTGAGAGAAATAAGAAGGTAGAAAGACTAAATTTCAATAGACTCTCATATGTTTTCCTATTCTTCTTCAAGAAATGGAGTGATAAGAGGAAGTTCATTCTCCTTGACACTACATAGTAGAATACAACATGTAAAGAATGGTTTGAGGCCTTGAGAAAGAAAATAAGGATTTGAGCAATATAAATCCATAAAGCCTAAAGAATACTTGTATGCAAGAACCTATCATAGAGAAGAAAAAGGCAAGAACAAGCAAGGGTTTTGCTCTGAAAATATGTAAATTGTATTCTCAGAAATGAAAAAGATAAGAGATAATTACAAAAGATCAATCCTTATAGAAGGAGATCAAAAACCTAAGAGGGCTAACCTAAAAGGTAAGAGACATTTAATAATTACTAATTAATTATTAAATGGAAATGCAAAGTGCATAAAGTAAAATCTTAAGAAGGGAGTAAAGGTAATTTAATAAATGAAATTAAATTAAAACTTTACTCTAACACCCCCCCTTGAGATGACCAACAATGCAGCTACAAACAATGCAAAATGAGCAAGGAAACTATAATGCAATGCGGAAAGCAAACTTGAGTCCCAGTAACTAGGCCTGATGAGGTACCCAATCACAACCAAATCTTTATGAAACAAAGAATTGGAGAAAACCCAGTGGGGAAAACTCTAGTACAAAAAGAAATAGGAAGAAAAGAAGGTAGGACTCATCACTAAACCCCCCCAAGGACAAATTCCTTCACTTCAAGCATTGAACTCAGTTGAAGATACCACAAGCATGCAAAAGGTTTAGTGAAGATTTCTGCAACCTACTTAGCAGTAGGAATGTACTTCAAGCTCAAAGTGCCATCCAAAATCAGATGTCTGATGAAGTGCATGTGAAGCTCAATATGCTTGGATTGTTGATGCTTAACAGGATTGTAGGAAATGTGTATAGCACTTTGATTATCACACCACAAAAAGGTGGGACTGTCAGGAGGAAATCCAAACTCTGTCATCAACAGTCAAATCACCTTCTAAAAAAATGGCCAAGACCTCTTCTTATCTAGTATTTCTAAACCCACACAACTACCATACATGGAAATCCCATATGCAATAGCTTCTTCATTCAAAGGGTTTGTGTTTTTGTCTAGATACAATGCAGCCAATTTTTTAGAGTTAATACTAGACTTTGCAGCATAGGAATAAGATGGATGAATCCATGGGTCTGATTTCTTTGAGTGTTTCAGACAACTTACAGTTTCAAATTGATGAGTGTTCCACTCCTCAAGAAATGTGAGACAAGCTTAGTGACTTGTTTGGCACCATCAACGAGTTCAGAGCACTTAAGATTGAGGCAGAGCTTACTTCTCTTGTACCTAACACTTTTCCATCTATTGAGGAATTTCTTATAAGGTTCAAACAATAGAGGAATTTTTTATAGGGTTGTGGGAAAGAGAAGATAGATAAGGAGCACATTTACCTGATTCTCTCCAAGCTTTAAGGAAACTTTCATATTTTCTCTTCTACCTTCCACTCCACTATGGATGCCTTGGGTCCCATATTTACCATGCCCAGTTTTGAGTTCTTTTGTGATTGATTGACTAAAGATCATTCCAATCTTACGCAGTTGGATACTATCATGGATTCAAAGACATAGACATTGGTTTCTCAGACATCTACAGGAAAGCATAAGCATAAACCAAAGCCCAAGACAGATTCAATGGGTGGTGAGAGTTCCTCCAAGCTTACTCCTAAATTAGATGCTCAGAAACCCTCTTAGAAGGGTAAATCTTCTAAGTCTGGTGAGTCTTCCTCCAAGACTAAGAAGTTCACAAGTGATCCTTGCAATTTTTGTGGCAAGAAAGGACATCCAATTTCTAGGTGTTGGAAACATCTTGAGGTTATAGAGGAGGCCATGTAGTAGCATAATATTGCTTCTCTAAAGCCACTACCTCCTCCTTCAAAGAAAGGACATGCTCTTTTTGCATGAGTGTTTTCTTTTATAGGTACTTGGATTCTTGATTTCAGAGCTTCATATCATATGAAACACTCACCTAATTGGTTACCTCACTTGCTCAGAGTGTTACTATACAGATTGTAGTTGGTGATTCTACACAACTTTTAGGCATAGGGTCAAGAACTATCTCTTTAGAAGGTGGTTTACTACAAGATGTTCTCTTAGTTCCTACCATTTCTATGAACCTCTTTTCTATCTTTTAGATTTGTCATTCTGGCTCTCGAAAGATAGCTGAGTTCTCACCAAATGATGTGGTTATTTGAGATCTCCATGATCCTGACTTGGTTATTGCTATAGGGAGTGTTGATCTTTGGTCTCACTTATATCAGTTTGATGGCTTTGAGAGATCCAATTCTACACGTGTTTCTCTCATTACTCATGTAGACATAGTGAGAAATCTTTGGCATGAACATTTTGTCCATGTCAACTACATATATCTACAACAAGTGAGTACACAGGAGCTAGTGATTGGGTTACCTTAGATCTCTTGTACTAACAGTGTGTGTCAAGGCTGTGCACTTGACAAACATCACAGAGGTCCTTTTCCAGTAGGTAGATCTACATGTGCTACAACACCATTGGAGTTGATACACAATGATCTTATGTCATTTCCCACTCCATCTTTTTTAGATGCTTGATATGTGCTCACCTTCATAGATGACTTCTCTAGATGCACATGGGTGCACTTTTTGAATTACAAGTTTGATGTCTTTGATTCATTTCAAATCTTTAAGACATTTTTGAAGTAGTCTAGTCTTTCTATGATGTAGGAGCATCCTAGACTTTCTTACAATCCTATATGTTGGAACTAAGTGCTAGTGGTTTCCAATTTTTTGTTGCTGCCAAGATGGTTAGTGTATGTCAAGTTACTGTAGCTTTAGTGCATACTGAGTTACTATAGCTCTAGTGGATGCTGAGTTACTGTAGCTCTAGTGGATGCCAAGTTACTATAGCATCTAGTGGATGCCAAGTTACTGTAGCTCTCAGTGGATGTCGAGTGTTCCTGTATGTGCCGAGTGTTAGTATTGGTTTGTTTCTATTTGTGTCGAGTTGTCTATGAGCCAACTTTTGGCATTTAATTTATGTATGGGTATCTAATTTAGTGTCATAGTCGACTTGTGGCTTGACCTATATTTAATGTAAGGGATTTAATTTAGTTTGTAATGAGTTGGGGTGACTTGTGGCTTAGTTGGGTATAAGTAAGGGGTTTTGTGGAGTCTTTAGGTGGTAGTTATTGATTCCAGCTTGGAGAAAGGGATGAAGTATAGATGTAAATTTTGAAGAGTTAGGGTTTTGGCTTAGGAACCAGAAGATTTCTTGGTGGACGTGAGGGTACAAGTGCAGACTTTCTTGGTATTCTTATCCAATCATGGATCTGGACTAGTTGGAATTGAGTTTTTAAGTGGGTCTTATTGGATCTTGTAGAACTAATTTTGTAATTGTTGTTTATATTTGGCCCTAACTCAGAAGGCCTTACAGTCAGGAATATTGCATGCAATCAATTATATATATGAATAAAGCATTGTGATATGGTATCAAATCTTGCATTATTGTTGTTTTGTTGTTGTGTTTTCACTATGTCTTTATTTGTTGGGGGTTTGGACATCTCCTTTGGGCATTCTCCTACCTTGCACTATGTCATTCTGTTAGGCATATACACACTGACAATGGGGGAGAATATGTGAAATAGTCTTTTAGAGATTTTTGCATTGAGCATGGTTTAAAACATTAGTTCACAGTTCCCTACACCCCTCAATAGAATGGGGTTGTAGAGAGAAAGAACATGACATTACAGTAGTTGGCTAATTGTATGATATAGTCTCAAGCTATGAGCTCTTAATTTTGGGCCAAGGCTATCAATTGTGCCAATTACATTCAAAATTAGATGCCTCATAAGTCATTGCAAAACTTGACTCTTGAGGAGGCTTGGACTCACATCAATCCCGATGTTTCTACTTTCTGCATTTTTTTTAGTGAGGCTTGGGCATTTATTTGAGATGTTTTATGGAAAGCCATGGAAAAGAAGATCTAACCACTCATCTTTGTTGGCTATTGTGAGGATGTGAAGGCATGCAAGTTGTTTGATCCTAATTCTAAAGATGTCTTATTTCAGTGAGATGTTTAGTTTGATGAGCATTATCCTTAGATGGACCCGTCATCACCAGCTTCTTCCTCACTACCCAATACTTCCTCTGCTCCTCCATAGGATTATGCATCCTCTGAGGAAGATCTTGATGTTGATCCCCCTTCACCACCTCCACCATTTTTTTCATGAGTGTCCAAGTGGGCTCTTGATACTGTTGATGCAGCCAGACCTCTAGTAGGTGATCCTACCAATGCTTGTCGTGCACATTCTTAGACTGTAGGTGTTGGCCTCTTGATTCAAGCCATTTCAGATGATCAACAAATTTTTCACAGGTGATAGGACACTTTGAGTGGTATAGGGCTATGGATGAGGAGTACTCTTCTTTGATGAAGAACCACACATGGGATTTTTGTCCTCTTCCGAAGGAAGAAAGTTGGTTTGGTGTCTATGGGTGTATCATACCAAGTATGTTGCAGATGGTTCTATTGATAGGTATCAGTTATGTCTTGTTGCAAAGGGTTTTTCATAGGTTGAGGGTATTGATTACTTTTAGACCTTTGCCCCTATTACTAAGATGAATTATATTTTCCTTATACTCTCTCTTGCAGCTTCACAGGGATGGATAGTTTATTAGATGGACATGAAGAATGTCTTTTTGCATGGAGAATTTCATGAGGAGATCTATATGGAGCAACCTCATGGTTTTTTACATGACTCTTCATTATTATGCAGGCTACAAAGGTCTTTATATGGTCTCAAACATGCTCCTCAAGCTTGGTATGAGAAGATGGATTCTTTCTTGCTTGCTTCACAATTCACTCGGTGTCATTTCAATCCTATATGTTATATTCAACATCATGGGGCTGACTTATTGATACTTGTGCTTTATGTAAATAATCTCATCATTTTTCAAGTAGCTCAGTCTTCATGATACAAAGTGTTCAACAAGCCTTGAAAGAGCAGTTTGAGATGACAGACCTTGGAATTTCGCACTATTTTTTGGGCCTACAAGTTGTTCAGTCTTCGGATGGGATAGCCACACTCCAGTAGAAGTATGATCTTGATATGCTTCAAAGATTAAATATGCTTGATTGCAAGCCTGATCCTACACCTTTTCAGTTAGGTGTTGTTTTATCTACCACTTGCACTACTCCTACAGTGGATTCCACTTTATACAGACAACTTGTGGGTTGTTTGTTGTAACTGACACACACATCTTGATATTTCATTTGCAGTTGGACTTATCTCTTGATTCTCCCATGATCCACATGAGAGTCATTGGAAAGCTTACAAACATATCATGAGGTAAATATGGGGTACAACATGTTATGGTATTCACTATACATCAAGGGATCCTCACATTGTTGGTTACACAGACTCATATTGGGATGGTGATATTCATGATCGCAAGTCTACTTCTAGATTTGTCTTTTGTCTTGGTTCTAGTCCTATCACATGGTTTTGCAAGAAGTAGCATGCTCACACATTATCATCTACAAAGGTATAGTACATGGCAAATGTAGTGGCTAGTTAGGAGGTTTTGTGTTTTTTAAGTTTTTTGATATGTTGATATAATAACATAAAGTAATATAAAAACACCCCCCACAATGCAAATAATTGAAGCCTAGCTTACACAAGAAATGTGTGATGGAGAAAAGAGAAAAAAAGCTTCAAATGTGAATCATAAATACCTGGTACAAAATAATAGTGAAATGATAAAGAATCTGGAAAGATCTTAAGAAGAGTTTTCCAACACTTTTGTCAAATTAAAAAATGGAGCTATAATAAAGAAGTTACACCCCACGAAAGATAGAAGTCATCAATAGACTTCAAGTGCAAAAATAGGTACCAAACTGAGAAAAATCTAGAAAATACCTAATCCATTATCTCTAACTCTAAACCAGATTTTTAGTGCTTCTTTTGGATTCAAAAAAGCCCACGTATGCTTAAGATATCACAAAAAAATGATAGGGCCCCCAGAATAGCAAGTAAAAATGAATTTATTTTTTTAAAAATATATATTAAAAAAAAAAATCACTGGTGGAGTAATGGCAAGCAGAGGGTGGAGCCACTAGGCCAAGCAAAGTGTGGGAGAAGTGGCGGTCAGGAGGAGCGATGGGCGGCGGTGGTGGAAAAATCGACGAACCGATGGCTGCTTAAAAAATGTCGATGGCAGTTTTTAAAATTGTAGCAGTGTTAATAAAACACTGCATGGTTTAAAATAAACTGTTGTGGTTTTTATAACCATTGCACTTTGAAGTGCATTTATTTATTTATTTATTTTGAAAAAATTTGTCTTGATTTGCTTGCCACAGGCCATACGACCCTAGTATGCAAATGTTTTTTGCCTCCCAAGTCAACATTGTCCAAAATTGACAAACTTTATATGAAAATGAGGGTTTTGACACCTTCTTAATCCAACCGTGAGGTTTGTTTGGCCTCAAAGTGCTTCAAACATTAGAGACCCCCTATTTTCATTAAAAAAAAAACTCAAAAAATACCAAATTTGTTTTGTCAAACCCTTATTCTTCTTTTTCTCCAAATACCAAACAAGCTACGGTAGATCTAGCTCTGATACCATGAAGGATTTGAGAAATACAAATCCACAAAGCCCGAAGAATACCTACACACAAGAACTTGTCATAGAGAAGAAAAAGGCAAGAAGAGGCAAGGGTTTTGCTCTGAAAATATGCAAATTGTATTCTCAGAAATGAAAAAGATAAGAGATAAGTACAAAAGATCAATCCTTATAGAAGGAGATTGAAAACCTAAAAAGGGTAACCTAAAAGGTAAAAGACATTTAATAATTAGTAATTAATTATTAAATAGAAATGCAAAGTGCATAAAGTGAAATCTTAAGAAGGGAGTAAATGTAATTTAATAAATTAAATTAAATTAACACTTTACTCTAATAGAAAACTCAGTAAGAAGCTTGAGGGTGGAAGAAGAACTTTATTTTAAACATGACACTCAACATATTCATGTAGGATGAAATGTTGAGGCAAAAGAATTGGAAAAAGAATAAATTATCTTTTTCCTTCTAAACTTGGATAGGGACAATGTGTCACAACCTATTGTTTTCTTAAAATACAAAGAATGCTCACTAGATAACCAATAATGGGTAAGAGTAAGTTTGGTTCAAAAACAAATAGAAACATTCTATAATTCTTCATTAAACTTCAATCAAATCAAACCCAGATCAAGTTTTAAAAAAGAATTTACATCTACAAGTCAAGTTCATGCCAAAAAAACTCATTTGGGTCATAGGGGTTTCAAGTATCTACTACAAAGAAAGGCTTCAAATGTGCCCAACATAGAGAAAAGAGGGAAAACAATGATCACACCCATGGAAGAGTAGGGTTGAATAGAATTATTATCATTTCATAGGCTCTTTTCAAAAAGGAACTCAAGAAATGTAGAGAAGACATAGATATATTGAATAAGACTTATTGTGCCTTGTGATATGGAATGGAAATTTGAAGTTACACATTATTTTCCTCACTTTTAGCAACAAAAATAATTTCAAAAAAATTCTTCACAATGCCTTCCTCATTGAGGCTTCATAGTCAAACGAAAAAAAAAGTAACTAGAAGATGCTTTATTAGAAACACAAAGAGAATGAAATATACAAGATATCCAAAATAAGTGCTCACAAGCCTTAGAAGTTGTTTTTACTAGGAAAAAATAGAGTCAAACTTGAGAAATTCCTATGTAGACAACCTGATTCATAGTGGCTACAGTTTCCCAAACCCTCATTATTCTCTCTTCAAGTTTGTAGATGATAAAAATGTCCAAGTCTTTTAGGTTTATTGGCTTTTCCTTACCCTAAAATTCATTGCAATCCCTTTTGAAGTCTAATGGTGAAGCCATTTAATGGTGTTTTTTAAACCTCTCATTTGTTTTGTTTTATTTTCTTAATGATGTAATATTATTTTACTTTAAAATTTATTACATGTTTAAGTAGATAAAATAGTATTGCCAATAATCGTATGTTGTGATGGTTAACTTGTTGAATTGTTATCCTTTCCATCAAGGTTCAAATCTAATGGGGATGAGGTCCCCCATTTGTGGCCTCACTGGTTCATAGCTCCAAGTCAAAGCGTTTACCCCTCTTTAAAAAAAAAATTGATAAAAAAGTATTCATTACTTCTTTGTTCCTAATTTTTCATTTAATCTAATGATTGTTGATTAATCATTCTATAAGATTGATCAATAGTTATTAAGATATTTTGAAGGGAGTTCGATAATTTATGAGGTTTTAAGTGGGGATAAGACTCCCTTTACATCCTTTTAGTATTTGTAGACTTCTTCTTGGAAGTTGTATTCAGTTGGAGACATAAGGAGTAAATATAGAGGTTGTGGAGTGTGCTTGAATGAACTCAAATTTGATCCTTATTATGATCATTTAAGATTTTTTTGGCTCTTTTAAGTGATTGGAGAGAAATTTTGGATAGGTATTCTCTTTCCTATGGGTTGAAAAGTCTTTCTTCAACCATTTCTACTTGTTTTTTAAGGGTTTTTTACCCTATTTTTTAGGGCTAGATTATTGTATTCGACCATTGGTGGTTGAGTAGTTTGTACTTATGAGTTTTTAGGATTTTTTTTAGTATTTCTTATTCATGTACACAAAGGCTTTTGGAGACTTCTTAGTACCAAATTTCATGTTTTGTACAATTGTAACTCATATGGTATTTTGAAAGTATTTTTTAAAATTGATATAATATTACATAGCCTATGAAGACCTTTTTGGAGTTCATTCTTTGTGTGTCCCTAGTTTGATTTGATGTTTCATGTTAAGACCATCATAAATCCTACATGTTATGTTTTGACATTTCACCTAATAGCTTTGGCTATTCAAGTTTATTTTTGTGAAGAATTTCCCTTTTAAGTTTCCTTCTTCCCTTTTCCCCTCAAATTTTTAGGTAGACTGAGTCCATTAGGTGATTATTCAATAGGAATCCACACAGAATCTTGAGATCTCACTTCTATTTTTAGTGTCCCACATAAAAGTGATTCCCACGTCATGCTAGGATTTCTAAATTTATATATTTTAATCATAGGGTGCAAATTTTGGTGCATAACAAAAAACAAGAATCCTAATCAAATTGGTCTATTTAATTTCCATTTATATCTTGAATTATTTCTCCAATACAACTAGGTATACCATCAAATCTTTAAGATGATGATTGGGGAACCTTAGACTTCACACCAACATTCCATTGTAGTGAAAATACCTTTGAATTTGAGAATCAAACACCTTCATTTGTTGAATGTATGCATATTGATTATGACTCTTTAAATTTCAATATTATAGTCTTGTTACAAGTGTAGTTAGTTTTGCACTAAAAGATCAACCTTTGAATGCTTAATACAACTACTAGACATATAAAATCCATAGGAGGAGTTAGTCCCTTGTCATGAATCCTAAGGGGAGCACTAACGATTTTGCCAACAATATCCCCCTTAGTTTCACTTGAGGGGATTCAAACCTGTGACCAAGATCTGATATCATTCATTACAAGTGTGGTTGCTACACCAAAACATCTACATGTGAATGCTTGATAGAACCACTAGACTTATAGAATCCACAAGAGGTGGTTAATACCTTATCATGTGTCCTGAGGGAAGCACTTTCCATTTTTCCAATAATATACTCTTATCTTATTGATAAATGAATTTTTTTATGGTTTTTCTGTAGGATGTGCACAATAAACCATTGAAAATCATGAGGACATCACATAGCATGTTTCAAACGATACTCTCAATTTCCAATATTATTATTTTATTCATTAATCTATAAAATCTTCTCCCAATTTCTCCTCACACCAAGAGATTTTTTTGTTTTATATTTTGAAGGCCAACTTAATTACTCTTCATTTGAAAATAAAGCAGGAAAATAACAAACATAAACAAAATAATTATTTTATTTGTATGCATTATAAAATCCATGACCATAACAATAATGATTGTTATTAACATGTAACAATGAATGCCACATTTTTCATGATAATTGTAAAAAAAAATTATGCCCATATTATATTGCTCCTGACTATGCAACATTATTAAGCATGTCTTGTGTTTTCTCATTTTCATCAATGGTGATGGAAGTCTAGGTGCAATCATACTTTGTGAGCCACTTAATAGTCTTTTTTCCTTGTCTCCTACTAAAGGGTCCTACTTCACTCTCCTATTCTTCTTATTTGATGAATGTATGGATATTGATTAAGACTCTTTAATTTCAAGCTCGTTCCTCTTAAAAGAGGCTTTTTACAAGTGTGGTTAGTTTTGCACTAAAAGATCAACCTTTTGATGCTTAATACAACTACTGGACATATAGAATCCATAGGAGGGGTTAGTCCCTTGTCATGAATCTTGAGAGGAGAACTAACCATTTTTTCAACAATATCCCCCTCAATGTTACTTAAGGGGATTTGAACTTGTGTACAAGCTCTAATATAACTTGTTACAAGTGTGGTTGTTGTTACAACAAAAAATTCACCTTTCAATGCTCGATACAACCACTAGTCTTATATAATCCAAAAGAGGTTGTTAGTACCTCATCATGAATCTCAATGGAAGCACTGACTATTTTTTCAACAATAGAAATTTATCTTATTCAAATATGAAACCTTTTTTGATAGATTTTACACAAGATGTGCACAATAAAGCATTGAAAATCATGAGGAAATTGTGTCACATTTTTCAATGGAAACTCTCAGTTTCCAATATCCTCATTTTACCCATAAATCTATAAAATATTCTCCTAATTTCTCCTCACACCAAGAGATTTTTTGTTTGAGATTTTAAAGGCCAACTCAATTACTCTTCATTAGAAAATAAGCAAAAAAATATCAAACATAAATAAAATGATTTTTTTATTTGTATACATTATAAAATCCATGGCCATAACACTAATGATTAATATTAACATGTAACAATGAATGACACATTTGTCATGATCATTGTAAATAACATCTAAGCCCATATTATGTTGCTCCTCACTATGGAACATTGTTAAGTTTGTCTTGTGTATGCTCATTGTCATTTGTGGTGATGGAAGTTTAGGTGCAATCATACTTTGTGAGCAACTTAATAGTCATGTTTCCTTGTCTCCCACTTAAGGGTCCTACTTCACTCTCCTATTTTTCTCATATGATTTATTCTCTCCCTTTGTTGATTGATTTATTTTAGAAGATGGTATTCTTCTTGCATGCATTTTTTGTTTTACATAAGGATATTCTCTTTCTCATAAGACAAACATCCTAAGTTTCAACCTTATTATTGCTTGAAAATATGTTTATTATAAATTAAAACCACTCAGGGAGCATATTATGTTTTTCCTTCCCAATACATCCAATATCACTTATGGACATTCATATTGTATAGTATGATGAAATTTATTACATGCTTTATTTTTTTACAAAAGGATGTTCTCTTTTTCAAGAGATTTACATCTTGGATTATAGCCCTATGCTTGTTGAAAAGTGCATGTGTATTATACAAGATCTACAGATAGGACATATATTGGGTTAATCCTTCTCTCTCATCTTTTTTTTTCCTTCAAAGAATTAATTATCCATCCATTGTTCATCTTTGTTATACTATGATGTCCTCCAATGTATAGACTTGTCATTTAGGATATTTATATTTAATGATATTAGTATCCTCCCTATAATTTCTTCCTCGCTTGGAAGTTTATATCTTGTATATTTGGGTTGACAAAGAAGTATACTTAATGTGGTACCTTTATTTCCTTCTCTCTCATTCTCCTCATGGGTTTTCTCTTGATTGATGATGGTACATTCTTCTTGGCATGAGTTGCTTTGTTTCACATGATATTATACATCTTTGGTTAACAATCATTTTCATGCATGAAAGGGAATGTCTATCATTTAATCATAATTCACATAATTTCTCTCATTCATATCCTTTCTAATGAATTTCTTAACTTATACTATGATGTCTTTTTTAATAAATATGCCCTTTTTACATTAGTGGTTCAATCTAGTTTACAATTTACTTTGCTTTGAATTGTGTATTTATTATGAAAATTGACTAACATTAGGAACGCATCATATATTTCATCCCTATATCACACTTTGGAGGGCATTATTTCATGATTCTTTCTCCCTTTCTCTTTCTAATGATTTACTTTACATAGTATAGAGGCATTTGTTTATCATGCAATAGTCTTCCTATAGAGTTATTCATTTTAATTTGGGATTCTCTCTTATACAAGACGTAGGCATCCTTGATTAATTTTTTTTTATTTGAAAAACTATGCTTGTTATAAACAACTTCCTTTACTATGCATAGAAAAATAGGTTCCTCTTATTTGCCCTATAAATAACCCATTAAGGGTCAAAAGAGGACAAATATGATCGTAAGAAAGGAAGATTAAGGATTTCCATGACATGCAAAGGTTCCAAACTGTTCACACTATAATTCCCCCAAAAATGGGAACCAAAATGAGAGAAATCAACAATTATTATGGTTTTTACCGACCGCAAATGTTTCACTTCTTTATCTATTAGTTGAGCACATGCTTTCTAAAGTTGTTCAATTACTAGGTCTAATTCCCCTACCAAAAAAGGAACTTTGAATTATCTGAAGGGATTAGGAATGACAGAGAGAAGGGATGAGAGTTAGAACCAATTTTGATTCAACATATCTCTTTCTTGAATATTGAAACCCATTCATAAATCTCAAAATAACATTACGTGATTCATTTGCATTCTGATAGAAAGTTCAATCTATAGTTTATGCTATAGTCAGACAAAATATTATGGAAAAAATATCTTCAAAAGAGCTTTTTTTAGGATTCACAAGTACTCGGGGGGGGGATGTAAACTTTTACTACTAATCAAGTGTATAATTGATAATAGAAAATATATCATAAAAAAAAATCACCGCACACATAACACAATAATTTTGGTCTCATGAAAAAAATTGGTTATAAGGTTAAACTACGATGTGGATGGTATGCATAAATCTTCACTACTGCAAAAAATTAGTTTGCCCATCTAAGAGTGTGCAATTACCCTTTTTGGGGGGTATAACTTATTAGGAGAAATCTTGTACAATCAAATATGCCAAGATTTACCTTGTTAAGGATCTGCAAAACTATGTTAAGAGTCTACCCTACTTGGGGATTTATAAATTTTAACCTAATAGGGTCCACCCAATCTAGGGATTTTATTAGTTATAATTGTTAGAAAACTAAATATTTGATCTATAATGGACACTACTTACATGTCAGTTCCCTTATGCTCTCTGATATCCTTCGACTACATTGTGTAGTTATCCTCTCTATATCCCAATTAAAATTGCTAGATCTCTCTTCTATTAGTTTACATCGAGCATCTTCCTTCACTAATTTCTACTTCTCCTTTTAGCGTCATCATCAAATATGTCTATTAAAAATCCTATATATTTACTTGTAATATTTTGCCTCTTTCATTTGACCCTTCATTTGAAATTTTTGTTTTCCTCTCTATTTTCCCAAACAATGTAAAAAATTCAATGATTAGATTTGGCTGGGTCATCTTTCATTCCTATTTACCTGTCTATTGCTCAAAATGGTTGAAACATATTACATATGTAGTCCAAATGTATTACATAGGTATAGTAACATTATTACATATCTGAGGGTAAGACATATCTTTTCTTAATGTCCACTATTGGTTTTACATTATCCAATATAATTCTTTTTTGAGCTCCTTATTGACTAACCAAACTTTTCTATGTAATCACCACTCAGTAATTAGTGATCCTTGATATCATTGGTTGTGATAGGTATCCACATGAGGCATGGTAACCCATTTAAAAAAAAATTCTAACTAATTAAAGGTATATTATGATTTTCATCAATGATAACAATTTGGTAATCATGTACCTTTAAATCGTCTCAAAAATCTTCCCAATTACTCAATGCCAAAAAACTCCCCCTTTGGCATTGATGACAATACCAAATAATTTATAATTCCAAATACTTGAGATCATTTGAGATCACTGATCTACTCCCCCTTAGATCATATCTCCTTGGATTTTTTTCTTCACCCAATTTGTTCCTTTATTATTATTCTTCTCCCTTGTAGTCAACTTCTCTCACTTTGACAAAAATGCTAAAGGAATAATTTGTCAACAACTTGTAGCCATTAATTTATAATCTATCAAAGATAACCTTGTGATTTTCTTGGGTTAATTCTAATGATGTATCTCTTTTTTCTTCAAATGACTTAATGTAATAACTTGTTCTTGCATCTTGGTTCCAATGTCATTCAACTTCTGAATTGGCTCTACACTTAGAAGTGTCAAAGCTTCCTTAGTTTTTCTTATTCTTTTTTGTATTTCCTACACGATAGGAGAGAAGTGTTTGTACTTCTATTATATTCATCATTCTTCTACTCTATTAATCCTCTAGTTGTCTAGTCTTGTTTACTATTTTCTTTGCCTCTTTAATAAATAAAGTAATTGAACTTGATAATGAATCAAGTTGGTTGCATTAATTCTCCAATTCCTTTTGTGCTTCTTCCTCTTGCTACTCCAAATATTTCATAGTTCCTATGTAGTTTGATATTTTGGTAAAGATATTCCCTGATGTGGTCAATGTTTCTTTTACCTCATTTACTAAGTTAGTCAAGTGATCTTTGAATTTAGTAATTTTCTCTTCTATTTTTTCTATCATTTTCTTCTCAAGATTCTCATCAACTAAGTTCATACTTACAGTTTACAAGTGAATATCTTGATCATGGATAGCCTTAATTAACTTACCTATCTGATCAATAACTAGCTTATCTCTATTGTAATATGCTTCTAGCACTAACTCTACTAAAATATTCATGGCTTGTCTTAGCACTTTCCTTTTCTTCTCCTTGTCTCTATTTGCTTTCTTTTACCTTTTCTAAGTATTCCATCAATTCTTTAGGTTTTAACTTGTGAACATCCATAGGTGTAGGAATAAACTCCTCTTCACCTAAATCTTTAGCTTCTTCTTCAATAAAATTTTTTATTGGCCTCCTTTTTCTTGTTATACTTGGCTTAAGATGAAGATTCATTCTTACTTGAAACTCTTCTCTATTCTTTTCCTTGTTGCTCCATTTGTATTTCTTCAAAAAAAAAAAGCTTTCTCCTTTAATGTAACTATCTCTACTTGACCTAAAGTTAACTTTGGCTAATTGGTTATGTCAATATCTCTAACTTCACTGATTGGTGTCTCCACCTATTGTGCATGTAGTTCTTCCATCTGTTGTGAAATGTCTTATACTACATTCCTAATTATCTCTTCAATAATATCAATATCACCAACTTGTATTGGTGATAAGTGTCCTTGTCACTTCTCATCACCTTAGAATCTTCCTCCACATTTCTAATATCTCATCATGTAATGACTAAATATCTTCTATTAGAATTATGATAGTCCCTTCCTTGACTTCTATTAGAATTATGATAGTCCCTTCCTTGACTCCAAATTTCTCCTTGGAATCCTCATATGGTTTTTTTAATATTTTGAGTTTATAACTAGTTCAACTCTTAGTAACCCTTTCTTAATTATATCCTTGTCCATATGTAATGCTAATATCCACATTACATCTATCAATTATTGCAATTTATTGGGCAGATGTAAATGTACCAATGGGTGTTCTCTTGAATTTGTGTAATGTACAATAATTAGTTCTTCAATATTCTTTCTAACATCTTCACTTGCCACATTATATCTTCTATTTACTCTAATAAACCTCATGACTCTGCTATTCCTTTGACAAAAACATCAATTATTGGTGATTTTCTCTACACTCCTATTTTCTTCAATTTAGTAGCTAGTTGATCTAACTCTATACTCTATGCTTCTTCTTATTGTCCCTTATCAACTTTCTTCTTCTTGGTAGCTTCCTTGATGGGTTGCCTTTTCTTCCTTTCTGATAATGTCTTTTCTTCCTTTGTAGATGACCCAATAGCTTTTATATTCACTCTTAGGTATGTAGAGGGGATGTATGTAGATTGATCCTCTATTATAGTTTTCACTATTCTGGATGTCCCTACACCTTCACCAGGTTTTTGTTGAGCTTGATTGGTAGACCTTCTTCATGTCTTGACTAGTGTCTTCATCTCCTTTATTGTATTCGCAATAATTTCTTCATAATTACCAAATCTTTTCTCGTTCTTGTCCATAGGTTTGGACAATAATAAGTCATCATGAAGATTGACCTATTCTTAAGCATCCTCATAGCCCATAGGTGGTACCAATTGGGTTTTAGGTTCAACAATATGTAGAATACATTAATTTTTATTTTAAAAAAATAAATATCATTTTAATATTTCTCTACAATACTAGCAAAAAATATCTCGTGAGCATGCATATTGGCTTAAAATTTCTAAAGAATTCATTCATTACATGACAAAAATTTTCACCTTGCTTTCTAGTGAGTTGAGCTATCTGTGAGATTACAAGTGTATCATAAAAGAACATACATACCAAAAGAACTCTATACTTTAATGACTATATTGTTAGTCTCAAATTGGTTTTGACATTTGAGTGTCAACACACTTAACCAAATTCTCAAGATGATGCCAAGTATAATACAGAAGCTGAGCTACAATGTATGCTGAGCCAGAGAATTCAATAGGTGTCTTGTGAACTCGAGGTGCCGAGCAATCTTTAGGTTCCAAGAAAAGTTCAAGTGCCGAGCAAAGTATAGATGTCGAGTCACTATAGATGCTGAGTGAAAAAAAATTACTATAGGAGCTAAGTGAACCAGTTTTCCTATATGTGTATAGTATCAACAAGTAGCAAGTGTCGAGTAACATAGAATTAGCATACGAGTTTGTATCTTTACAAACTCAGATGTTAACCATTTTTGGTGCTAACCTAGGATGAATCTCAAAGGATCTTGTAGATAAGATCGATTCTTTTGCATTACCTATGCAATCAACATGCAACTAATAAGAAAAATGGAGAAGGCATGCAACCAATGGGAAAAGTGCAAGAGTTGAGTAGGAAATGAAGAGTAAATATTGATCGTAGATTCATACCGAACCCTAAGTCTTTGAAATCTTTAAAAGGAGGACAAAGCCCATTATGCAAGAGGGAGGATATGTGAGAAAGAAGTGCATGGGTGAATTATAGCAAAGTGCAGAAGGGTAAAAAAGACTTAGTGAAGAACACAGTAGCATTATAGAATCCGGTTGATTAAGAATAGATTATCAAAACCTTGAAGAGTAACATATAAGATCAAGTAAGGATCATATCAGTCAGAGCAAAACAAGGATCTATAATTAGCAATTGAGGATTGCAAGTTATCAGGTCAAAATCTTCTGATACTTTCTAGCAATTGTATTAGATATGGAGATCCTATGGACTTAGGTTGGCTTAGCAGCCATTTGTAAATCCTTTAATAGGGTGTCATTCCAAGTGAATGCACTAAAGTCCTTTAACCAGGCCTACTTTTAGCATGGTAGTGAAATACTTTAACTAGGTCACTTTTAATAGGGTGTAAAGTCTTTAATAAGATAGGCATTTCACAAGGTAGACCATTGGAAGTGGTCAAACATTGTAGCCTTGAATAGTTACACATTGCTGCAATGATACTTTGTGGGTGTCATCCCCACCCCAGTTTTACCTTCTCATTTTGGAGGGTTTCTGGGTTACCAAATTTGTGTTATCTATTTTCATGCATGTGTTTTACTTTCATGTTTATTAGATGAATTAGATGCATGTTAATGTTTTCAGTTAAAAGGTTCTGAAAAGGTTAAAGTTAGTTACTTCTGATTCACCCCCCCCCCCCCCTCAGAAGTAAATCTTCTCACTTATTGATTCCAACAATTGTTATCATAGCCAAGTTCTCACAAGGAGGAGCCTTACAACTTGGAGCAAAGATAAGGAAATGGAAGTCTACAAACTTGGGAAGATCATAGAGAATCAGGCAATTGATATACAACTTGCTTTACATGCACTAGAAGAAGCTAGAGAGGAACTGAGAAAATCCTTAAAGAAAAGAAGAGAAATTGCCATAGCTGAGAATAATACATAGTACAAGGAGATTGACACCTCAAAATTGTTTAGAAATGGAGATTCCAAAGAGTTTAATGCAATAGTAGTAGACCTGATAGAGAAGAATAGAGCTCAAGCAGAAGAAATTAGAACACTCAAGCTTGAATAAGAATCACAAGCCATGATGCTTTGTGAAGTGACTGAACAGAAGAAAAGAGCCATTGAAGACAAGGCTATGCTAGAAGAAGACAAGAGAAACCTTGCCAACAGACTAGAAGGAAAATCAATTGAGCTTGCAAGAATTTCAAACATGCAACTAGATACCCTGAGCCAAATGATGAATGTGCATCATGAACTGAATGTTAAGGATATTGAGATCTCCACATTGAAAATGCAAAATGATCAACTGCAAAATGACTTGAAAAGAGAAAAGGAGATTGTAGAAAGCTTCAAAAAACCTAATGAGGCCATCAAGAACTTTAAGCAGCTACTAAAATCACCAAGGGCTAGCAATGATACTTCAGGACTAGGATACACCAGCACTGAACAAGGAGAGTCATCCAAGACTACAGAAGAAAGGAGTAATAAAGGTAAGAACACTAAACCTACTTGTCATTTATGTGGTAAAAAGGAACATACCTCTACTTTTTGTAGGAGCAAGAATTCCCATCAGCATGACAAGCCTAAGAGTGCAATTTATTGTCATAAGTGCAAAAAGCAAGGACATCAAGCACATAACTGCAGGACTAGGACTATCAGAACACCAAGATTTGAAGGTCACTACTACAATTGCAAAAGGTATGGACATAGAGCTTTTGAGTGCAGATCAAAGCCTATGTGGACACCTAGTCAACCAAAAAGAGGAAATAACCATGGTCATCATTACAATTGGGACTACAACACTAGGTATAGTTGTCATTACTGTTAGGAATATGGACACATTCCAAAAAATTGAATAAGAACACATTTCAAAGGAAATTACAGTAGATGGTTGAGTCAAACCACATGTTTCAGTTCTTGAAGACTAGTCATATCAGTAAGAATTGCCCAATAAAGTCAAAGGCACCCAACTCAAAGAATCACAAAGGTAAAGAGAAGGTAGATGTTGAACACATCAAAGGAGAAATGAATAAGAGATGGAAGAAGAAAGATGGGTGTAACACATCAAATGAAGGGATCACCTCACCTAACAGGTCAAGTGATCACACTTCATCAAACTAAGCAAAGAAAAGGCACAAGGAACTAATTTACAAAGCTTTATCATACATCAGTTCCTAAACAAGTAAGTACTGAAAAGAAGATATCAGCATGAACAAAAATGCAAAATTAAAATTTCAAGAGTTTGCAAGTGTTGTTGAGTTGCCCTCATATGCTGAGTAAAAATCCAGTACATGTTGAGTTGATTGTCAAGACTGTAGGAGCCAAATGATTAGTAGGATCCAAGTTGGTAGAGGAAGTTGAGTGAAGAAGAAATTTTCAGTTGAAGCTGATTAAAGAATACTCTTGTGGAAGTCGAGTGGTGGAAAGATAATGGAAGCCAAGTAATGTAGAATCTTTTAGAAGTCGAGTGGACAGTTGTAAATGCACTAAGCATTAAATTTGATGAAAATAGGGTATACTATCATATTTTCAATATTTTTTCTCATCGTGATCAAAGAGCAAATTTGAGAAAGAGCGCAGAGCGACCTCGCAGAAAAGAATATAGTGTTTGAGTAGATTTCAATAGCATTCCAGCATGATTTCATCAATCTTGAGGTATTTACGTCTACATCGAGTTATGCAGTTTAAAAAATGTCTTCATGTTAAAACCCTAGAATTGCAAAAATGGCTTCTAGCTCTAGGAAAACTCGGGAGAAGGAACCCTTCAAAGTCTAGCTAGTGTCCAATGAGGTCAAACAACCCAATTTGCACCCAATACCAGAGGTTTCATATAAGAATGACCCAATTGGAGTCCTATCTATCATAACCCCTAAGGTTGTAATG